>NW_010578603.1:103761-125943 GCF_000705375.1 Tinamus guttatus
TGAATAACCTGTGCTTTTGCCAGGATTTTAAAATGTGTAAAATGCTTGGCTTTCCTGTTGACATAATTCACAGGCTGACTAACACAGAGGAAAACAGCCCAACTCCACAAGTTATTTGGCATTTGAAACTTGCATGGATTTCTGACACTCACAAGGTTTTTCCGAGTGGCAGGCAAGGACTCAATCTGCTATTGTGTGATTACCATCACTTCTTACTCATTTGCCTCAGCACGTCGTCATTTTCATTTCAAGTGCCAAAATGCAAGTTGGCTAAAAACTTCCTGCGCAGCAGTGCCCACTTAGCCTTGTCTTCCAGTGAGAGCCCTGCAGGACTCTGCAAGATAACCAGCCTCAATTCGGGACCACAGAAACGAGATCACACCACTCGCTGATTCACTGCATACGCCCACCCTACAAGGTTTGCCCTGAAGAGTTTTCTGTTTTTTTTCAGGGCCAAATCTTCTCTGAAATGCTGCATTGCTGTGTTTTTTTTTTTTTCTCCACATGCTCAATTTTGCAAATAAAATAATTTTCATAGGAGTTTTGTTTCTAAACTTGTTTTTCCCTGGAGTTCCAAGAATTTTCTCCTCCTTCATGGTGATAATAATCATGTTGTGCAACGAGAAGCATGTCAGAGAGGCAAAGCCATCATCACTAATGTCACATGTGAAAGAAACTAAGTCTGCATCACCTGTGTCGCGGGTAGCTCGAAGTCTTCCGAAAGGCCTGCAGCCTCTTCTCGCACTCCATGAGTAGCAGCAAGAAGAGGGAGTTTCCACCCAGACTCTCAAGTTTGCAACATTGCAGGTAAGTACCGATTTCAGAAGTGCCGTTGAAAAGTCAGCAAGGAGACACGTACCAAGCTGCAACAGTCTATGGAACCCAGGGAAACAGAAGCATTTTATTAATTCAAAACTTGTTTTAGCCACCAAACTGAGGCGCAAGGGCTGAGACACAGGAAAATGCCTAAGGGCACTGTGCTGCTCTGTCCCGAGTTGGTGTCCTGCTTAAAACGACTGGTGCCGCTCAGGGCAGCAAGAGTGACAAGAGAAATATCTGCCCCAGCTTTGTTTTGTTGCTCTTTCTTTACTCTGAGAAGTATAGTGTAATTTTAAGCCACTAGAAGACATCAATGACAATTTTGTATAAATCTGTATCAAGTTTATTCCTTTAATATAGGAAGCTAGGTTGTGTGCATTACTAAATATATATACACATATATATGTATATATTTTCAGGTCTTACTCCTCTTCCTGCTACATTTCATGAAGTTTTTGTAGTAACTGAAAGGGGAGTTATGCAAAACTTGGTTCAATTCTTAAAGTATTTCTATCCAAAAAGAATCAGAATCCCTTTTACACTTGTACTACATTGAAATTAGTGGGATCGGTAAATAGAGATGTGAAAAATTTAGAGTAGATTAATTAAGCATTTTAGATTTGGAGTAGAGTTTTTAGTATTTGATTAGATTATTAGTAGCTTATCAAGTGGTGAAAATAACATGAAAAGGCAGGCTTTTAAAAACGTATTTAATTTGAGAAACTGGAGGGAGATTTTTCTCTGTAATCTTTCAATAACTGTGTGCTGTCGTGAGTGCATCCTGTTCATCTGTCAGAGCATTTGTTTCAAAATCTTATTTTTTTAGGGTATTTCTTTAGACAATAGAACTGAAAAAAATCACTGCAGGCTTTGGAAAAATTTCTTAAATAATGCATTAAAAATTCTTCAATTGTGTCCTTATCAGCTTAAAAAGAACCCAAGAAAACAAATACTAAAACAAGGAGACCTTGTGTTACGAATGAAGGCTGGTAAACTGATTCCTTTTTAGACAAAGCTGAAAAACATCTCTTTAGTTGTGGCACAACAGAACCTGCTCTAATCACATACAGATGATGGGAATTTGTCTAATGTTTTATGGTGAATCGTTGATGAGGCCTGCAGAAGGAAAATTTGTAGAAATAAAATCACCTTGACAGTAAAGCACTAGGGTCAAAAAGCAAAGTAAAGTCAGTGTTCTTAGCTTTAATAAAAACAGTATGATCTGTCATCAACACAGCATTTTTACACTCTTGGACAATGCACTCTGGGAGCTCCTGCTGGGTTTCATTTGATTTTCACCAACCCCAACAAAGGACGGCTTATGGCTGGTAATTCATTATGACAGCAGAGAAGCTATAAAAATACACATGTTTAGATCCCTGTAAATAAACAGCCCACACTGCTATTTTCAGCACAAAAACTGTTAGCCAGCCTGGGTAAAACTCACTAATAAACTATACAGCAGATCTGCTTAACATTTTTTCAGCTGCAAACCTGATTTTTTTGAATTTATTATTTAGCTTCTCGGAGTTAATCTGCCTGCTGTACTACAGGGGTGTCCAAGGCACATTTTGCGGTAAGCGGGTTCGCAAAGTGCAAGGAGGTATCGTTAAATACCTGAAGGGCCTACACACACATTGCATCACTGTCTAAATACTGACTGCACAAGATCATAAGGCAAAACAAACAGCAGAGTAATTGAAAACATCTATGAACTAGATAATCACAGAAGTGGGGTGATGGCCAAAAGGGTAGAACAATTCACTCTTCAGCGCCTGATTTTACACTGCTGTTAGTCCAGTAAGAAAGAGAACTGGAAAGGAAGAGAAGAAAGAGAAGAAAACACTGAAAGAGAAACAGGAAAATAAAGACAGCATTTCAAACCTAAGCTTCACGGGCAATGGAGAAGTATTCTAGAAACTAGCCCTAACCAGCAGTTTGGGGAAACCTGGACAAAAGAAGTCTTAAAATATGTAAAGTTTAAACTTTGAAAGTTGAAGTCATTGGCAAAATCACAGAGCTATCGTGTCAGGTCGCTCCAAGTGAACACCATGGTTGTGTAGGAAAATTGATTGCATTGATTTATTAGTGTCATGTACCTGCACTACTGCTCTAGCAAAGTATAAGCAAGTCCAGTGTCAAAAAGGAACTATAAAAGGAACTATATTATCACAGAGAAAGATCTTTTAGAAAGACTTATGCTGTACTTGGGTAGATGCTTTGGGAACCCTCCCTGTCACATAGGTAGTACACGTGCATGCACACACACACACACACACACGAAGACTTGATAATTACCATTTTTCTAAAGCTATTAACGATCCCTTCTGTCATGGTTTTTGAGTCTGAATGTCATACCTGCCCTCTGCCAAATCACTTGATTAAAGAACCAGGTTTCCTGAGTAACCAGGTAGTCCAACGACGGTGCGTTACCAACCCTTCATTTCACAAGGGCGGCAGCTAACACCTTGACCTTGATCTTTACTCGTTGCCCACAAATTCATTCTCTACAATTAAGCTACAACAACTTAATGCAACACAGACATTAAAAACAAGGTTGAGCCTTATGGAGAAAAATAAAGAAATGGCAAATCTCTAAAGGGAGTTTAGGGTGAATAGTGAAATGATGCAAAACCAATTGACCTCATTATACAAATTATACTTGTCTCCTGAGAAAGAAATTCTTCCTTATCAGATTTCAGGTGCATGAGTTACAAGGGAACTTCCATTTTCCCAGGCATTGGGAGAAACACACCTAACGGTGCTTTTCCTGTGGGAAGGCAGGGCTAATTTTCCCCAAACGCACTGAAGTCCTCCAAAGTGCCACGGGCGACAAGAGCAACCTCTGCAAGAGGTGTCCCATGCGACAGTGCCACGCAGTTGGTTTGTCCGTCCACTTTGCCATCAATTCTGGGATTCTCTTTTACGCTAATCTGCCCACATTTCAGCCCCCTCCCTGGTTTCTGGAAATTTAATGTGCAACGGGCTCCGTGCCTGTTCTGAAACACGCGAGCGGTGCCCGAAGCCCCGCAGCTTTCCAAGGGGCAGCCCGCGGCACCCGGAGCCAGGCACTGTGTCACACAAGTGTCACAGCAGGATGCTCCGACACAGCCACCGTTTCCTAATTTGCCCTCTTATCTCAATACATATGTAGGATAAATTTGACAGCTGCATAAAAGATGTTTGATGCAATTTTTCCTTTTCCTAGAAGCCAGCTCCTTTTCCTCAAAAGTTCAGCTTTAATGAGACTCCTACGTACACAACAACTGCAGAAATGAACAGCAAAACAGCAGCACAGCTAGTTTCAGCCCCATGGTATTTTATGCAACCGGCAATGATTTCATGGGCAAAGATCATGCTGAGAACTAGCATAGCACTAAGTGATAGCCTGGCCCAACAGAAACCAACAGGAGTCTTGCCCCTGACTTGAACAGAGCCAGAATTTCACTCACTATATATAAAAGCAGGAGCAAAAGATGAGGGAAAAGATCTTACATAAATCATCTTGCAAATAGGCATGATGGCTTTTCTTTCAGTCCTCCTGGAAGGAAAAATGATTATGCTTTTTAGCTGTCAGAACAAAACGCCAAGGTAATTCATAAGGTATTACATTAACACATATAAAACAAAATGAAAAACAGCTCCAGAGTATGACCTTTCACTCCACCAAAAGCTGTAGCAAGTGTATTGCAGGCCAAATTAATACCCATTCTCCTAGGCAAATAAATTCAAAGCAGTGAGCCAGGCAGAGCCTACTCAATGTGTGGGGAAACAAGAGCTTCAGTCCTAAGACGACATCAATTCTGAAAAGGACTCGAGGCAGGAACTCAAAATACCAGTGTATAATACCTAAATATTTTTTAAGTTGCTCTTAGGGAAAAAAAAAAAAAACCTTGGTGACATTAAGAAGGGAAGGGAAATTTTTAGAGTATGCCTACACTGTGGTCTGCAATTTTGGAATCAAGTCCAGGATTTTATTATCAGCACCCCAGATCTCAGCCTTGCAGTAGCCTCCAGGCAGTAGCATGAGGAATCCCACTTGTGTCTGCACACTTGGGAACACGAAGCTAAAGGGGTCGCACAGATGCCTTAACTGGCACAAGTGGTGCAGTAAATGGAAGGAAAATTCCAGTGAAAAGTTGTGATGTGCTTCCCAAAACAAATCTAGTCAAATCCCATAAGAATTAAAAATAAATAAATAAATTTTTAAAAGTAGAACTGTAATTCTTGAATTCTTAATGGAATAAATGGCATAGCAAAGTATCTCTGTTTTAAGTACAGTACACTACATAATGCCATAGGAGCAGAGGAAGTATATTTACTATAGAGGAGACAGTCTGCTATAGCTCTTCAAAAGCAGATATTTAAAGTTTACTTTCACATGGGTTTTCACTTTTGACCTGCTCTTGACCTGGGTAATACTTGCAGACCAGTGAGTTTAAGAAGGCCTGGGATCTATTAAAAGAGTAGTAGCTTGACTTTTACTGACTAGCACGCTGATGCTTTAAAGTAAATGTTATGGTTTGTCACAGGAACCAATTTGGTTACCGTTTGTTCTTCCTGCCCCTGCCTGCTGATATTTTTTCAAGTGTTTTTCATTCTTTAAATTCTATAAAGAAATCTGCATGCTGTTATTTTAAACTTCTGTATCTTTCTTTTGAGCAGTTCATATTTAAGTCCTGGGCAGTCCACCCAAAGTTTAACCTGGGTGCCATTTGGTAGGACTTGAACTCAAGGTACACTGCCCCATTAGGATCTTCCCTTCTTACCACTCAAGTGTCATTGTGCGAGATCCCATTTGCCAGATTTTAAAAGCGTAAGTGGCTCCAAATCATCTATGACTGCCTTAATCAGGAGGGAAGGGGAATGCTTTTTGTAAGCACTTTCTAGAGGGGAGAAAAATAGTTTTGTCACCTGTTCAAATTTGCACTCTCTTATTGGCTTATTTTTGTTAATTTGAGCATTTTCCTTTAGACTTTATGCAATAATAGGTTTATGCTAGCTCTGTCAAAAAGAAATAAAAAAGGAGAAATTTGGCCAGACCAGACTCATCCCCCTAATTTTACAAAAGAGAATTTAGTTATGCCATCTTTAATTTGCTTGGTATTCATTCTACATCATAGATCAACACGCTAAAAAAGACGCACCTTCTTTTCCCCTTAAAGATGCAAGATCTTAAAATCCATCCTCGGAAGCCAGGGTAAGTCTCAAACAAGCCTAACGATTGGCTCTGCATTTCCAGGGCAGGAGATGCATGTGAAAATACGGGAGCACCTCAGCCTTCACCTGACTGACAAGCAGGGAGCGACTGCAGCAACTTGGAGGCTGAGCCCTCCTCTGCCTGCCGAGCGATCGGCTCCACGGGGCAGGAGTTGTGTAAATCCTCACGCTTGTGCTTTTTCTGATGTCTCATTTTTATTTGCCTCGGAACAAAGGGCTTGTGTACCAGCAATGACTTATGTCCCCAAATGGTATCAACTGTGTAAGTTTATGTTCACAAAACTAATCACCTGCAGGCTCCCGGCTCCGTGCCGGAGGGGAGGGAGCGCCAGCTGGGACCTGCCTCTCCTGCTACCCGCCAGGTTATTGGCTCAATTCGTCCCTGAATTATGGCTGATATTATAGGAAGGGGATTTTCTGTGGACTTTTCTCCAATATTGCAGAATCAGTCAAACAAAGGAAAAATCTCTCAGTTTCTGAAGTTATCTATATTGCACTTTTAAATAGCAAGGAAGCCAAACACAAGAGGGTTTGTCTAAGGCAGAGCCGCTGACTAACTAGGAGGGCTGAAAAACTCAGCTGAGGAAACATTAGCCACTCTGAAGAGTATTGATGAAAATACCCCACCACAGCCTGCAAACGCTTCTGAAATGAGAGGGGGTGCAAACAAGCACGCTGGGCTGAGCTGCTAGGCAAGATGCTCTTGTGTGCCCCTGCTCCTCATCTTCCTCGGTGCTTAAGGAACTTTGGACACTGTCTCACTTGCGGCCGGGGGCTTTAAGGTCTTGCTTTCATTTCTGAGGTGCAAGCCAAGACTGCTCATATGCCTATTTGGGTAATTTGTACTTCACAGCTCTAGAGGCAAACAATACAGGCAAATTTAAGACTCGCAGAAAAGTCTTTGACAGGGTATGCTTTGGGGGCCAGTAAAAAAGGTGCAATAAGACAGAGGGACTTTTAGGTAAATAAAGAGGACTTTTCTCATGCCAGCTCTCATCCTTATTAGTAATAGGGAGGGCTCTTCTCTCACACAGTAGCAACATGCAGGTCCAGGCTTACAAAGATTTAGTGCAGGCTTTTTTTGTGCAAAGAAAAACATACACAGCTTGCAGATGGGCTAAGATGTATCCTGTCGCATAAATGCCTTGGACTTGGTCTTGTTAAGGTAAAACGCATGAGAGGAACATGACTACTTGAGGTAGAGACAGACCTACCCTGCTCTGTCTTTTGGGGGATGTAAGGCTAGGTTTGTCTTTAGTGGCCTACCTGGAGTAAAGCCATAGAGTGAAATGAGGCCACACTTGGGCACTGAGTGGGAGCACGTAAAAGCGTTCGTTTACTGCAGGCAATATCAAGACTACTGCAGGGAAATGCAAAAGCAAAACAAAACGCGTGGCTCTCATTAAAGAACAAATAACATCTGGAGCATTGACATCTTCTCTTTACCTTCATAGTTAAGTGTTGTGAATGCTTGATTCAGTCTGGCTTGCAAAGGACAGTTTAGAGAACACAAGTAATATTTAACAATATGTATTTTCGTTGTTCTTTTTTATGAATAAAAGGGAAAATTACTGACTAGAATTTTCGGTTTTCCAAGTTGAAGAATTTTTGCCATTCAGACACTCAGTCTATAGCCAAAAACAAGCCAAATATTGCTGCAATTCATTTTTCTGGCAAGTTGCTAAAATCACCGAAAAACCTACCTTCAAAATAATTTGTATGAACAATGATCTCTACGATTTTAGAAACATAATTTGCAAATAAAGTTTAAAAAGATCAGCATCACACTAGGGATAAGAAATGTAAAAAATCCTTCACATCAAAAAGGCACAAAACCACACACAGAGTGGTTATTCCATTCCCATACATTTCCCAGTGTAATGGTGACTGCACACACACAAAGATCAATGATGGATAAATGGAGTCTCGGTGAATTACCAGCATGGCCATTGGTTTCTGGAATTTACTCCGATGCCAAGATTCAAATTCAAAGTTTAAAACCACTAAGAGTCATCAATTTGTTAACGAGATCAGCTGGGATTTTGCAGTTGTGAGAACAGAGTTCCAGAAAGACAGCATTTCATTTTCAATAAATCAACACACTAACGGGAAAAGGGCATGGGTTTGTGCAGCTGCAGCAGAGACGGACAGAAAGCCATAACATTTAATTCAATTCAATTATTTTGTCAACAAGAGAAAGTGGAAGGTTTTTTTCTTAACCGAGTTGGTGTCAGAACAGGCAGAACGGGCTCACACTGCCTCAGCTGGTATATTTAAAACTGGAAGTTAACACAAGTCACAACATTTGGCTTTGAATCCCAGTGTGTATTTCCAGTTTTAGACTGTGATCATGTTAACATCTGGGACTTCAGCTCAGGCTCCTGTAACGCTAAGAATCAGTTATAATGTTTAAATCCCATAATTTGCACTTGTATTGTGATACGGTGAGTAAGCTAGTGCCGAAAAATTAACAATTTACTCAAACTTTTACCCAGTCCGAGCACTGGATGGAAGCCTGAGGTGCAAGAGCACATTTTGCTGCTGCTGCTGCCCATCTCGATCTGGAAGTACCTGTGAACAAGGCAAACCGGATCCCTCAAATCCTCGTGGCTAGGACCCAAAAGCACTGAGCTAATTTTTATAATTCCTCCCACTCAGTCTAGCACAGGAGCGATGGCTCAGCCTCCCGACCCTGCCCGCAGCACAGCGCTCGTCGGCTCCTTGCAACAGGCCAGGGCTGCATCGCAGCACTGACACCTGCTGAGCTGGCAACAGCAAAAATCTTCGACTTGTGAGAGTTTGGGAAATCCTGAAACAGCAAAAAACGCTTATTTGACATTCCCCAGCCTTCTCCTCAAGTGAGTTTGCCAAATTTTCCTAGATTCCAACTATATGTTTTCAATAGATTCCAAACTCCAGAAGAACGCCATGCTCATGACAAAGGCACCATTTACCAAGATTTTTTCCCAATGGAAAGACCCAGGGAAGCCAGAGTGTCATGCGGAATGCCACAGCAAGGCTGTCTGGTAACCAGCCTGGGCTCCACGAGTAACCTGACTTACAGGGAATGCGTGCGGAAAAGTAATGAGCAGGAAATTGAAGCAAAAGAAACATCCACGTTTAAAAATGAACCCAGAAAACTGGGAATTTAGAGGATTTGAGAGTCAAATGGACTTCCTGGATCAAAGGACTGAAAAGGGGGCATAGTATCAGTAACCTTTAAGGTAGCCAGTTCAAAATGCAGCTGAGGTCAGAAGGGACAAAAGGTTATCATCCTCTAATGACGTTCACAAACTTAATTAAAGTCTCCAGCAAGGTTCTTATGTCCAAGTGCACAACCCTAGCTCCCACTGGAGACAATAGCAAAACTCCTGTTGATGCAGCATGGAGCCAGCCTTATAAATAGGCACCATGTCAATGACCAAAGATAAGGTTATTTTAAAAAGTGCTGAATGCACTCCAGATGTAAGCAGATTCTGGATCTAGACATGCATTTCACTTGCAATAAAGTGGAAAAAAAGCAAGAAGCCAAAAGGAAGCAAGGCCCAAACAGCCTTAATGCAAAGAACCAAATCGCCCATAGAAGGACAAGGTCAGAGAAATAAATGAGAAACATGCTGTTGTGAATTTTGGACACATTTTAGGCACAAGTACACAAAACTCTTCTACATTAGAGGCCAAGGTGCCATTTGTCTAACAAAAGCTTTGCACCTAAACCACTTATGCTGCACATTACGCCACAGGATCGTGATGAACATATCTCTGCATCCTCCTTACCACCTACCATCCCAGTTTTACTTGGTTGTAACAAATTGAACAGGCTAAAAACAGGCCAAAGAGAAAGACTATGAAGAAAATATATATATATATATATGTATCAGCGGACATACTGAATAAGCAGCTCGCTTGAGGACAAATAGAGTAGGTCAGTAATAGAATATGGAATAAATCTGGACCCCTAAATCCCAGCCCAATACATCATTCATCTCAGCCATGGGGGAGTGGGAACATGACAGAGTGGTGAAAATAAATTAGAAAAAAAATAGAATATTGCACAAACTAATAAATTGTGGGGGAAAATTTAACTGGACTTTTCAACATCTTGGAATTCTTGTTCATTCCAACATCTTGGAATTTGCCCTGAATTGGAAAACATACACACACACACACACACCTTTTAAATGCTTTTCTCCAACAACTCAAAAATTGAAGAAAAATTTGCCAATCAAGATCTCCTTTTAACAGAGTCAAATCTTGTTTTCTTCCTCTATTTTCCCTTTTAGAATCTGAGGATTCAATTTTACTAAATAGTAGTAAAATAAGTAGCAAATAAAATAATAATATAACTAATAAGCAATATAATAATATATGTAATAAGTAGTAAAGAATATTTTTTCTTCAGAAAAATTCTTAGAAGATGAATATCTTTTTGTGGAAAACTATCTTTGTTAAGCATGCATTCCACCAAAGAATTGCACTAGTCTGCTCTTAACCAGCTGTTCTTTCACAGTCCAAAAAATAAACCCCCACTGAAAAGAGAGTTTTGTTGTTAGAAACTTTGAAAATATGAAAATGTAAACTAAAATATCTTTTTAATTATTTATTGATGTTAGAAACCAAAGTATGCGTTGTCATTTATATGCTGAACTGTTTACAGAACTTGTCTTTCCTGAGCATCTGAAGGCCTCTTGAGAAAGCAATGAGAGGAAACCAGAAAACAGGACTTCATTCCCAGCATTCCTTTAAGTTTGCTACAGGAGATAACGCAGGCCTATTTGTGCAAAATTGCACTGATTTTCAATAGTTTCCTACGGAAATGACAGCTTATGGTGACATGAGACATCTGACATGAGATCTGCATCTTACTGTGGGCTTTGGAAATGGACTTGGAAGCATGAAGGACTTGGGGGCTAAATCCGCTTAGAATTTACTGCTTCTGCAGAACCCATACGTCGCTGCTGCTGCCATTTGCCCCATGCGACCCAGTAAGCAGTGGTGCAGCAGTCAATGAAGTGAAAAAGGATGAGAAATTCCTCAGATAAGATCCTACCGTTCTTCTATCTGAGGAACCGCTTAAGTTTTCTGCCTCCATCTCTCATCCCATTAAAACCAGAGGATAACAGCAATTATGCCAGAGCACAAATTCAGTGTGCTGGAGACACAAAAAGCTCCACACCTGGTCTGATACAAAGGACTCCTGAACAGTCACCAAGACTTGGTTCCTCATCATAGTCTCTCTTCTGTTGTCTTGCTGATCGGTCTCAGTCAGATCATTTATCAAACTAATTGTTTTAAAGACAAGCATTCTTAGGCAATCTGTTCCCTCTCCATATTTCCCATTATGGTCTTTGAAAGTTATGTGCACAGATGAAAACGATAACAGGCCTCGAGTGCTCCCAGAATATTCCCTCCTAAACAAACACCAAGAACTTCAGCAGCAAACGTAGCTCAGCTCAGTCCAAGCTGACAATACTCTGAGTAAGAGCATATTAACAAACAGTAATGCCAGACAGGCGGTTCCAGTCTGTCGTTTATCCAGAAAGTTTCAGTGATGATAGAACATTCAACTTAAAAGTCCAGAAATCAATATAGCGGCTGTACCCACACTGCCAGCTGAAGACAAATATCACCACTGTCACCAAGTCCTGCAAATACTCTCTCTACCCTCCATCTTTCTGCTACTGTCAGACAAAAATGAATTTCACATCAATGGGTGTGAGTAACTGCTGAACTAAACCAATATGCAGCTTACTCTGGACTACCCGCAGAAAGTTAAGGAGTAGAAATATTCTTATGGCCATTGTCAAAAATTAAATTTTGTCTGTTCAAGTGTAATATGACCAGGGCTTGGGGCTTTTGGCAAGTTACTTGATGAGCCCTCTGCACACCAGTGCCCCTCACAAACTGGCAGGTCGTGACACCTTCCCCAGGGTCCAGCCCTGGGCTGCTGCAAAACGTTGCTCCACGGCCGCGAACATCCCACGCCAAGCGGGCCGAGGGGGAGCTGCTTCCTTGGGAATCAAATAGCAAAGGGAAGAAAGCAAGTCATACCGAAAACCTCCTCAACATATTTCTCCGTTACAAACTTCCCCTCCACCCTCCCCGCCAAAAAAGGGGGCAGTGGGCATCATAATACTGTGATTAGAAAAATAAGCACTCTACTACTGAAAGTAGAGGAAAAATCAATTTCTTAGCAGAAATTAAAGCATTTGAATGACATCAGAGAGAACATATGCTGTTCTATTTCATCCCAATAACATTCAGATATCTCAGCTGGATCAAAACTGTACAAATTGACACAGTAAGGAATAGGTGTGACTTGACTGTTGCACCCCTGTCAGCTTTACTGACCTTTTTCCATTATTATTGACTTTAGGGGTGAATGAGAAAATGGTACCTCTCAGCACAATTCTGCATATAAGTCTACACGTTAGATTTTTGTATACCCTGTAATGCCTTAAAATGACAGGACCAAGCCCTGTGGAATAAAAGTATTTTAAGCTTCTACTTAACATCCAGTGATATTAGTGAAAGGACTTCTACTGACTTCAGTGATCAGCAGGACAGTATGGGGATATCAATATGTAAGAATAGGTATATAGGTAAAATAAATCTTCAAAAAGCTTAGGCACGTCAATAACTAGGTTGCTGCAGGTTCTCTTTTCTCTCCTCATTACTGATAAATCCCCATAAGCTGTAGTGAAATTGTGAAACTTTTCCACACAGGACAATTCAGACATCTTGGTATACCTAAATACACCAGCTCTGACAACGGACTTTACTTTCACACCACTCTCAAGTTGATATCTGCTCACGAAGACTCTGTTCCGCTCCAAACAAAAATTGTAGGTCCCATATGAATACTAGCAAGCCTTCAGTGAGAGGTAAGAGTCAGCATCTTCTCATTTGTACTCATGTTCTTCATCACACACTTGTTTTGGTGCCATTTAACTGCTGTCCCACGAAATTCCGTACTAAAAGTCTAGTCTGTTCTGTGAGCTACCACTTATTTTTCTGTCAGCCTTTTTATACCACCTATTTCACTCTTTGTGACAAGCAGTTTATTTCATACATTTGGAGAGGGATTTTCTCTCTTTCTTAGCTTCCGCCACAATATTTAGCACAGTCAGTTCCCAATGCTTCTTGGGAATTTCTAAATTTAAGATAGCAAAAATAATAATGAAAATAAAATGCTGGTCAGGAGTCCTCATAAACACTTGGAATCCGATTCTAAAATACAGTCCGTTACATTTTTTCACACAGGACCAGACATGTCGCAGGGGCACTCTGAAGTATTTATAAGTTATTACAAAGAGATAAAAAAAAGAAAAAAGCTGAAACCATCCCAAACGTTCCCATGCATGTTTGAGTCGACTCAAAATTCTTAAGATTCTCCCAGAAAACAGTGTTCTACCAATGCAGGGTCATGGTCTTTGCCCTCCGCATTGCCCCAAGCATATTTACCATTATTATAAGACCTGTCATTCATCTCTTTAGATCTTTGGCAGAAGAAATGTTTAGCTATGTTATCTATTTAGACGATATCTTGATGCAGCGAGAAGGGCTCCCAAGCCCATGCATATCAGCCACAAAACATCTGTGGTTTTGTGCTGATGATTTTGCAGCATTTTTTAAAAAAACTTATTCTAACATCTTTTGGTAAAGATGCACTAAATGCATTGTACAAATACAGTGAATGCAAGATCTTAAACATCTCTAAGACAAAATCTGTGCACAGCAGATATGAAACAAGGCATCCATTGTACAAACAACTCAGTATTCCCAATTTACTAAGGAAATGGAAGTTTCTTGTTTTATTTTATTTTTTAAACACAGAAACATTCTCTTTTTTAATACATGCATTCAACATTATCAACCATGGATATTCTAAGCACTCAGGTGACATAGAGAACTGCTGCACTGATCCAGTGAATGCAGGACCCAAGCCATGCTCCAGGCTCCATTCTTTCTCCAGGTCTACATTTAATTCCTTTGGCCATCTGACCGGCTACCCAGTTTCCCTAGCAAAGGAGGTATGGAAAGGGAGTGCGCTGAGAACACAGATTCATTACGCCAACTTTAAGGCTATACTGCACCTATTGAAAACACAGTATGCATAAGAGATGCAAAATAAACAATAGTGATAACGTCCAAGGAAGCTGGAGCTCTTTCTCAAAGTAAATTGAGCACAGTACTTTAGTCAAAAGTCCACACACAGTTCTTAGCATGTGTCCCCTTTTTATCGGCTCATTTGCTATTTTAGCTTTAAGGAACCTCATGCCCACCGGAACAGCCAGAGCCCATGTCCGGGCCTTGGTCATTGACACTAACTTTGTGAGACGGCGCCTGTTGGATCAGGAATTCCATCCTTCAGCCCATACCCCAAATCTAGCTACAGAACTACCACCAACTTGTTTGCCAAAAACCACTGTGAAACGTGGCAAAGCCACACGCAGAGCTATAGAAACAGCCCTGCAGAACACTGCAGCAGCTGACCAGACACGGCTGCGCCTGCCATGCTAGGCCACACGCGCTCAGCTTCCCTGCTTGGTGTGTTGCTATTTCTGCAACAGGGAGACACAGATGCATGAGTAGAGGAGGTGTTCAGGTTTGGAGGGACTGGTTGTTTTTTCTTTTTCCTTTGAAGATTGAAGAAGAGTGTAGAAGGAACAGGTTACATAGGGTCACAGGGTCCTAAGAAACGTTGGGAAGGAAAGGAAGAGATTGCTACAGTTCTAGCAGGGTGAATAGCTATCAGATACAAGATAAAAACATAAAGATTGTAAAAAAGAAGCAAAACCTGAAAATCAAAGGCAAAAAAAAAAAACAAAAAGGAAGAGATTGAGCTATAGCTAAAATACATCTTTGCAGCTAGTCCTTTGCCATTTTCTCAATCTTTGTAAAATTACATGAGACTGGGACACTTCAAGGCACACTTCCATCCCATACATTCTTTCTAAGCAAATTGCCCCTTTGCCTCAAAAGATTTCAAAACAGAGTATCTTTTGTTGACCTGATCTATCAGTTTAATTTTTAAAGGCTGGGTATAAATCATCCTATATGCAGGGGGGTCTGTACAGGAGGGATGGGCTGCCTAGTTGCAAGCGGCAGAGCTGCCCTAGCGCGCTGGGAGAGCGAGTACATGCCACTGCCTCTAAACTCCAGGGTTATGCAATCGCTCAGATGATGCAAGCCTAGGCTTGAAAGTGGGAGCTGGACTTCCTATTCCCCGTCCTAAGAGATGCAGAGCATCGCCGAGGTATCTGGTGAATCTCCAGGGATAAGGTTCAAGCCTTGTCACTACAAATCACCCTCTGCCAAGCAATTTGTGCAGCAGCTTATAACAGCAGTTAAACAAAGGAGTCATGGGGCCATCCGCTGGGCTGAGGGCAAGGCAGCTGCTACTGGGGAGAGGAGGCCGGCAGATAAAAGCAAAGCAAACATGCCAAAGTTAACAGGGCAGAGAAGGCACAACCTCCCTCCGATCCCGGCTGCATGGCAGGAAAAGACGGTGCGTGGGCTATGAAGGGGTAAACACGCGAGGGCATCGGCACAAACCCGTCACGCTGACGTCTGCCGCCCTGGTTCGGCGCTCGCCGGAGCAGGTGGGCTTTGCAGACGCTCTCTGGAAGAAGGACGCCAGCATTCGTGCCCTGGGACCCTGGCTGGGAGCGACGTTCTGACACGCTTAACAGAGCAACTGTAAATTGATTTACACAGGGAAAGCTATATTTATAACAGAAATGGAAAGTATTTATCACAGGTCAGATTGCTCTCCGCTATAGTGATGCAGCAATCATCAGCATTATGCAAGAAGAGATTTTGTCCTAAGGTCTTTAAAATGAAACCCTAGAAGCTGCCAAAAATCATGGAAAGAATTAAAAATTGATGCTTCGGAGAATGTTAGTCAGAGGCTCCTGGGATACTTCCTCATTGCTCTGGGTATTTTTCAGAGCACAGAATACAATCACACAGCACTTGTGACAGGCCCGCTGAAACTCAGCAGCTCCCAATCAAGTTCTACAAAAGCAAGGAGGTGCTTGATGGGCTTTCACCACAGTAAACTAATCAAAAGTCAGAGTACTACAGATATGCTTTATTTATTTATTTATTTATTCCCTCCTCTCTCTCTCTCTTTCGCCTTCTTCTTCCCTCGAAAGGATGCTCGTACAGAGCAGTGTCTCATTCCTGGAAAACAGAGAGCTCTGCCACAAAAATCTCTGCGCACTCTTTATGATTCACCAGGCGCGCCTGGATAAAGCCAAGTATCCACATACTCAGAATGGCATTTTGCAAAATATGTGCAGATCGAGACAACTTAACTGTACCAGCTGGTCACATCAAGGACAAATACAACCTGCCGGCTCTAGAGACCAGTGCCCAGAAAGCTCTGGAAGAAGCGCCAGCAGCCTGGGTGGGCTGCGAGAGACAGCACCAGCCCCACAGTGCTCACTGCCTGGCTCAGGCTCTTTGGTGCCTGCCAAGATTTAAGTGCTCTGACTGCCACTCAGCCAGGCCCCAAGCAGCACCATGGTGCTCCCTTGTTCAGGAAGCTAGAGCCTCAGAGACGGCTGGGATGGAGCAGGCCTCGGATGGACTGAACCAAGCAGGTAGCAGTAGCTATTTCATAAAGTTGCAGCTGCTCCCTGTCGCTGCTTCCTGCTTCTCGGAGTGCCACTCGGCAGGAGGGATGCAGCTATGGTTAAGGCAAGCAGCTTTCTGTGAAAAGGGTTTTTTTCCTGTTCATACTCCAAGGATTTACTTGTGTGTGAAAAGGAGGGATTGCGCTAAGCCGGATGGGGTAAAATAAGATGAAGGGAGTGGTTTCACCATTTATGGAGAGGTTCTGAATGAAATACGATTCTGGTCTAGGCATCAGATCCGCACCAGTAAAGGTGTTTTTACTAAATAGTCAAATAAGAGGAAAAGAAGGTCAAAAAGGAGTTGCTGAGTATTCACTCCTCCCTCTGCTGATAATAAAGTGCTGAAATTAGGGGAGAGGGGTTGCAGGAGGGTGCTGAGAAAGTCGCGCTGCCTAATGTGCCTTGATCCTCTCCAAATGTGTTATGATCAACCTGAAGAATGTGAAAAGGATAGAGATCAGCAGCTGCAGCTCCAACACTCATTTTCAGGACAACTTCCAAAGAGAACTGAGCAAGTTCAGTTACTGCAGGCTTTGGTCACACAATGCAGTAAAGATGCCTTTTTTTCCTCTGGGAAAAGAGGAACTTCTGGGTGAATTCCTCAAAACTTTCTAAAAAAGTAGAGTCAGAGATACAATTTCAAAGTTATTAAAAAGAATCATCAGGAATTTTGATAGTCTAGTAGAACTTGGTCCAATAAATCAGAAAATTGCAATGAGAAATCCTCATTAAGTTATTTATAAAATAGTTTAAAATAAGATGATGAAATGTCAAAAACTTTTAAACTAAAATTCTAACCTTGTTCTGAAGTTTTACATGAAATCTTTCCCTCTTTTTATGTTAAAGCTGAACTGTTTGGTTCCTGGAATCATTGACTCAATGACTGCATTTCTTACTTATATGAAAAACATACAAGACCTGCAAATATCAAATGTAATATTACACAAACAGTGATCTAAGTAAGATGACGGAATGGCTGAGGTTGGAAGGGACCTCTAGAGATCATCTGGTCCAACCTCCCTGCTCAAGCAGGGACACCTAGAGCATGTGGCACAGACACTGAAACAAATCAAATATTTCAGCACCATCAAAAAGAAACATTTTCCAACAAATTGTGCACAAAGGACAAGTTCTGATAAGATACTTACATTTCAGCAAGTTTTTAGTGGTAGATAAGATACTGTCAAATTCTAGTATTTACTGTTTTACCACAATGCTGGAAACATTGATTTTTCTTCAAAATTCAAGTCACGAAGACTACAGACACATTGCAAGAAAAGGTGTTTCATACATTTTGCTTTTGCTATTACACATCATGAATACTGTGCTTGCAATTTCCAATAAATATAGCCAATAAAATAGTAAGTTATGTAATAAAAATACACTAGACTTCTAAAATGATCAAGCCCTCAAAGTACTATGCTACAATAAAGCTATTAGACAAAGCAACCATTTTTCTTCAAGCAATAATTGCCCACAAACAGGTTGTGATCAAGTTATATTACACAGATATTGTAGAGGTTAACCTTAGCTATAAACTGTTTGAAAGTGTTTTGTGTGTCTAGTAATTCATTTGATCAATACTTATAATTTTCTGCTCATGGTGTGGGAGCAAAACCATCCCTCAGCATTGCTTCAAACTCCCATCTGAATTGGCTGATACTCAGAACCAGAAGCACTAACTGAAGAACTCAGTTGAACTGCATTTTTTCCAAAGATTTTAGTACCATTCCATAAAGACTGAATCAGGACAGACTGGACAAGCAAACCTTCATGGGCAGGACAAGAACTCTTGGGAAGCAACATTGTTTTCAATTATTTACTTCAGTACCACTTCAGTCCCAAGACAAAAATCTATAATTGTTGCTTAGATTCTACATATAGTATTTTTCACTGGGAAAATGTTACATTAATCCTATAAGCACATGAGAAAAGCGAACATCTGAGCACACTGTCATGTTCTAGGGCTGTGGGCATCTTCTAGCCTCACTGTCCTACTGCTGAAGCACCAGCAGGGCCTCTTGAGTGGCAGCAACGCACTGAAAGTGACTGTTATTTTACAGCATTATCAAAAAAATCAGAAACAAAATCTTCAGTTTGCCTTTGTGCTTTAGAGTGCACTTACGAAGGTGTAATGGTGTACACATGTGTGCAATTCCCACCCACTTGGGCTGATGTGGCGAGCAAGGGCACAACGTCACACTTCAACCTGCAGCACTACAAGTTCCCTCCAGGTAACATGTTGGCTGAGAGGCTTTCAAAGCCAACTCTGACTGCCTTCCTCAGCAGCCAAAGCTTTGACTTTAACGGAATCAAAATGTCAGGCCCCAACACGTGAAGTGCTGTTTGCAAAATTTCATCCAGTGCTGCACTTCAGAATAGCCTTGCAGGATGAAAAGCAAAAAAGAAAGATTCCTTCCTAGAACACACACACACGTCCGATTCTTTTTCTGCACCAAAACATAAAGTTTTTATCCTAATTTAATTAACGTGTTACCTTGGGGCTACAGAGCAGTTCAGAAAAAGGTAGAAGGAAATTAAAAGGGCAACAGAGCAATCTTACTGAATATTTCTCTGAAGGGAAAACATTAGGAAACCCTGACAAAAGTTTATCCTCTAAGAAGAGATAAAAGAATTCATTCAAGCTGGCTAAATATTTTTTTCTTTATTTCCATATGGTAAGTAAAAAATGAGGCAAAATATGAAGGCCATCAATCATTTTACCACATGGAAGACAGTTTGCCAGCAAAACCAGTCTGCAGTGCTTTAATTTTTGCTGTGTAAGAGGCTCTTTCTGGAGGAAAAAAAGTGAAGGTGCATCAGGATGCACGCGAGCTGTCTTCCCTTTCCCAGCCTAACTTTACACTTTTCCTTTGTACCTCATAAAACAGCAGTGCCATAAGCAGGCTGCTCATTTCCTGCCCTAACCGCTGCTGAGGCCCCAGGGCCGGCACCTCGGAGCACGCCGGCCGCTGGGCAGCCTCCCGCATGGACGGCAGCGCCAGTCCCGACGCACGAAGGTCCTGGCTGACGGGTGGGCTTGGCACCGCCGAGAAGGGCTTGCCGCGGCCGGCAGTGCCGGTAACCTGCTGACGAGACACTGGCGAGGGGAAGCAGAGGCGACATGCCGCCGCTCCGGCCTCGCTGCTCCTGCGAGGGGAGGCTCACAGCCGACATCCACGCTGCCACCTTTTGGTGATAACCAACAGGGTCTTGGCGCGGGCCCAGGCTGCCTACTGCTTCTCTTGCTTGTACTGCTCTCCCAAAATGTTTCTGGTGTGTGTGGCTCTTCCTACACCAGGCCAGCGGCCCCCACAAGCACCGCGCTGCTGCACGCCCAGCCGGCTCCAGAGGCGTTTCCAGGACCTGCTGCCTGGCACAGCTCTGCAGGGGCCCTGCGCCATGGCGCTAGCAGCGCTGCTGAGGCATTGCCGGAAGCCTAGAGTAGCTTGAAAAACTAAAGCAACTGGGTCACTTTCTCCAGGCAAAGCCACAGTCAGCTTTCCAAAAATATTTCCGTACCAAATTTCCTCACTTGTTGATACAGGTACAATGAGGAAACCACAGAGCAACCCTCCATATACCACAGGAGTTAAAAATCCAAACAGAGAAACAGCGAAACTCAGGAGCCCTCCCAAGACAAGCTCCCAAGCCGTGAACACCTGCTTCTAGCTGTCACGTCGTCACCTCCATTTCCCTGTGCTCTACGACTGCTAATGCCTCATTCCCAGTTCTCAACCTCCTACATCCTGAGTGGTAACAGCGTTGGCCACCGCTGCGCTCCCCAGCCAGGGCAACTGCACCGCGCGTTAAGCCGTAACACTCCCTGCTCCCAGAAAGTTCAGAGTTAGGGCAAGAGTTAAGGGAGCAAGTGTCCTGATCCCTGCACACCATAAGGATGCTGACTGATTAAGACCTCAAGAAGTGACCTGATGGAGGGCCAGGGCCCACGTTCCTTTTGAAGGCACATGGTTATATTTTGGGGAACAACTGATAAGAAACACAAATGTTCCCACACACCAATTCAAATGTGACCCATAGATAAACAAACAAAACTAATACCATTTACTGAGGGTTAACATTTAAGTCAGCTCTCACACTTTTCGTATCTCAAAAATGTTTGGTCTATATGTTTAGCCTTTATGTTTGGTCTATATCTAAAGGTTTTCATTGATTTAAAGGGAAAAAGTCACTTTTTTGAGTAATAATATTTTAGTTCTACTTTGATTTTTTTCCCCTCAAGGAAACTAACAAGCTATAATTTCTAAATCAGCTTTATCTTTTTTAAATGTTTTTCTTTATGCTATTAGTGAATTAATTCTACTGAAAGGAAATCTAGTGCTAATGTTTAGCTTAAAATGAAGTTGAGGCTGCTCTCTGTAAATAGATACAGGTTAGAATATTAGCTCCTAAATATATTAGGCAAGTTGTATTTTACTCTGACAACAAAATATGTTTTAACATGTACTTCATTAAAATAGCAGCAAAAAGAAAATGTTCCTATTGCATGCTTTAATCTCAGCTCTGCACTTTTAAGTTCCGAGAGATTTGCTGAATGCTAAAAATCATATGGATGGAGTTTATAGCAAATTCTTCCCTTGTACTGCATGGCATGAGCCCATGCCCTAAACAGATGGATGCACTGTCATTAAAAAGTGAGAAAAGAGCAAAAAGAAATCCCCATGAAGCTGACATATTAAATGGATGCATACGAAACCCTCCATCCAGGAGACAGAGGAAAATTTTTAGTAAACAGCAGCTCACATAGGAAAAAAAATTGAAACACCCTGGATATTGAATGGGGAAGGTGCCGAACCTGTTTAGAGTGTGTGACTTCGAGCTTGAGGTCTAACACAACTCGCACCCACTCAACTATGTGCAGATGCTTTTTGTGCATTAAGTAGGTTTTCTGCAACAGAATCCGTGATATGTTACCACATGAGCATACACATGCCTTTCAAAACTCAACTCACACTGCTGCAAGTGGTGCTCGTTTGCTAGCTGAAGGAAATTAGCTTTGAGGAATACTTTTTTGTTTGGTTGGTTTTTTGGGTTTTTTTTTTTGGCAGGGCGGGGGGGAATTGGTTGGTGTTTTTTTGAACAGGAAAAGCCTCCATCTCTCCTCTGTCTCTGCCCACAATATTTCCATCCTTTACAATCTCAGAACATGCACAGGATAATATAAGGTTGTCTAAGAGTAAATGCCAGCATATCAAAATAGACATCTGGGTAGCATCTGGAAATAGGTTGTGGCAAAAATGAGTAGTAAGTCACTGAGTCTTAGCACATGGATTACAGTCACCACTTACCCCACATAAAAATGTCCTTTGGGTGCCTTCTAATTAACAGCATCCAAAAAAAAAAAAGAAAAGAAAAGAAATTCAGCCATTCATCTGGCACTCAGGAGCTGCATGATACAGGTGGGGGCAGCAGACACAGGTGGACACGGAGCACAGCAGCAGTGGCTCTGGGGAGGGACCGGGCACGGACATCGACGCGC
>NW_010578603.1:125988-145174 GCF_000705375.1 Tinamus guttatus
TCCCCTTGGCTGCTCCCCCCACCCAACCTGCAACGTCAACCCAGACCGCGCAGAGGCTGCAGCCGCCGCCTGTGCCGTACTTCCTTCGTGCCAAAGAACTGGTCCAGGTCTTACCAGTTGAAAAGGGTTTTTCTGCGAATAAGCAACACAACAAACTGAGGCCATGGTAAGCCCAGGCCTCCAGAAGGGAAAAGCCAAGGCTGCTTCTCAGTAAGCATGCTGACAATCTCTGTTGCGTGGTGAAGATTTGCTCTTAGTAGCAGTGGAGTTAGTTTTTATAGTATTAACTGATATCAGATTGAATTAAATTGCATACATGTAGCTCTCCACCACTCACAGACTACTCCTTTGGACTGAAAATCTCACTGCATAGCCAAGTACATTAAGAGCTAAACAAGTCCAGCTTTTGGGGTCTTGGAGATGGAAGACTCTCCATGGTAATCACCCAGAAGTCATTCTGGAGCGAATTCCCACAGGTGAGAAAGACATCTGGAACGGGAAGCAGTGAAAGACTATGGGCATTAACGGTTTGCCCCCACCAGGCTTAGGATTTTCCCAGGAAGGTTTTTCCAGGCATGACTTCAGCTGTGATAAGCTGGTGCACAGATATTGTCCAATCCTCTCAAAAACAGAGTGGCTACTGTAACATCCCAATAACCCAGCCCTTTTTGTAAGTTGCTCCCTTAGAAAATACTGACCTGAATTTAAACATGCTGCATTTTAGCATAGAAAAGTTACATCTCATAAAAGAATAGCTGACTTTATAAACCTACTCAAAGCCTTTTACTGAAGAGGGAATTCTCGGTTTCTGTGAAATTGATAGATTTAATGAATATATTCCTGTTATAATATGACATCTCATTTTTCTCTCTCATAAATACTTGTCAGGTTTATGATTTTCCACTCATTGGCCAGGAATTGTGTTGCACAAGCTCAGATTGTGGGTGCTCATACCAAGTTTAATTTCACTCACAAGTAGAGTTGACAAAAGATCACAGCCACTAAGCCCTGGAATTACCCTAGATATTGCCCTCTGTGCTCTGCAAATGAAATCCTACAGAAGACCCTTTGGAAAAGAAGAACATGATGGTTAACACTCAGAAATCCATTTTGCACAGGGCAACGCTAGTACACAGAGAAGCACTGAATGACAGGCAGATCTGCCAGTTCCTGGATGAGAAAGTCAGATGCTTAGCATTGCTTAGCATTGCTTTCCCTGTCTGTCCGTCTCCGGCAGTTCCTCTCCCGCTCTCGCTCGCGCCTCTCTCATGCCCTTGATTGACTACCAGGTCAGATAAGAAATTCAGACCAGTGAAATCAGAACCAGACGGCACCTGTCCCCACGGCAGCCAGCAGAGAGCTGAAATAAAGCCCTCTGCGGACGGCTGTGACCATAACCTTCACAGCACTGAGCTCTCCCAGCTGTCCGTCCCGCCGCGCGGGCACTGCCACGGGCACGGGCAGGAAGGCCCAGCAAGCTATTTCCAACGGAGAGCTGTCACTCGGGAGCGGGCAAAGCAGCCTGTGGCGTCGCGCTCTGCTTTTAGCAACAAAGCTGCTGAAAATAGACGTGACTCTCCTATTTAGTTCATCAGATTACAACTTGTTAATAGAGGGATCATTTTACTTCTACCTAATTTGATGCTGCAAGGGGAAAAGATACTGCTAATGCGAGCTGGTGACTCTTCACCTATAGCAGCAATTGTTACGGCTCCAGGGGAACACACTGTTCTCAAAATTCAGGGAATATTCCAATTTAAGGATTTGGCTAGATGAACTTTATTGCAGGCCCTTGTCCTTAATGTACACCTCTCTAGACTGAAATACAACCACTGCACCAGCATGCATTTTCCATATGCTCAACACTTCACGCCTCCTTTTATTAGCAGTGGAGAGTGCTCTGCTCAAGAGCAGATCAATGACACTGATGTCCACAGCAGCGACCAAACCACCGCCCCAGCTGATGTCCCAGTACCCGGGTCCTTCCCCCAAAGCACTGGTCAGAGAGATGCCAGGAGCAGGGCTGTCCCAGGGAAAATGTAGCAGTCAAATGACAACCTTTAAACCCAAAAATGTGCACAAGAGGAAGAACCTTGCTGCATCCCACTCCAGGAAGCCAGGCTCTCAGCTCCCTGCTCGCTTTCCACAGCAGAGGCGGCAGGAAGGAGGACCTCCTTGCTGCCCAAGTGACGAGGGACACAACCTGCTCCAGATCCTGCTCACACAGCCCTGCCAGGGACCCAGCTCTATCCAGACACTCTCCAGAACAAAACATGTAAATCCCTCTGGCCAATTTCCATAAAGAATATAAATCTTAATGTGGCAATGAAAGAAAGAATCCAAGAAGCATAGGTTAAAAACAAGAGCCCCCAAAGCAGTACGGTGTTCTCCAGCCTCCAGACACTTGGCAATAGAAATGCATTTCATGAAAGTGGAAGGGGTACTTGGACAAATTAACTTTATGTGATCAGACTCAGTTGAAAACAGTATTTTTGTATTTCAAGGGAGCATGAAGGCACCAGGTGTCTGAAGTGCAGAGAAAAGTATTATGAATTGTAGAACAGATTTATCCAAACACAAATGATGCCGTATCATAAATAGATAGGGCTGGGATTTCCCTTGGGACAGCCAAAATAAATAGGCTGTTTAAAACACAAAGAAAATAAAGCAAAGCTCCAAAAGATAGGCACATCTGACACTGCAGTACATTTCTGAATTTGTTTACAATTAGTTTTCCCTGCTGAAAAATAAGGCATCTGCAGATGCCTTTGCTGTAGGCACCATAAATTGTATTTGTGATTGCACTTCTACTTTATTTTCTGACTATTCCCTTCCTATCTTTATTACATGCCTCATTCAAAGATGAAACTTGTTCGAAACTTAACATCAGACAATTTTTCTAAGTTAAATTACACCACATTTGACCTTTTGTTGGTTATAATTTCCTTCTCTTTCACAGAGTCTTAAACTTTTGATTTGAATTGTACCAACTGACCACTTGCTGGGCTGGGATCAAAATATGGGCATGCAAATTCAGAGAAGACTCGAGGAAAAATGCCTTCAATTATTGACTAGTGCACAGAGAAAACATAACCAGCATGTCCCATTCTAGAGGGGCCAGGAGCTGTAGCACACAGCTATTCTGCCATGGAGCAGCACAGGGGGGATTTCTGGGCTGCCGGGAAGAGGACAACTGGACTTTGTTGGGCTGGGACCCCAGTTTTAACAATCGTGACTGTAGCTCTTGCACTTGGCTCAGGGTTGTTAAATTCAATCCCTGAGCTCTCTATCCAGTGCAAGCAAAAAGCAGCTTCTCCAAAGGAAAAAGAGGAAAATCTGAGCACCAAACTGCATAGTGCCAACAAACTTTGGAGAGAATGACAAACTCAGCAGAGTATCCTCAGCTGAGGTATCTTTAATCAAGGCAGCTGAGATGTACTGCTCCAGATCCAAAATGGTTTTTTGCAGTGTAAAAATTCCTTTAAAAAAAAAAAAAAAAAAAAAAAAAGACTCGTTCTTTCTTCTTACTCTTTTCTTCAGAAGGATGTTATGCAAGTGAAGACGGCAGCAATCCCTTCTGTAAATCCCTTATGAGCTGAGCACTGTAATGGAAACAAATTCATACCTTAAACAAAACAAAAAACACAGGGAGAATAGAATCCATAGAGTACTCTAGACTTCTCGATCAAATCCAAATTCCCTCCATAAGACCAAATATTTGCAGCTTCAGAAAGAAATGAAGAAGAAGAAATACTCCTTCCCTTTGGCGCAATGCTATCAGATGTACAACAAATGCTCCACATTTTAAAGAAAGACAATAACACACACTGTTTTGAAAAAAAAATGAATAAAAGTGAAGCACAAAACATTTCATTAAGTAGCAGACTGTTTTATGGTTCGTCTGGTTTACAATCATAACGTAACCTCTTGCTTCTTAAGCTGTCAGAAGAACACAGATTAGCACATAGATTAACAGGGAAAACACACAGTACCTTTCTAAGAGAATCACCTATTTCAATTAATCACCAAAGCGTGAATGAAGTCATGGGGCATCTGCAAAGAGTTTTCACATGCTCTCTTTTGGCTGCATACACAGCTACGCATATTAAGATGACCACTGTTTTGACTCTTCTGCTAAGTAAAAATACTAAGTCAGACTGTGTTACAAAACAAATATAACACAAAGTATTTCCTCAGTTTCAACAGAGATCCTCAGGGAAACAACAATGGAGCAAGCAAAAACTACATATGTAGCAATGAAAATAGAACAGAATTGCAAACTTAGATCTGTCTCACACATTCATCAAATTCCTTTAGTGGAAATTAAGACAGATAAATATATCTAGGTAACTGCAAGGCAGAGTATCTGTTCTTGCTTATAGGGGATGGTTATGACAGTCTAGTTATACAGATCCTTCATTAGTCTAGACTGTACATTATAGCAATTTAATGTCAAGTATCAATACACGTTACATGGTTAAACAATTCCACAACAAAGGCACATTTAAGGAGAAAGAGCATAACTGAGATCCCTCAACCCCAGCCCTGGCTCAAAACCTTACTGCTACCTCAGGATTGAGCAAACTGCTGTATCTTAGAGCAAAATCGGGACGACACCTCACAAAACCACTTCTCTAGGGCTGGAAGGCACTCTGTACATGCCAAGTATTTTAAACAAATTCATGGCTGCTTAGGACTTCACAAATAGATTCTTGTAGCCTCTTACAACATACATCCCTGGCACCTAACCTACAGATGCAGCCCAGCTGTTAAGAGCATAAACCACGGCCAAGGGTGGTTTACAGGTGCTTCACACCCCGCCGCAGAGGCCAGGGCACACGCAAGGCCAGCAGGGACGCGGGAGCAGCCCGCACCACCGCCGGGACAAGGCCTGCAGCAAGGAGCTGAGCAGCAAAGAAACTGAGCTCTGTCTTATGTCCCATTTCCACCCAGAGCCATAATAAAAAGAGAAAGAATATTAGGTACTCACCTCGTATAAGAAGGACTAACTCCGAGACTGCGAGTCAAACTCCACGTGTTAGGCTTTCCCTCCTCTTGCCTCTGTGAGGGGACTTAAAAACTAAACGGCAAGAACTAAGCCATTTTTTTCAGGCAGAGATTTCATGGAATACAGCAGCAGCAAAAGATTGATGGATGCATATAAGAATGTTTAAGTTGGGGCTCTGGATAGTAAAAATAAAATGCATGTAACAAATTATAAAGAACCATGGGCAGGATGAGATCAGCTGTTATTTTAGTGCTTTTCACGCCGCACTTGCAAACTACAAACATGAAGTAAACCAAAGCATCAGAAGCCCTACATACTAAATAGCTATTCTAGAGTCATATTCTAAGACTAGTCATCAGATTTGGAATACTTTGGAGTTTCTGTGCCATGTTAAAAGCATGGCTTTAAAGAAAGAGACCACATGATTATTTATGCATAATACATGACTATACCTGGTAAAGTAATTTTCATTTTACAAGACAAGTAATTGCACCTAACAACACCTGCAAGGGGGGTCAACTTGAATAAGATAATTTAATGTAATCTTTCAGACTAAACCTGAGGAAAGCAGAGACCAAATGCAACATACAGACTGAAAAGTTTTAACTGGTGACTGGCCTGGTGCACTCTTCTACTTACCACCCTAGATTGCTCCTATAGGGCAAGACCTAACATGTGTTGAACTCTGCAGGACCGAGACTGAAACTAGCTCTGCATCAGTTTCTTCACCATCTTCGCTAGCAGTGAGCTATGGTCCTAAAATTCATGCAAAAAACTATTTCTCTAAAACTATTTCTCCTCTTGTGTACAGAACTGTGAGCTTCTTTGAATCTGTCAACCAATTTTTAAACATCTCCATAACCAGAGTGCCATATTTTTAACCATAAGATCTGTTTTGAATTTGAAATAAGAAAAGGTGGGGCTGGGAGGGGGAAATAGGACAGGAGGGAGAGATAAATCCTATGTTTTTCTTTATATTTTACAAATTTTATTACTTCAGTCAAAAAATGTGACTGAAGCAATAAAATGTTACTGTTGCTCAGTGTAATGGTATGTGTTTGAAATACAACCCATTTGCTCTTCATTCACTTTGTCGGAGATTTTGGCAGCCGCTAAAGGCTTCGAGTATGTGGGTAGAATATTCTTTGTGCTATCATATTCATATTATTTCTTCACTTGTCGTTTCCTAATGAGCTGTTTTTAACGGTAGTCCGCTTACCAATTTTGTATTGGTGGCTATGTGCCTTCCCCGGCTGAAGGCATTTAACGAGGTGTGTTAATGAAACCCGTTTGCCATGCTCTGAATGCTGGCACCGGCTACGAGAGGGACGTCAGAGACCCTAGGTGCTGCTCTCCTTCCAAATCCCCATCGTGAGCACAGCCCAGCAGCCACTGCCAACTCGCCTGAAATACGGTCCACGCTGCGACCCTGACGGTCACGCCAAGGACAGCGCCTAGCTCCAGCCTGCACCATGACCCAGCTCCACCGACCCTCCTTCCAGCCACAGGGGCACCTGCAGCCTCCAGGACAGCGGGGCACAGCAGGCACCCCAGGGAGGTGCCGTACTCCGCGTTCCAGTGGCCTCTGGGAGCTCCGGAAGGCGACGAGGCAAGCTGATACTTCGTTACCTTGTTTATCCCCTGTTCTGGCTCCCGCACACTTGCGTCTAGCTGTTTATGGGCACCTAAAAGCTCCAAAAGCTGTTTTCTTTGGCTGTGAACTACAGTCTATAAAACACTGCTCAGTAAGGGGATCATATTTGTGTCCTTTAATACCTAGCCAGGTGCTCTTCAGAGTTGGCAAGAGTGTCTTTACTGATATAGCTTTGACTGCAATTTTATGTCTTTTCCTTTACCATTACAATGGAGACTGCTGTTCAGCTATTGCTGCCTCTAAATCATGCACCATTTTGGCTTTTCCTAGAAGTAATTCAAAGACGTTTCCCCCCAAGCAGTGTACCTGCTGAAAACTGAAGAACAAAATGCAAAGAGTACAGAGATTCCCATGTAATTAAAATGAGTTGATTTTTCCCCCTAGTTTCCTTGTCAGCTGACTTACCTAAAGGGTGAGAATCACGTTGTGTCAAAGCTTGGAAGCTCTTGTCTCTAGATCCAGCAGAACAGGATCAGTACAGGAAACAGCACAGAGAAGTCTTGCAGAAACACACCTGGGGGGGTAAGCAGGATACGCTGCAGTCCAGCACATCTTGGCTCTTAGCACAGCACCACAGCAGAGAAACTGCTGACTTTGATACAGTTTCCCCAAAACCACAGCAGTAGGACCAAGACGCAACCGTTTTATACTGCAAACGGCATCAGAACTATGGAGGAATTAATCTGTGCCACAAAGGCCGGTGAATGATGGTGATTTATGTTCTGACCAATTTCAATAATTCTTTAACATTAAACTACTGGATCATCCTAAGAAAGGTTAGTGACGATCAGAGCTGGTTCCCCCCGGCCCCATCGCTTCATCTTACAGAGCTCATGTTTTGCTTCGATTATGTTAGAATTAATAAATTCTGGATATTTTCTTGAAGGACTTGTTTCCCATATTACTTCACACAAACTCAGCATCTATCTGTGATAGGTGGTAGCTGTCAGACCTGCCATGTTCCTGAAATGCAACCCAGAAATACCACGTACAGAGCAAGAACCATCTCTTCACACGACCAGGAAGGGTGTACAGACCTTGGCTCAGCTCAGACATGACAACAGACCAAGTATCTGACAGGACAGGTTACCTACTGGCCAAAGGAACCTAGAAAAGCTTGTGGACTATGAGACGAGGTCTAAGGAGCTCACAATTCCTGCTTTAGAAAGCAAAATTACATTATTCCTTAGAAATCACTGTAAATTTTAAATATTTTTAAAAGCCTTAGAGAAAAGTATTGGGATAGGCTTTTCCAAGAGTTGCCCTTTTTCTGCAAAGTTTGGTATAGAAGAAATATGGAGTGATGATCAGCAAATGTCTTCTTGTCTAATAAAACATGAGTAAGTTCACCAGGGTGGTGTCTCAGGCCAAATGCCAAGATGAAGATAAAATCTGTATTGCCCAAAACTGGCAGATCAGAAAAGTTAAGACTCATGTTTACCTCCCAGCACACATGCAGCTCATGTCTGCCTGAACACAATATATTATTTTTCATAACCAGCAAGGCATTCAGAAGGCACCTCTTGTAGCACTAAAGGTCTCTGATGTAGCCTGTTTACCTCAGTGACAAATTATATTCAAGGTATAACAACAAATTTTGAAGGAAATGTGGAAAGAGATTATTTTCCCCAACTCTTCTCATTTTCTCTTCCCATAAAGTACCTGTTCCACCAATATTTCTGAATTGATATATATGTATGTAAAGTTCACTGATCATTTCCTTCAAAGTTGAATGCTTTGCTCTATTCTGCCAACACAAAAACAAACTCAGAACACCAAAGCCAGTATTTTGGGTCAAGTATTTGTTACGTAAGAGAAGATCAGAATATAAGAAGTCTTCGTTTTTGCAGCTATGTGTGCGTAGGTAAAAGCAGCAAAAGATGATTGCTATTATATGCATACGTGGGCATTAGTCCCTATTGACTTTGGCAACATTTCAAAGGGAAGCTTTCAAGGATTAACTGTTCAATCAATCAGATTTTATGATATATGCCAACTGACTACACAAACATGCAATCAAATTGCAGGAATAATGATAAAAAAAGAAAAGTTTCATCTGTTTTTAGGTCTTGAGACCAAAAAGTAGCACTCTGGCCAAAACAAATCCCATGTTTTAGAGCCTCATCATCCACTTGGGTTTAAAGCAAGTGTAGAACAACTCTTGCAAAGTTTTTTTGAGGGTCTTTTCCAATCATAATGATTCTACAATTCCCTATCTCCCGCCATGTTCCCCCTGAGAACAAGAAGGTTGCATGCAAGCACGGAGGCAGGAAAGATGATGCAGCCTGAATACACAGCGAAGAAGAATAAAAAAAAAAAAAAAGCAACCCCCGAGTTGTCCGGTTTTTTGGACAGAAGGAAGCATAAGGTGAAAAACATGACCTTCTACCACTCTTCTTTAAGCAAGTAAGAAATTTAGCAAGAAGGGGCAAAGAAATCAAGTGCTAATTCAGCTCCACATTATTTCCTCAGCATGAACAGGACCTGCCACAACTCAACAAAAGGTACTTTATTTTATACTTGCAAGTGATGCAATTGGTTTCAGGTGATGTTAGCTTACTTCAGGCTAGGCAAATGTTTAAGTGCTTTGTTGAGCGAGGGCCAAAACCTACATATTTCTTTGCAAAACACCCAAGTGGGACAAACAGTGATAGTCTTCCCATACACACAGTACCTAACCCCACAGAGAGCCTTGCTGAACCCCATTACCCAGTGGTAGGAGCTATCTGGTATCACATGCACCCAACTACTTCTACACTCCAAGCAGAGAAACAAAAGCACCTAAAAGTCTGTTTAAAGGCTGGAGTGGGGAGGGGAAAGGCAAGAAGGAGCTAAAAACAAAAGGGGGATGCTCTGGCCCCAGGCCATTCCCCTGTCAGAGCCTTCTAGTTCAGAGACCGACTTAGAGCACAAGCCTGGAAAAAGTCTTCCTACATTTCTGCTCGAGTCATAACGGAGTATGGAGTTAATCTGCTATATGCAAAATATATCAAATACCCTTACTATAGATACTATTAATACATGCAAATTGCTCAATATATTTTTATTAAAAATATGAATAATCTTCATGCTAGTACTTTGTATCAAGTATTCTGCTGAAAATACATTAACCAAACTTGATACCTTTATTTGATTTGCTCCCCATACTACTAATGCCACACTTGTAGAAGCCAAGGCCAAGATTTTACCCTGGCCTGCAAGATGATGGGGCAGCTTTAACAGCTTTGTGCCCCTATTTGCAAGAACCACAGCTATAGCTTCCCCATTTTTATATGGGGTTTCCAGGGTCTGAGTGGAGAAAGTCAGGCCTCTGAATGGAGCTCTCTCCTCTGTAGAGCTGTCAAGGAAATATGCAGCAAAGTCAAACTTTCAGAATAAAAAGAAATCTTTTAACTACACTGCCTGTATATTTTCATGCCAACACAGTTGATATAACCTTATCAATTAAAATCACTGCAGACCCTAAACAAGTGAACTATGTGACTTTACTAAATAGGAAATTCTTCAGCTGAAGATTTGAAGTGTAAGATGGTATTTTTGGTGGAAAGGATTGAAGAATCAAGGGATAAATTAGGTTGGAGGGGACCTCTGGAGGTCAACCCCTCCACACAAAACAGACAGCTACACAGAATTAAGCCATGAAAGGAAATTCAGATATGCAGCCATTCAACAACCCTTTGATATCCAGAAGTAAATAAGAAAGTTATCGCTTCTCACAGAGCAAACAACACATCAGCTTTCTTCTAAATAACACAATGTGGGGTTTTTTGTTTGTTTTTTCACCATCGCTTTTCTAGGCATTACACCAACACACAGTAGCAATGCAACCTTTGTCTCAAACTTCTTACAGTTTGAAGTTGGCTAAAACAGGTGAAGTTTTTAAAAAGCTCTGAAGACTTCATTTATTTTTAGCTGACAGCAATTAAGAGAGCAAGAATCAGAGTTCAAGTATACACATGCAAGCATATACATATTTTATGTATATATGCACATATACATATATATGCACACATCAGGAATAAAGCTCTTTTCCTCACCTCAGTATATTTTCCAGCTAAATATCTTCCAGTAAAAACAGTGACCAAATGTTGAGTGATTTGCTCAAAAACTCTTCTGCATAACAGGATTTTTAAAAAATGATGGGATAAATCCATTCCTCTCATAACTCTATTTGCTTTCCAGCCTCTGCAGCCCAAACACTTGGGGAGCAGGAGAAGAAGAGGGGAGAGAACTCACAAATGTCTCAAGCACACTCTTTGGCAAAAATTCTAGATCAATCTGATAACACTGCAGACTGCTGTGCATTCTCCATCACAGTCTTTAAAAGTAGAACAACCATATTGTACTTCCAAAAATAATATTCAGAAAATAAGACTCAAGATAACAACTCAGTTTTGTTAGAGTCTCAATAGTCAAAATGAAAACTGCTGCCCTGGGTCTTCCCTCATGCTTTTTCTTGTCCTACCAGGTCTAAAGTCCCTGCTACAGGCGAATAAAGATTTCAAATCTCTCACTATTGCACTAGATAACACAGCATTTCTTGAGTTGGGGCTAGCTAGTCTCCCATATCTTCATCAGTGCAGAGCCCAGCGTAGCCATATGAGCTGTAGGTCAGCAGATAAGTAGTCTTAAGCAACACTTTTCTTCTAGGAACACAGATGCCTTTGTGGCCCCCAGCTGATTTCCCCCCGATATGTGCTCTTACACATACACACAGACTGCCCAAGCATTACAAAAGTAATAATCTGGTAAATTGTTATGAGCTTTTTGCCTTACATATGGGAAGAAAATGAGGCAGAAGAATGTGAAGTTCAGTCAAATTCATGTGCTGAGAATGAGTAAGGATTAAAACTTTCCTCCTGATCCCAGGCTTGAAACTTTCTTCTAAGATCATTTTTACCCTGACAGGTAAAATATTCCCTGAAGGGAATAACCTGGAAAATATTGAAGTGTGACTCCCAACAGGAAGCAAAGGAGTAAAAGGGCTTGTAACAAACAGAGAGAAAACAACCCTAAGAGGATGGTGTTCCTGTGTCCTGTGCAAGATGTCGCAGCCCACACTTGCAAGATGTGTCCATGGCCTTGAGGAGCACCCTGGGCAGAGGCAGCCCACTTCCCACTGCTCCATCAACTCCAGAGCCCCGGGGGATCCAAAGATCTTGGCAAGGCCGGTGAAACATGTAGGTGTCAAGATGGTAGCTCTTGATGGAGCTCCGCTTAGCTTACTTTATTCAAAATCTCACAAATTATATTTTTAAACACATTAAAATAACATTAAGTGTGGAGGGTCAAGCAGTCAAAGACACAAGAAAACACAAGAATTAAATTTTTTTTGTGAATTAAGTTAGTCTCATAAGACAGGAATTAGAAAGCTTATCCCTGCTATAAGGTGCAATCGTTCATTACTTTATTATTTACTTCTCATCCTTCCTCCCTACAAGTAAGACCAAATGCTGCTTGCCAAATTTTAAGTGGGAAAGCATAGTGACTGTACTACTATTTTCCCCCTGCATTAAGTGAGATGCAAGATATTCTCCCTTTGTAACCTGAACAAAACAATGTCATTTTCTGTCGGCTTATTCTGAGAAGTGACTGATTTAAGTTTGGCTGAAATCCACCCCCATCCCTCCCAAAAGAAGACACCCATCTGGAAAATTTCAGCCTAAACTATTTAAGCTCTGGCTGAGCTAACGCAGGCCATTAAAACAGGACCTTCTGGCTGAAAGTGTTAAGCAACCTTAAGCACAGGTAGCGTTAGCAGCCCTCCCTATCACAGAAACAACAGAGCAAGGTCATGATGTGCTGAAGTTTTTGCAGAGTGGCAAAGAGAGCCACTGGCAGAGCTGCCTTAGGAACACAGCTAGTGCCTCTTCTAGCTAATACTGTGGCATCCTTCAGTAAAAGGATTAACAACAGATATTTGCACGTTTTCCTACAACAGTTCTGCCAAAAGAAGTTGGCCCCAGCCTTCCTAAACTTCTGTAATACCCTCAATTACACTACTCTAGCTCTGGGAAGACATAAAATATTCCCTTTTTTAATGTATGCTCAGGAAAATGGTTTTAGTGTGTTTTTTTTCCTTCCCATATGTGTTTTTCATTCCAATGGAAGATTAGCTTTGGCAAAATATTTCAGTGTCCCAAAGATCCTCCTCTTCTCTCAGTATCCATTAACTATTTAGCTGGCTGTTACTCCATACCAGGTGTTACAAGGAAACTTAGGATGTCCTTAGAGTAGTCCTTCCTCATATTATCAATGCAAGAAGATTCTTTTTACGCCTTTGAAAACCCCCACACAGTTAATTCAGTCACAAGCTACAGATGGAAGAACCACTGGGGAAATTCACTATTTCTGTCTTACCTGGGAAATCTGATTAGCAATTTCTTCTGGCCTTTGGAATTATGAATCTCAAAATCTCTGTAATAAACAAATTATTCAGTTATTAAGACAAATTATCAATACTTACAGTTTCTTAAGAGAGCTCTGCTACTTTAAAATAATTGCAGCCACAGTAGGAAACCTGAAATTAAAGTTTACTGATCATTCAGTGTAAAATCCAAAGTTTACATGAAGCCGAGTCGCAGGGCAGAGCCCCACGCACCCCCTCGCGCTCTGCAGAGGCCGGAGAGGCCCCGGGGCTGCCGGCCTCCGAGAGCTGCAGCCCGGCCTGGCCCGGCCACTGCTGCTCCCCGCAGCGCTCGCCCAGCCTCACTCCAGAGGGAAGCTGAGCAAGCTCAGCAGGGCACAGAGGTGAGGATTTCTAAACCCAAAGCTCATTCCTTTGCATGGTCAGTGTTTTCTAAGCTGAGGGGCGCCACTTCCACCCTGCTCTAAATACACTTCATTTTAATCATCTCCCAAGTCACTGTTAAGAATAGGACGACTCATGAGGCTGATGGAGCTTGGAGCGCACTGTGCAACCCGGCGCTCCCTTCGCTGCCCTCCCGCCCCACGCGCGCTGCTCGCTTCCCGCAGGACAGGCGAGCGCCCGGCCCAGGTGCCCTCCGGGACAGCCCGTCCCTCCCGCGCGGCGTCGGGGTGCTGAGCCCGTCACCTGCCTCGGGCCGTCAGCAAGGCCACGAAACGCCCCCGCCGAGGCCAGCACCTCCGAGTCGCTTCACATAACCCCCGCGAGGCAGCCACAAGGTCACTTGGTGGAACAGGGAAACGTTTGGTTTGCGTTAGCTAAAATTAGTCGGCCAGTGCAAGGGATTCTTTTACTTCGCTGCTAGACATTCAAGAGCGGCTGGAGGTTCTGCATGGAAAAATTATTAATAACGGGGAAATATCTGTCTTTGAAGGGTGGCCTGGCCTCCGTGTGCTGCAGTGCTCACAGCTGTTGTAGATGGAGCAGGGTTTTAAACAGAGCAGGAAGAAAGTTCTGCTGCTCTACCCGCTTTTTGCACAAATAGATTTTTAACAAAACATTTCATTGCTATTGTAGCTTCTGCCCAGAAAAACACTAACTAGTAGCAGCACTATTATAAAGCAAACATGGATAATGAAGATTTGGTGTCTTTTATATCTAGCGTCTTTTTCTATTAGGGATTTAAAAAGAGTCTCCAACACCTTTTCTTTCCCAATGCTCGCTCAGTACTCTTACTTTCTTTGAGAAAGGCACAGCCTGCTCCCTGCCACACACCAGCACAGGCCGCAAGCGCCCGTACTTTGCCAACAGCAGCGCGCACAGCAGCGGTCAGCCCGTATTTCCCCAGGGCCGGATGACGCCCTTCACTTCGCCTTCAGCAGCCAGTCTCCAATGCGGGTTGAGTTGCAGTGGTCTCCTCGCAGGCAGCCTTTGCCTGCAAAACACGAAATGGGACTAGTGTCCGGATCCTTGCAAAAATCACACATTGATGTCAGCATACCTCTCCAGAGAGCTGCATCCTTGTGAGCTCCCTAGATGCATAAGACAGTTAACGCAGACAAAATCTGATGCTTAGGGAGTACTGACTCAGTGCTTCACTCGTGACCAAAGCCGAAGGCAGCCGGGCAGCCAGGCTCGGTTCCCGCATCCCACCTGCTCTCCAGAATGCTCCCTCTTCCCTCCGCGCAGCTTCCTTCCCCACAAGTTCTCCCTCCACTTTCCTGCTCTGCTGACCGGGAACAGCAAACATTCACCCATACTTTGGGAGCTCCTATAGGGAGATTTGCTTGTCTTCCCTCAGACATTCTCATTTCCTTAGACTTTGCTTCCACTGTAGCTGCCCAAGCAGGAGACACAAAGACTAAATGACGACTCTTTTCAGCACAGGAGAAATTTAGCCCTATTTTGGCAATTATTGGGAGATTCAGATGAGACATCCACGATACTGCAATACCCTAAATATCAGCAAGGATTAATAACAGTGTGTGCACAGATTTCCTACATCAGACACTGAGGACAGATTTTTCACACTGGAAAATAACAGGATGCTTTTGTTTTCACCGGTAAGCGTGAACTACAAATTTCCATCCACCTGTAACACCAGACTTAACTCATTTCTCCACAAATTTCATTCCCCCTTAAAGACATCATTTCAACAATAACTTTACTCACAATAGTCTGGTGACTGGCATTAACAGCACTCAACTTTGAGAGCTCAAGAGCCCCTTCATTATGAGGCCAAGTGGCCAAGCTACAAGAGCAGAGTCGCAGCTCGGCAGTTGGCACGTGCCCTCCGACACATCAGTGCATGGGGCTGGTTTTGACACAACTTGAAGTCTTCATGTAATGATGCAACTCAACAAACTAATGACTTCCTATTTCCATTTGTTTCCCTCTCCCTCCAGAGATTAAGGACAACCTCAAGAGCAAGCAAGCGTCTGATTTTCCATAATAACCCGTGAAACTGCACCGAGTTAGAAAAACAGTAATGGATTGATCCCTTTTGATTTTTGTTTTAATCACCTTTCATTCCACTTCAGGAGGTTATCTAACCTAGCACAACACAAGCACCCCAAGCAGCAAGGGCCAGGGGAACCGTCACGCAGCCTCTCACCACAGGCGAGGGCTGCGTCTCAGCGCAGAGGTTGCTCCGGTGCTGACGTGACTCCAGCAGGACACCAGCAGCTCCGGTGTTACACAGTGGGAAAGGGAGTCCTGGCACCGCAGCCCCCATCCATGGGCCAAGCGGCCTCCCCATGTGCCCTCAGCTGCACTCACACCCCACAAGGACAAGTTATAGCAGCAGGTTCCCTTACCAAGACATCCCCGCATCCAGCATGTTCTGGGGAGCCTTCAATGGTTAACTCCACATCTGCTTCCATTTGTTGGCATTTTTAATTCTAATTGAAAAAATGAAAAGCTGTAAACTGGATGACAAACATGGACACCAGCTATTGAAGTTTCTTTTTGTTTGCCACGCAAAGAAGACTCCCAGTTTGCTACTTTATTTTTAGAAATGGCTTGCTCTTAGACAGCCCTGCATGCACATCTGCGAGTTCTGCATGTACAGAAGTCACACCACAGACCGAATCCACTTTGCAGCCCCTCTAGGTATAACGCCTAAAGGACGTTTCAAAGGGCAACTTGCATTGATCATTACATTCTACCAACAGATGTACAGATAGTAGAGAAGTAGAATTTATTTTATTTCAACATAGGAAAAACAAAATATGATACAACTACGAAGAGGGGACAGAGCAGTGACAGAAAAGGGCTGGAGTGGGGCTGTCATCGCTACGGAGGCTGCTGGAGGGAGCTCTTGTGGACAGGCAAGCTGACATAAGCTCTTAAACATCACCCTGCAGAAACCCTGCAGAACCACGGGTTTTACACACGCAGGGAGGCGAACTTACCATTGTAAGTCTGGCAAGAGGGATCTCGCACTGCTGCGTGCGTTGGCGAGGAAGAGCTCCAAGAGCACAGATTCCTCAAGGACAGACAGTGGTGAATGATGGCCAGCCTTCTTTTTCCACTCTGTGGAGGAATTAAGGGTCTCTAATCAAACCACTGCAAAGTACAAGAGAAATCCATGCCTGGATGCTGAAGTCAAATAAATTCAGAAGAGAATTAAGTCACAAGATTTTTCAATAGCACTGGTAGTAAAGCAGTGGCACAGTTGCATCTTGGCATCCAAAGATTAACTGGATACAATTAAAGCAGACACAAGGAAAAGGTATCTACATGTGTGTTTATAAAAATATATATAAAAGGTACCAAGCTCGGTACACATACAGTGAAAGGTGAAATATAATGGTCTATATTAGCCAGGAGATCAAGTAGACTTATTTAAATAAGTCCCTCTTGGCCTGTGAATACTCTCATCAAGTTCAAGGATCAGAGTAAGAAAAATTATGCCCTGAACTCAGTTTGCTTCTTCAGCTGCTCCTCTGCAAAACTGAAACAGTTCAATTTTTCCCTTTTAAGTGATTTCACCTATAGAATATAAATAGGTCCAGTTCACAGCACCTAGCCACGATCTCAACTCCCTGGTGAACAGAGGCAAGGAAACCTGCTGAGAACTGCCAAGCAGGATCCCCCTCAGATAGGAGCCCAGGCTGGCCATCTTTCCTTCAAGACGTTTCTGCTTTTATTTATGGCCTAGTCTTATTATAGCAGCATTCTGTAGATTTTTTTTCTGTGTCAGAGTATTTAATAAATGCCATATATCCTCAAACTATAGGTGCCTCATATCAATAAACTATGCAGTGAATGTAACCTTTGTCTCCAAGCCCTGTTTGCAAGCAACTATCTAACATTTCACCCAACAGGTGAGAAAGGCCCAAACCCGACACGCAAGCAATGCGGCCCTTGGACATTCCAGCCTAGGTTTTAAGGTTACCACAGAGGCTCAAACATATGAGAGGGGCTATTGTGGCTCGTTAGAATATTTCATCAAAGATAACCAACATTTTAAAGGCTTTGGGCTGGAAATCCCTCTCATTTCCGCCACAGGTAGCCTTTGATCCAGGAGCTGTTCACACAAAACAAAAAACACAAGTAGGTAAGAAAACGTATCTAATCAAATTCATCACTTTCAAATTCAAACAAAATCTTCCTAATCAGGCTGGTATCTGTAACCATATGTATTTGAGTGATTTCAGAGCCTGGCCCTTTTTGCCTGAGGTCTGCCACGTGCAGCTCACCACACTACAAAAAAGGCAGCCTCCAAGCGCAAAGCAAACGCTCTGCTCCAGTGCCCCTGCAGAGCGAGGTGACCATGAGCAGCCACGGCCTCCTCAGCGCGCGTGGAATCGCCCTGGCCTCGCACGCCGGCCCCAAGCGGCCGGGCAGCTCCGCGCCACCTCCTGCCCCTCGCTCATGCAGAGCGGGAGAGTTTTGTCTAGAAAAGGGCTTCGGCGGCCAGCCTGCCACGCTGCTGAAGGTCACCTGGAAATGCACGCAGATCTACCGGTTATATTAAAATAAAAGTTGCTCTCCTTATACAAAACATGGTAAATGTTGCCGTATTGGACTGCAGACCCTTTGCTTGTGCATGGGACTTACTGAAGGCTGAGTCATGTGACCTTAACCATATCCTTCCCCTTAAAGCTAAAAAAAATCTGGATATTCTCTCTCTCAGCAAATAAAGATAAGAGTAGCATGCTGAAAATGCTAATTTTACTGCATATTTCAAGAGGCGATACACTTTCTATAGCAAATTCTCTTTTCTCTATCCAAAGAATCAATAACATGCTCTTTTTCTTGCAAAAAGTCACAAATCTCTGGAAATACTAATAATTAAACAAAGCTAACTCTTTCCATTTTTACAAGTTTTCCACCACCTTAAAGAGCACAAAAAAGTGTAATTGCAACATACTGGGAAAGGAATAAGTAGTTAACTCTGCTCTGGGAGAGCTTTCGGGAAAAATAAATTTATGTGAGTATACGTGAAAATGCTGAAGACAAACTGAAGAATGTGAAACAAGAGTGCTTTTGTACCTATGCGAAGGTTCAGATTCAGGCAGGAATTCCTCTTGGAGGGATGGAGCCTGCAGTGATTGAATCTATGACATTTACAAATAAAAGCAGCTGGCTATGAGGGAGTCTCTTAAAACTAATCAATTTTCCAATACATTTTATTACGGTTGTCAAAAATCCAATGATGCAGGTTAGTAGCAAGTAGTTATCAAAAAAGGAGAAAAAAATGCAGCTTCATAATCTTTGCTCACTTGAAAGCCTGACAGTTTCCCTGATTAAAGCGAGGATGCTTCATTACGACTACTAAGCATTGCTTTATGAGTTATGTAAAGTTTATGGTTTTTCATTTATGCTTTAGAAGCTCAACCACATTGTCTCACTTATGCATAATCCATCAACCCAGGTGACAAATAGTCTTCTATATTTACACCCTAGGAATATACAAGGAGCATACTGTATTAGCAGCTGAAACTACAAACGCCACTGTCAATCAAAACAGCTGGCATAGGACCATATTTCTTGTCACCAAGAGGCTTAAAGCAAAGAATCTGTGCCTAATTCTCTTAAACCTTACAGGTCAAAAGGTTTTAAAATTATTTTTGACACCATTTCTTTGCTTTGTCAACAGGCCTGAGTACTTTTTAGCATGTAAAGGATATTAAAAAGCTGCTCATCGGAA
>NW_010578603.1:145276-163714 GCF_000705375.1 Tinamus guttatus
GGACCCGCGCAAGGCGCTGCCCTGCTCCCGGCAGCCCCAGCCCCACGGCTTCCCTGCGCCTGCAGCGGGGATGCCGCCCTCACTGCCCGGCCTCTCCGCACGCAGCAGTGGCACCACCCCGGCAAAGCCGGGCCCGGTGGCCCGGCCTTTCCCCACAGGGAGGCTGAAGCAGTGTCAGCCCCACGCTAGGGAATGCGGAGCTTCCCAGGCCAGAGACCCTGGGAGTGCGAAATCACTGAAGAGCAGCCCCTGACACGAGCTGCCGCCTGCGGTTCGCTCGGGCACAGCGGCCAGCATCTCCACTCCCTGCCCCGGCTTTCCAGCTAGCGGCTCTGCGCTGCACCGGGCAGCAAACCGCTCGGAGCAAACATCACCCAGAGATGAGAAACTGCACCGGTCCAGAGGAGACTGCTCAGAGACACTGCCAGCGATGAAAAGCTGCACTGGTCAAGAGGAAAGAGTCAAAGGATAAGGCAAAAATCGAACAGCAGTAGGAAGAAGTTTGAACGTGATGAAGGGAACACAAATTTGAAGGGAGAAAAAAGACAGAAAAAAAACATTTTAAAAAGACAAGATAGATACCAAGATATCAACAGAGACAGAGAGAGAAAAGGAAGGTTTGAGGAGAAAGAAAAAAGGAAACACATTGTATTTATGCAGAGGAGATCATGGGGAATAACATCCCAGTGTTCAAACATTACATTTAGACACTGGAATAAAAACATGCACTGAAGGCCTCTTGGAAACCTGGATTAGACATGCCTGTTTACCTTGCCCTGATGATCACCCTTCTTTTTCAGGGAATAGGGATCCGCAATCCTATTTTCCAATAGCATTACAAAACCAAGAACACTATATGAAAAAGAGCTTCTTGCACCAAACACAGCTGATGTCTTGGTGCCACTGCAGTCAGCGGTGTTTCAAATGCAGTAATGGAGGTGGCAGTGATGAGACCAGGGCTGGTGTCCCTGCACCTTCACGTACTGCAGAGGTGCCCCTCGCCAAAGATGACATCCTTCTCTCACCTCTAAAAGGCCACGTGCTGCCACGAGGCTTCCCAAACACTAAACATTAAAAATAGGAATAGAGAAAGACAAGAGGACCCAGGCCTTGCTGGTGGCAATAGCTCCAGGTTCTGCTCCCCCTCACAAGAGTTAATTCTCCTGCCTACCAAGCTGCTCAGTTCAGGCACTGGAGCAGAGGGAAGAGGAGGAGAGCAGGGGGAGGGAGGCCGAGATGACAACTCCATGCAGCCCCCGGAAGTGCTCTGGGGCTGAATTTTGGCCCGCAGCCCAAAACTAGCGAGTACCACTGGCTTCAACTATATGGGATGAAATATTATCATAAGGTTATATCCATTTTTCTCCCTGTGTTGTGTGTGTGCGCACCGAGTCTGGTTTTTATTTTGGTTAAGGGCAGGGACGCTGCATTCAACAACCCAAACCCAAACTCCTGATTAAAACAGCATATTTCATCACAACATATGCAGAGGGACATAAATATTTAAATAAACATGGATTTGATAAAACTTGTCATGAACAGAATCGAATGAGAGAATGAGCTGCAGAACACCAATGCACATAAAAGCTGTAGCTCAGCCTCCCTTAACTTTACCCTTCTTGGGCCTTGCACCAGAAGAGCAGTCACTTCACGCTGTTAGACCTCGCTTCCCTCGCCCCACTCGTGCACCATGTCAGCTTGCTGCATCCGAATTCAGAAAGAGGCACAAGCTGCCGGACCTCAGCGGCCAGGAGAAGACGGGCGCGAATCCCACTCCTCAGGCTGACCTTTGGAGAGGCTGCAACCTGTCTGTCAGAATAGCAGAAGTGATAGAGAACAGCCTGTCTTTAGGGGTGGGAAGAAGAGGCAGGGGGAAAAACAAATTTTCTGTAGAGGGAAACAGGAGAGATGAAAGGCAGAGAGCAAGAATTCCCATCAAGTGAGGTTAAAAAAAATACAATTACCTTGGAAACAGAGTCTGCAAAGTTTGTGAAAAGCGGGAGAAACAGAGACCCTCAGTGAGAACAGGAACAGCCTGGGAGAAGAAAGACAGCAACTGTATGATGAACCAGTTCCAACTTCAACAAAAGGAAGTATAGGAATTTCTACTATTACTGGAGCACCAAAAAAAGTTTCAGATGTTTACAAGGTAACTAAAACATCTCTCTTGGTGGTGGATTATGAAAGCTGTTTCAACTCAACTTGTGAACAGCTTGAAGTTTTTTCTCCTCTCCCCCTCTACCACTGTTTTCTTTATCACCTTTCTTTTCTTACCTCCTCCCCAGTTTAATTAACATGTATTTATTTTTCCAAAATTAAAGCTCAGGTTAGTGAAAGTTATCTCCTTTTCACTGAAATAGCAAAGGTCTTTTCAACCCTTACTACTCTCTCGTCCACTTTTAATAATGTAACAATTCCAGTGAGTTCCAGTGTGCTGCTTTCATCCTTATTAGGTGACATTACAGATTGTTCTGCTTTGGTGTAATGAAAATGTAAGCCTTACTGATGATTTATAGCTGAATATATATATATATTGCTTACAATAGTACAGTTTTATATGCAGCATGGAACTGCTTTTAGTTCTTCAGATCTCTGTTCAAAAAGTGAACTAGAAGACACAGTTTGTGTCAGCTGAAGGAAAGGGAAATAAAATATCAATAAAAGGGCAAATTAGGAAGCAGCTGAGACTGATTTTCTGATACAAACATAAAAATGAGAGCAGTCAAGGTTCAGACCTGAGAGAAAATTCAGAGAATTCCCAAGAAACTGGCAACCAGCAAAGTATTGATCACGCGGCATCCTGGTTAAGGCTTGAAGAATTAGGAATTTCTTTTTTTCCTTACATGAATCCTGCAACTGAACACGTGTCTCCCGGTTGCTGATAGTATCTGGTGTATTCCAGGGCAGGCAGTGAGCTCTGACTGCTTCCAGCTCTTCTTGTTAGAGGAGATGGAGTGTAGGGTACATCTATCTCTGGAAGCATTTCCCTTTGCAGAGAAAGGGTACCAAAGAGCACCTGAAACCTGCAAGAACAACAAGTTAAAAATTGGCAGCATCAGGTTTCAGCAATAAACCCTGTTCGATCCTCTAATTCAGTCTAAATTTCAGGTCTTTTGCTTGAGATGCTTCAAACAGAGCATGCAGAAGAAACTCTGAAGACAGCAGGCAACTCAGCCAGGCCGTCAGATTTGCTGAGACAGATTCAACATTGATTCAGTGTATACTTTGAGGTGGCGGGGGGGGACTAGGAACAGGCTTTCATCCAAACCTATTGAATTCTGGTTCAATTTGACATTTAGGCTGAGGTTTGGACATATTCTCATATTTTGGGAGTGATTCATCCAAAACTAAGTTACCCAGGAAAAAATGTGGGATTAAATTAATACTAGATGTTAGTATTTAAAAAGGAAAAGCCGCATTTAATATGATCTGAATGGCAGTGGAAACCTGAAGCCGCAGAAAAATTATACATATACACGAGTAACTGCATAAATTACTGAGACCAGTGCATCTTAAATATTGAGGTAGAAACAGTGTCCATGAGGGGGGTCCTATACTGCACAGAATTGACTAACGTGGTACATGGAATAAATACTGGCAACAGAAATTAGGAGGAAAAGGTGCTTCATCAAGCACCTGTAGCAGCCAATGTAGGATGTGAATAAAGAACCTGGTTGGTTCTTCATAGCACTGGGAAACTGCTGCTTTTGGTTGCACACACTGTACACACAGGCACAGAGAAGCACTCACTACCCACTGACTCCTCCACACACTTCTCTCAACCCCCTTAACTCACATATGAGAGAAAAAAAAAAAAAACTTGCACTTTTTTGCCAAGATCCAAGATTGTGGGATTTGAATCTGGGAGGGAGAGAAGGAACAGAAACAAAGTGAGGCCTACAGCTGGTTTGGGTCTTGGGTGGGAAAACTGAGAACCTATAAACTATTCTATTCTTCCAAGAGAAGATGGGCTCAAGAATTTGGAAAGAGATTTCTGATTGCATTGGGAAGATTAAAACAATGATAACAAAATAAGTTTCAGAAATGGAAAATGGTCTGGAAAAGGAGACCCCATATCTGCATATCTAATCTGCTTTTCTTCAGCTGTCTAACCAAATGTCGATCCTGCACTGTAGGTTCCTATTAGCTAAATCATAAGGAAGGACTGGGTGCCAAAACATTTCCACAGTGAAAGGCACATTAAGTGTTGAAAAAGTCATCAGTTTTGTTGATGTTTACATTGCGAATAGTTAAGCTGTGGTGAAGTCTTAAGTGATCGTTTTTGTTATGAAAAGCATTGACAGGACATTTGTATTTTGAAAGCATCCGAGTTTATCAGATTATGATTTTTAGCATATTTGTGGTATTTTCCTAGTGCATGTTGTTTGTGCGTGCGTGTGCAGCTCATGCGTTCCTACCCTGCTAGCCAAACGCACGGGGAAGGAGGTGCTCTCATTGCTGAGACGGGGCTGCTCCTCTGCACCTCCTGTACCAGAGGTCTCCTCTCACCAGCTGAGCCCACCGGCCCCGGGACCCCCCTGCCACCAACCCACTGCTCCTGGCCCTGGCCAGCGAACAGGGCAGCTGTGGAATCCAGCTCACAGCTGAAGTTGTCCCTGCTTAGGTCTGCCTCCCCCTTCCTGCCAAGCACTGCCCTGTAGCTTGCCTGAACATACCTGCTTCAAATCACTCCCACTTCCACTATTCTGGAGACACGGAGGTTTAGGAGAAAAAGCAAGAGAGGCCTCATGTGAACATTTGAGTGCTTAAGGAAAGCATTTAAAGATCCAGCGAGCCAGTCACATGCACAGTCCATGCACTAACAAGTACAAAATGATCCTAAAGTGCAAAATAGACATCATTTTTCCTCCATACACCCCCACCATATTCATCCCTACAAGAGACTACCCAAAATGGGAGACAGACATTGGGCAGGCTTGAAATTTTGGTCTGTACGTGAGATGGAGAAAGTACCTGTTTACCGAGAAGCAACTCTGGGAACCAGCCTCCTGCAAGACCAGGCTCATCTACAACATACTGCACTTGTCGCCGTAACTGCTCCTTTCCGTCAGCCTATTTCACACTGCAAACCTGCTTGGAAAATGTGACCACAGCTAACCTTGTCCCACTGGCCTAGCAACAAGGCCTCTTCTGAAGGAGGCTACAATGTGCTCCAGCCAGGCCCCACAGGGGAACCAGCACCTTGAGCAGGCCAAGGAGCCTGCGTGCCACAGGGCGACACGTCTCGGTTCCCTTTTCTCTCAGGGCAGCACATTACTGTAACAAAGGACTCTATCCCGAAGGACCCCGCAGCTCTTTGCGGGGTGACCACGCGCGAGGACAGCTCCTGCGCACACATCTGTCACGGGAACACGCCGCCTCGGGCACTCGTGCGCACACCAGCGGGCCACACATCGCCGTAACCCAAGCGGCTGCCTTCCTAGTGCGGGAGATATCGGGTCATCAGATGGGACTGAGGCAGGACCATCCTCTAGCAGAACTCCCTCATTCACGCAATCAGAGAAATCCCATTCCCACATACTTGAGGGCCACCACTCCTCTCTGGCTGTTCCTTGCCAGATGCACACCCCCTTCACCACATAACCCTCCGAGTAGGGTCTCACAAGCAACAGCTAGATGTTTGCGTCTCCAGGCCCATCTCGCTGAGGAAGATCACAACTCCAAAACCCAGTGACCATGACACCAGAGACCTCATACTGCAAACCTACATGAGGCTCCCTTCGCTTATTTCCATGAAATGAGAGCAAGACTGGTTTTAGCGCCAAAGCGAACCATTTGCATTTGTCTAAAGGACAGAGGCCACATTCCAGTTTTAGGACACACACATACAGTTTCTGTATTAATTCAGGTGGCCCTTTTACTCATTTATGCCCAAATGAACTAAATGTGAAGATAAATACATTTCTCTTTTTGCAGGAGAATAAGAGATTTTGATAATAAGTCTATCTCAAATTATGTAAGTGCATCCAGCCTAAAGACAAGCTCAGATAGGCAAAATCTGTGTCACTTCATGGATGAGGTTAGAACAGAAGGGCCATACTTAAAGAAGCATGAGTCAGGAAGAAATTCCTCTAAAGTTAATCTACAGACAGCATAAAATACAGGTCAGCAAGCATAGAATCCAACCTTAAGATATGAACAGCTACCCTTCATGAACGTGGAAAAGAATTCCCCATCCCATATCCGAAATCCACATTTAAATACACCAGCAGCCAAACCCTGTCCAGAGGCCAGTTCTGTCACACGCTTTGGATGTTCCTGCAAAGCGGGCACAGCGGCGCATTCAGTACACGCTGCTCCCCTCTCTCGAGCGCAGGGCAGCGCAGGTACCTCCCTGCCCTCGCGCTGTGAGTTATTCAGCAGGGTCCTCCAGCTGTTTACTGGGGAAGATCAGCTCAGCTTTCTTCAGAAGTTTATGTTAAGACTGCTTCTAGCAGAGTATTGATTCGCTGTATAAGTAATCATTTAATTTAGTAACACAGCCCCAAAATACTAGCTTTTCAGTGACACTTCTTCCTTCGTAGGATTGGAAAGGAAGGAAAAAGTAGAGATTCCATTCCTTGAAAAACATTGAAATGAAAAAAGCCCAAATGTGAGGCTAGCAAATAATCCATTATTTTCCTTTGTTTGCACCAATAACACAAAACCAGAGAAATAACTAAGTAATGCTTTGGAAACTTCTCCTCTGCCTGAAGCTAGGCTAATTGTATAATCTGCACCATTTTGCATGCCTCAACCATGGTAGGTAAGAAGTGAATTTCTTAGATAGAATTGATTCAAGCCCAAACATTTGATGTAGGAACTTCTTTCTGGCAAATGTATACAAGGTGTCTGGAGCAAGTTCGAGTACTGCCAACATACAAGCAACAGTTATTTAGAAGCTCTACTGATTCTTTAGACATTAAGTCAGCTAATGACCTGCATCATCTTTTGCAGTGTATCACCACCCCAAAGCCCAAAGATTCACTGATGAGCAAAACCAAGATTAATCCAGATACAGTGAGATGCACCCCACAGCACAGCCATTGGGGTGCATCTCTTCCTCTCTGAGGCAATCTCGGCGGATAATAATGTTAAAGTACACACACAATTAACATTAAGGTCTAGAGCATGAAAAATGAATTTGCAGGTGTTTACACATACAAAGCTGTGCACACAAAAAGAGGCTGTGACGAGACCCCTTTGAAAATCAGATCTTTATGCAATGTAAGTTGAGAAGAAATAAGGGGCAGGTTTGTTTCCTCTGAACTAGAGAACAGAGACAAATTTGTTTTGTATCCAGATAGTCAGTATCAGTTTCCAGAGACAGAATTAAAGTTAAATCCATATCATTTCCAAAATTCCTCAATATGTCAATAGATGTATGGACCCTGGGAAGCGTCAAGACACAGCTGTCTCACTAAGGATTATTTTCTCGTCAGCTGACAAATAAAAATTGCTTTTCTCCTTTGTAATTCAGACAAATTTGTGTTCCCCACCAAGCACACACATAGAATCAAGTTACTGCTTTCTTCCAAAGTATTTTTCTTTCTGTTGTTCTTTAAGTAATTTTAAAAAGACTTTGGGGTGAAAGTATAATTTAAAAACCTACTTGCTTTGACCGAAGTTTCACTCGATGTATTTCTTCGCCCACAAACATCAATTTTCTGAACTTGCAGCAAGTTTTCTACTTATCGGACAACAGACGATCCCTGAGAATGAGCGAATATATGGGAGAGGTCCTTCTACAAGGAGAGAAATTGAAATGTTTGGGTACGTTTCAGGCCAGGAGCAACTAGAGGCATCACACAGAAAAGTTAAGGAGTATGGCATGCAAAAGATGGCACAACAGTTATTCTTTCTATCTAAATTCAAAACCAAAGAGGATTATTCAATGACACCAGCACCTGGCAAATTCAAAAAAGGAAACAAGGAGAGTGAGAAACAAGCAATGCTCAGACAGAATAGGACATTTAGCTAGATATAGGGTTAACACAACTAATTTGGGAAGTTATTAAACTGCATCCACAAGGCTTAAGCCAAACTCTGGCATTTAGAGAAAAGGAAGAGAACTTGATGAAACGGATCATTCCACAATCTGATCCTGGGTTCTTACCAAAAGCAGCAGTCAACTATCCTAAAGTGGTACAAAAATCATATTAAGCACACTGAGGAGGAAAAAAAAAAAAAGACAAAAGTTTGTCTTTTGTGCAAAATATAAATCATGATCCTGAGTCTTTACTTGGCTTGCAAACCTCTACTGGTGGTGAGACACAATGAAAAAATTACATCACATGGAAAAGACTTCAGTGTGGAATCACGGATTAACAAAGATTTCACCAGCTGTGAAAGAGCTGAAGAGGAAAAAACAAGCAGAAATCTTTTGTAAGAAACCTTTCCCACTCACCTGCAACAGGGCAAATGGCACAGCTGGCAAGTCAGAAGATTTCGGTAACACAGCTCTTCAGTCCTGTGGAAGAGGCGATTATGTGAATGGAAAATCCCATTTCTCACGGATCATCTCTGCTGGAAGCGAGCTGGAGCGCGTTAAGCTTGCAACAAGGCACAGTACAGTAGCAGTCAGTGGAGAAAGAAAAGAATGGAGGGAGAGGGAAGCAAAGCACAGTCCTAGTCATCGAGATTTCCATAATTTCCACACTCAGTGCTTTGACATGACCAACTCCTCTGAAGCTGAGGAAATTACAATTTAGTTTAGATTTAGACAGATGCTGCAACTGAAAACTGAAAATTCCAAGGACGTAATTAGTAAGTGCTTTTAATTGAGCAACAGGAGAACTGTGTTGCCAATTTGAGAAGGGTTGATGGATTTAGAGAGGAAAAAAGGTAATTTTCTTCCTGATTGAAACCAGAAGATTAAAAATCGAATACTGCATACAGCTCTGGGATCTAGACTGTTTTTAAAATGTTGCAAGTTGGAGAAGGTACAGGAACGAGCCACAAGAATGTTTTAAGAGCTAGAGAAAATGCTCATCATCGACTTTGTAAAGCAAAGGGTTCTACTATCTTCACTAAAGGAAAAAAATACAGCAAGTCCTTTAGGACTGAACAAATGGTAAATGTTACTTAAAAAAGACTTTCTGGCAAGTTAAGTTAGACAAATGCAAATAAGAAATAGAATACCATTATTTTGCTTCTAAGCAGCAGAGCTGATTAACCATTGTAGCAACAACAAAGAGAAGTAGGAAAATTTTCATCATTTCACATCAAGAATGTTTTAGGAAGATATGTTTCAAATAAAAATAAGTAATAGGAATCAATTCTGGAGTATTGAGAATGTAAGTAGGCAATGTTTTCTGTCTCACAACATACAGGCTGTTGGACCAAATCAAATCATCATCTCAAGCGGCCTTTAATTCTCTGCTCCTTGCGCGGGAGGTTCTGGCTGCCCGTGCTGCAGTGATACTACATGCCTAAGCCACATTTCACTAGGCTTTCTTCCCCCTTTCTTGCAACTGGCAGATGAAATATTACCACTTTCCACTTAAGCATTGCTCTACTCTCTGTATGCAGCTCTATTCTGTAAATAGTGCTAGCACATGGTTTGCGTCTTCCCCCTCTGGTAATACGGGCAGTGCTAGCGTGGCGTTGCACCTTCTACACCTACCCCAGCTTCTGTGTAGCTCAAGTGGAAATTCAAATCACTATTAGGATTCTGACGAGGATCTAGCTTTTAAAGCTACAGCACACAGAAGTGTAGCCATCTCTGTGCTGTGTTAAATCATCTCAAATGCTCAGCATTGAGGCAAGACCAACTATGGGAGCTGAACTGTCCCGTTTAGAGCACGTTTGAAACCCTCCAGCAGAAGGACTTCCACGGTGCTGCTAGGGAGCCTGGCAAACGACACAACCAAACTGCTGCCGGGGGCTAAGTCTTTAACTGGTGAGCAGGTGAACGCTGCTTGGCAGGCTGCAGGAGTCACAAGAGACAGGAAAAGGTCTGGCCTGTGGATGGCAGATCCCTGCAGGCTAAATAGTGCCAGTCTCAAGAGACAAGAGCAATGAAAACCTTGCAGGAGCTCTCCCGGAACTGCCTTTGCTGCAGATGCATCCCCACCACCTAATCAACATCCTGGGTCCATCTCCAGCAGCATCTCTCAAGGCTGATACGTGCCCAGGCTACTACCAAACTCCAAGCTCTGTGCATTCACAGGATGCCCTCAGCACTCCTAGTATACCATGTTCGTTTTTGCTACAACAGCAGTGTTCAGTTATTACATGTTAAACGGGGGCTCATTTCAGCAGCCCTGGCTGACACCCAGCAGCCCATCAGAGAGCCAGCTGCATCGTATGCGTTCATTCGTTAGCACAGCAGCAGGGTAGCACTGGCCAAAGGAAAGCTACACCTTAAAGGGGTTATTTTTGCAGCCCCCGAAAGGATTTCGGCCAGATCCACCCAAGTGGGCAGCACACTGCTCCTTTTCCTCCTGCTTCCTTGTCCTGTCAGCTAATACATCACTTGCACACAACGCTTTCAGCTGCTTTAATTTTTGTGCCCCCACGGTGGATTCGAAATGCGAATACGAATGCTCTTGCTCCTAGTTACACTGTCAGCACCAGCAGCCAAGGAGTTACGCATTTAGGTGCTCAGATTTATACCACAGGCAAAAGCAGCAAAACTAAGTAAATTTAATGAAGCACCTTTAGAAAACAAGCACTGAGCCACAGAGAGCCACTAATCTACAGAAGTGCAGCAGAAGAGCAGAGTCTATGACATACGCCAATATCAGTATACAAGTGCCCTTCACAGGACTTACAATGTATATATTAAGAAGCTAGAAGGATTTAACAAAATTGCTGTACTGACAACATTAAAGCTAACTGCGCATGCTTTGACGTGGTGTATGGTACGACAGGATACCACCACAGAGAGGAATGCTCCAGACAGCTCATGCCGGCGCTTTGAGTAAGATATGATTTCTATTTACTTTTGTTATGTATTTTTACTAGGGGATAAGTAAAAAAATAAAACATGTCACATTTTGTTTATTCTTTTTTGCCACCCCTCCAGCCAAACAGGCTTTCAGTCTGCAAACGTTTAACATTTTCAGCATCATGCTTTACCACAGAAGACATCTGAAGGTTATCCTCTTCCCTTTACTCTAATGAATTATATAGCTCCAATGTTGATCAAAGCACTCTTTCAATTTGAGTAAAGTAGAAAAAGAAAATTTTAAATTAAAATCATTTAAATTTCCTCAGTATTGAAAATGTTGGCATGCATGGGAGAAAGAAGAGGTAGTTGGTTTTTGTTGCGGATTTGGGAGAGGGAGGGTGTTCTTTGTTTTTAGACAGACATAATCAAATATTCTTTAAACTTGCAATTAATTACTAGCTGGGAGAGGACACAACCCATATGGAATTAAATTTCTCTTTGGAAATCATGTGTTTGCATTCCTCCTATATGATGACTTTTACCACACCAGAAACTTCCTAATTAATTGCAATCTACATCACTATACTAAAACAGATGTAAATAAGTATTTTTTATAATCATTATAATCATCCTCGCTATGCACGTATGTACTAATTACAGCAGGGCACTGGGAGCTGTGAGCACCTCCTAAACTGCATTCACCCTCTCTTGCAGAATGCAGGCAGCTTTTTCCAGTCCAATGAAGAACAGAAGTGAAATTCTGACACTCACTCACTCATTGCTACTGTGGTGCTGCTCCACGGGAAGCCAGTGCTAAGACAGGGCTCTTTGCACACCCCACCTGAAGCAACTGACTTGCAACAGAAAAATGGTTCAAAGGGATGAAATGCTGAATATGTCCACACAAGAAAGACTTGAAAAAGTTGCCTTTGCTGTGTTGTACTTGACAATCAAGGGGGTATCATCAGAACCTCAGTATTGGAAAAATCTGCCCAGTGATCAAGCTCAGTTTTAAGTAGAAAAAGGTTGGCAGGATCACCAGAGAGCTTAAATTATTGGAAAAAAACTTAAAAGTGAGAAAAAGTCAAAGCCGTAAAACCCAATGAAAACAAAACACTGAAGATTGAAACGTGCCCAGGAGATGCTAACATGGCCCAGGGCCAACCATCATCAGCTTGAAAGATGGTACTTATTAAGGAGAGAATTTCATACCCAAGGAACTGTTTTGGAGCAAGATGTGGAATCAGGATGGGGGTAGTTTGCACCATAGATACTGTCACTATTGACTTCTTAAAGATCCTTGAAAACATTTAAAGACTAAATAAAAATAGCAATATTTCCTCAGACTCTCTATATCCTAGCATCTTCCTTCAGCTAGAAGACATCAGCCTTAATTCATCTATTGCCCCGAAAAATACTTTCTCAGGGGTTGGAGGCTGAAGGCCTCCTGACTCGAAAAGGACCTTTCGAAGCCATGCAAGTGCTACTTTCACCACGCAATCATTGAGGCAGTACCCTGAGTTAATGCAATACCATAGAAAGCGAACCACAACTTGCAAGACTAGAGTCTTTAATGCAGTTCTACCCCAAAAGGAAAGAAACCTCCTGTTACAGAGCCTACGGCACTTCTGAAAGGAATATTATTAGGTTAGGAAAATTCAGTCAATTTGATTCGTATGAATATCTGATTTTTAGATCTCTTCAGGCACTGGATCAGGATTCTGGAAACCTGCATTCAATTTTTGTCTCTGCCAGAGCCTTCCCGGTGACCTTGGGAACATCACTTGGGTTTTCGTGCCTCGCAGATCACTCACGTGCAAAATGCAGGTGATCCTACTTCCCCACTCTGCCCTATCTAGAGGGGTCAAAAACTCGAACCACACACAAGGTGCTAGGGAGCTCTGCGGCACCTCCCACTGCACCCAGAACAGGAACATTAACAGTAAAACCCACCATGTCCCTTTTCGAAGGGAGGGAGCATGGGCAGTAACGGTCATGTCCACAGATGGCCTTGGAGAAAGTGTGATTTCTCGTTTTAACATGCAGCTGTTCCATAAAATTCTTGCCTTTTTGAACTTCTTCCTTCCTTCAGGAAAGCTGTTTCTTAAGTTCCTACAGGAACTTAGTTCCTTTGCGGGTGGGGTCTCCAGCAATGTTTTACATTTTAAATAAGGAGCAGGTTTGCAGACAGAGAAAGGCCTCTTCTCTAACACCAAAACCACGTCACCCTGCTGCATCTTCCCACTTCTCCACCCCAGACTGTTTTTATTTTACCATATGCAGCAGTTGGCTGGGAGCAGAAGACATCCTTGCTTTAAATGAACAAAATATTTATTCTGCAGCTAAACCTCCTTCTGGCAATAAAATTATAAAATGGTGAAAATATTTTTTGTCAGTCAAGCACCTTGCCTTGGCTCGGCTTGTTCTGGGCTCCCTCTCTGCATTCAGGGCGCTTCAGCAGTGCTGCAGTGCCCTGGGATTTGCACCCACGCGGAACGGCGTTCGCGGGGCGGCAGGCTCTCCGTTTGGACCGCTACCACGTCCCATCCGCCCCTGGCTGCGCTAGGGGATGCAGCAGCCTAACAGCAGGGCCTTCGCATAAAAATAAAATAAAATAAAATCGTGTTTAAGAACATCCAACTGTTCCACATGTGCTCAATGCTCAGCCAGGCTGGAAATGTGTTCCCCGTAAGTGATGGAAACAGGTCAGTGTAAATACTTGGCAACAACAGACATGGCAGTATCCTGCTTTTTCATTTCAAAAACCAGTACGTAGCCTCTGTGATGGAAAAAGCCTCTGAGCAGAAGGTGATTCACTCCAGAGAGACACAGGGAATGCCCTGCTTTGATGCTCAACCCTAGAAATTTTTTAGCATGTAAACTTGCCTCCCCAGCAGTAGAATTTATATTTCTTAATTTATTTGATGAACAGAAAGATCAAACACATGTAATTTCTTCAAGTGACATGAGAAGCTATGTCATATCCTTAGCATTTTGGGCCACTGTCACAGAAGTCAAGCCTTTTAACAGCCCAGTCATTGCTTTCCTTCCCTATCCCATTCCTTCAGGATGCTCCCAAAAATTACATTGAGGAGGAAAACCACCAGTGTGATCATCTTTGGCTGGTACTTGGAAGCTATCTGCCCTATTTTTCACACATAAAACCTGCTTTGTTTGTTTGAACACTCAGAGAACAGGAAAAAAAAAAAAGAGAGAGAGAGAGCAAAGGCAGATAAAGGCATTTTGCTCTTTGGAAGCAGCCTTTAACAATGTATAACTTCATGGTAGCAGGGGGATATGGTTTCAATTCTAACCTGGACCAGACTCTGAAAATTCTGACACGGATCAAGCAGAATTGCCAAAACATATTTTTCCCTTTCAAAACATTCCATTGGCTCTGGCTTCGTTAGACAGTTTAAAAGCTATTTCATTAAAGGAATTAGAAATATATTGTTAGAAGTAGGCTACACTGAAATAGCGGAAAGGCAGGATACAACAATGTTCCAGCTTCACTTCCATTATTATTCCCTTTCAATCTTTGGGATATCATAGTGTGAACTACCAGATTAGATTAAAATTATGCAGTGCTCAGATGAGTAGCTGCTGCATTTACCAGGCTCACTTCTACCAGGGATTCTGGAATTACTAGACTTGAAGCCGTTGTTTCCTCTGCGCTCTCAGTCCTTATGCGGCAGGCTAAGGCGTCCTGAGCTACAAGGCCTGTGTGAGGAACCCTTCAAGAACCCTGATGGGCCCAGCTTTGAGCTGGACCACATGACTTTGAGATCCCTTTCAACCCAAATTATTCTATGACATTGTTGCATATATCTTTTTCCACTTCTTTGCAAATTCACTTTCCCAAGTGTTTCCTTGCTTGTATTGACAAATACATTAGATTATTCTGTAGACAGTTTATTTTGGCTACACGAGCAGCTCAGTTACATTTTCATCAGTCCTATGGCAGCATTCAGCAGGCAGTGTCACCGTGGCTCTGCCACTGCCGCAACTTACCTTTACACTTGGGTACTAACAAAAACATACCCAACTTCTAACTTAACAGAAAATACTTTCTTTTAAACAACAAAAGTGCTACTACAGTGTCCTGGGGTAGCAGGGCAACTTCTGGGTCTTATCCTCAGCATGTCTGCTTCCCCATAACTCATTTTTCCCAGACGTATCCAGTTCTCATTTGCCTTTTTTTTTTTCAGTGAAGGAAGGAAAAGGACAACTTACTAAGGTTAATGATACTATATTTAGTTAGCATGATCCCATCCTATTTCTCACCTCCTGCTCGGCACAGTCCTGCCCTGAAATCCTAGAGTCACTGATGTTTGCCATCTACTTCAATAAGATGCCCAATTCAGTGATTTACACCAAGGAATTGTGTTCAAAAGACACAGATAAACAGAAGGTAACCCCCCAAAAGTACTGCTTGATGGCAGATCCCCCTGCTCACACCTCTGCAGGTAAACTGCTCCTGCAGCTACACTAATTTGTGCTCTTCTTGGATAACATTTCTTATAGAATGCTCTAAAACTATTTTATTGGAAAATTAGAAAAAAAACCATCACAGACCACAAGTATGTTTACAAAAAAAAAAAAACAAAAACCACACAACTGTGTGGAGGGAAGTAGTTTACTAATCAACTTTCACTGTGAAGTCCTACCAGATTCCTGTGCTGCACAATATTATGTATGTTACAGCCTAGAGCAAAGTAAATAGTAAAATGACTAAATAATTTACCTATTTCAAGATAATCACTAGAGTCACTATTATGGTTCAGACAGATCTTGGAACAATTGTCAGTCATCCCCCTCAGAATATTAGCCCACTCATGAAAAGCATAAACTGGATGGGAAAAATCACCAGGGAGCTACCAGTGAACAAAGCAGAAGACCACACTATGAACCCAGGGTACCTTTGTTGAGACAGCAGGCAGGTCCCACCACGGAGAAAATAATTCTGTGCTTACATTGTTTCTTATAACTCTACTTATGGATGCCAATTCTTAGGTCTACCTGAACTACTGAAGAGTTCAACAAGCAAAAAAATTAAGCGTCTCTTGCTTATTTTAGCCCAGTTTCCTCATGCCACATTTTGCAAATTGCAATGACAGCCTTGAAAAGGCAACAGAATTTAATACTTTTTCTTTCCTCAACATGCTTGTAGCCCAACACATGCATGTCCCACCAAACCTGCCAGAGCAAAAGTGTCTCACGCTCAGAGCTCAGAAATGCACAGGTAGTAACTCAGTAAAAGCAGTGACAAAAAAAAAAAGACATTTCAAGATTTCACACTTTCCATAACAACACAGATTAAGAAAAAAACAATCAAACCAAAAAATCAGACTTTTAGGTATTGTACTTGAGATGTTGATTACAGGAACATAAAGTCACCAGAACAGCCAGGGCCTGCGGTCCCCATTCATCTTGTTTGTTAAGTGACACCAAGATCTGCTGCTTGTGGCACTAATGAGGCTTACTGGGCTGGTGATATTCCGAGGATGGCAATGCCAAATAAGCCAAATACCCGCCTGGAATTGAGCTGAATGGATAACGCCAACATCTGCCTATCAATTAGGATGGCACAGACTGTTAAAGATACATCAATGCACAGCAACCTTTGCTCTTCTGAAGCCAGGCCAGCTCCCAAAACCTGCCAGCTATGGATGCAGGCTGTGAAGCCTGGTGGCATTCGGGGTCCACTACAGCCAGTAGCTACCTGCATCTCTGTCTTTTATTGATGTGCCAAACGCTTCTCAAAGTACTTTGTGCAGTCTCATTACCATGAATCCCACAACCAAATTATGCACTGTCGTTCCAAACAGATACATTCTGGTTGTTTTTTGATTGTTACCTGCTAAGTTGATAAGCAGACTCAGTAAAATTTTCGTGGACAAAGCTGAAAGATGCACATATAGAAGTACATGTAGAAGTACATTTTCAGCAAAAAATTAATTCAAACATTAAAAGTGACAAAAACATGTATTTTTGGTCTAAGAAAACTATATTTTTTCCAAACTACTAACAAACTTAAAAAAAAAAAATCTTACATGTCAGGAACATTAGTAGGTATGATTCTGAAAAAAAGAAAAACACAAGATAAATTAAAATGCCTTGTAAAGCGATAGACAAGAGATACAATGCCTGAAATAGGTTAATTCAAACATTAAAAGTGACAAAACAAATTTTTTTGGTCTAAGAAAACTATTTTTTTCCAAACTACTAAAAAACTTTAAAAAAATCTTACATGTCAAGAACATTAGTAGGTATGATTCTGAAAAAAAGAAAAACACAAGATAAATTAAAATGCCTTGTAAAGCGATAGACAAGAGATACAATGCCTGAAATAGCTCTGAATTTCTGAGCCATTTAATGCAACTTTGCTATGATGAGCACATGTTCAGCACCCTAAGACTCTGCTATCAGACATTCCTTAACGTGCAACTTAAAAATGAATCTTTGGCCACCTAGCTTTACTCTGGCCCCAAAGAGCAGACCGTGCTACCCGCGCGTGCTTTCAAACCCCCCTTGCCCAGGCGGATCCCGCGAGCGCTGAGGGACGGGCTGGGCACGCCGGGGGCAGGGAGCAGCACGAGGACAGCGGCGCCCGCGTCGCACCAGCCCGTGCGCAGCCTCGCGCGGGGAAAGCTGCTGCTCTCCTACTCGCGGCCCAGACGTGTTCCAAAGATGCACAAATACAACTTCGTAGCAGGGACTATGTTAGAAACGTCAGAATGGAAATTTAAAAATAAATGTAGGAGCTCAGTCTTTAAGTTCTAGAAACAAGTGCATCATTAAGCTGCTTTTGCCCCTCTGAAAGTCCTTGTTTCTTGAGAAGAGTGAGACAATTTTTATTTCACACATTTTCATGATTCTGCTCAACAAGAGAAAATGGTAAAGCTGCTCCACTTATTAATTTTAAATTTACTTACGAACGATCAATGGAGAGCTCAATACCTTGGTGTCAGGCTGCATGAAGTATGTGGACCTCATTGGAGTTCAGATTCTTTTATTTGGAAAGCCAGAACACCCCCTGCCTCAAGCCAGCTGGAACATGCAAGAGGACAACCACAGAAAGCTTTGACTGCAAGACTTATTTTTGAGACATTATTTTGAAGGTTAACAACGAGTTACACATTTGGTTTAAATGCCTGAAAAGTAACTGGGCAGCATTAGAGAAATTCCCACAACGTGCAGACCTAAGAGGTCATGCACAGTAGAGTAATACTTAAAACAACTGCTAGAGGTGCTGCAAGAACACCCCAAAATTAGTTTCATGAGGCTCTCAAGCGATTCCCCATGGAAGAGTCGAGGTGACTCTAAGAGCGGTCACAAAGACAGATGCTGTTTTGCAGCCAGACCAAGACAGGGTAGATGGGAGCCCTGTAGCACTTGCTCTTTAACTAGCATCAAGCCCAAGAAAGGCTCAGGGTAGAGATCACACCCCGAGGCTCATCAAACCATGCACTGAGATGGTCGAAACACAGAAGTAAGAGGCTTTCTGAGTGTCTGCTGCAAACGTGTAGGGCATCTAAAGCCAG
>NW_010578603.1:165888-186905 GCF_000705375.1 Tinamus guttatus
ATCTCTCAAATACCAGGGCTGTAAGACCCTGGAAGATGCTTGCATTATCTTTGCACCTCTTCATTCCTGCATGAAAAAGCAAAGAACTGTTGGGAGGGTTGGGAAGAAAAGGGGGGAATGTTTTTAATATAATTAGCTTTATACTAGTGCTCTGAATCAGAATTTTCCAGGATATTTTTATTAATATTCAGCCACAAAGGAAATTCCAACACAGGGAAAGAAAAAAAAAAAAATCCTAAAACTACATATAAACGAATTTCTGAAGCAGGCAACTAAATAAAAGTCACAACAAAAATAGCTGTCCGTATTTTAAAACTCCCCCTCAATGTTTGCCTCTCAAGCACTGCAACACCTGATCTGAGCAGAAGGAATTTAAAATGATTTCTCCTAGTTGATCTGTTTTCAGAGGGCAAGCTGAAGTAGACAAATAAGAAACAGAAATGATCATAGACCTCAGAACCTGTATTATTCTTCCGATTTTTCTTCCTGTTACTGGGGCACGCAGCAGCGCTCTATGTAATAAACATGACTTTTAACCAGCCACAGTCCCATGACTTCCCTTTGCAGAGCTCTCCTCCACCAGCAGTCACAAACACAACTTACCCCCCAGGCCTTTGGAAGCACTAGTTCCATATCTGTATCCCCTGTTGTCACTTGCCACGATTTTGGTTACAACTTTAAGGCCTTTAGAAGCTTTTCTTCCCCCTACCCCATAGGAGAATCTCATGTAACAGGCACTTAGGCTTCCTGTACTGCCATCATTCAGATAGATACTAAATACTGAAACCTGTAGGATAGAGCTTACAAATGGGAGAACACAGAGAGGAAAAAAAAACACATTGAAAAATAATTTGTTCACCACAACTTCCTTGCAAATGCCGTTTCAATGCTGATGTCATTAGAAGACTTTATCCTAATGGGCATATTTTTCTTACAGTATCAAGATAGACTCTGATCTTGAAATTAATAAATTCAGTCCAGTTTAATACTTAATACAATGTGTTCTATTTAATTGGTGGATAAAGAAGGTGCTTTTAATTATGTACAGAGACAGCCTGGATTTAACAAAAAATAAAGTGTAATCCAGAAACTGGAAATGGTAGGTGACTCTAATAGCATTTAGACTTTCAATAATCGTGGTCAAGTTTTCTTTGTATAGAGCTCTCGGATAAACTCAAGAGATGATTACTGTAATTAAGGAATTTACAGATCTCTTCCTTCAGAGACAAGCTATTTGGCAGAGATTTGCAGTGTTTTCAGAAGACTCCCTCCAACCCCCCCAACTTTCTTGTGCCACTCGGGAGGTCCCCGGCCAGCACAAGGGCTGCTGCCGGCGCCAGGCCGAGCGGTCCTTGCGCTGAGACCTTCCCCAGCGCCCGGGAGCAGCATCTGCTCCCCTGCCACGGCGCCAGCTCCCGCTGCGCACGCGGGGCGCTCACCAAGCAAACGGGGAAACGCTTCGCAAGAGCAAAGCGGCAGGCAAGGCAGAATAACCCGGCTTCCTGGTCAGGCCCGGGCCGATACCAGAGGCGACTTTCAAATCAGTGATTCAGGATGCCCAACGTGAGATACCTCAGAAAGCATGACTTTTAAAAGGCAGGCTCGGGGAAAGGTGCTAAACCTCTTAGATTGGACATGAAAAAAAGATGAGCATTGGCCGCAGTAATTAGACATTCCTCACCCACAAGAGGTGGGGACCGTAATTGGTCTCCAGATTGTTATTTAACTCTGTGAAGCCATCTCATTTGGAATACACTTGAGAGGACTGGTTCAAGAAGGGGGACATTCAATTAAATTAGAAAAAGACTTTACAACAAATTTATCACACTTCATACAGTAGGTCATGAAATACCCTGCCACAAGCTTTAAATAAAGGAAAAAACCACACTGACATCTCAAAACACATCAAATCTAGACACAGATAAGAATATTTAGAATTATCGTCATCTACCTAAGACAACTGCTGGAAAGGATAAAACCTCCTGCTTCGGTTTTAGCTCAATTTCTCATTAGAAGGGATTAGAATGAAATTTTCATAGAAGCCTCTAATTCCTATGGGGTCTACCATCATCATCTCAAGCATCTGGTATGGTCATCAGAGAAATGGCAGTACATTAGGCAGACCACAAGCACAACCCAATATGGCAATTACAGTCTTTTCCCCCACTTGCTAAAAAGTTAAACAGCCCGTCTGACACTACCATCCAAGCACAATCCTGGAACAAAACACCAAATAAACATTTGCGCAGGGACAAAAGACAGACAGAAAATGCTCAATAGCAATGATTACTATGCAATTCAGAAGGCGATGCAAGATTACTCACCCAGACCACAACCTACTCCACTGATCCTTCAGGAAAATTTGGAGGTGAGGCAGGGGAAGTGGAATGGGATGTCCTACCTGGAATGTTTCCTCAGAGGGCACTGAAAACAAGCACCATCCCCAGGCTGCACAGTGTGGCTAGGAAAAAGCAACATTCACTTTGTTTTATTTTAGATCATTGTGAGCATTTCTGCAGGATTTTGCTGCTCAGTGAGAAAAAGTAGAGGAACCACTGGGTGATTTTCTTTAAAACACCCTTTTCTGTTCTTTGCAGAGCAGGCAGTACTGCCGCTCATTGCTGCCTCCAGACCTGGGGCTTTCTCCTAACACACCAAACTGACAAGCACTGGTCCCATGATCTCTTCCTTCCTGGCAGCACAGCTGTGTAGGGATTATATATTTTAATATCTATTGTGCTGCATTTGTGTAACTCAGCAAAACGGCAATATACATCCAATATATTGGACTTGGGATTGAGGTGCAAGATCATTCTTAGACCTTGAAAAAATGCATCCCAGCATCTTGGACGAACGTTAAGATTTTTTTTTCTGAAGGGCTGAGATTTACATATCCAATCATGGCAGATCCACACTGTCAGTAGGGGATCTGATTTAAAGTGCTTTGACAGGCAAATGCGTGGCACATGTTAACTAATGTTCTCGCACAGTAGTGGCAATACACCAATTATTCTTAATTTACAGAGGGAGACCCTAAACTTAGAAATGGTACTTCATTCCTGCAAGATGTGCTTAGAGACTGAAATAAAATCACTTACGCTGGAAAGAAAGAAGTAAAATACAAGTGATACCAGACAAGGGAGACAAAAATTTTCTAGCCCTTTCTGCCCTGGACCATGTCATATGTCAAAAGAGAATGGTAGGAGGAAAAAAGGGCAATACATTTTTCAAGCAGAACACACACATACTTGGTTGAACTGTGTAGCTCAGCATCTACAACTGGGGTGGGAGAAGAAAAAAAAAAAAAAAAAAGGACTCTTTTGCCTTGGATGCATGTGGAATAAGAAAAGTTGCACAAGAAAACAGACATTTGCAGAGATGCTTTAAAATTCAATTGGTGAAAGCAAACAGGAAGGAAACACAAAAAGAGAAGATACTTCACCTTTTACTCTACCTTCTCATGTCCTGCAAGCAGAGCGTGGAGAATGGGGCTCTGCACTACAAGCCCAGAAAGGCTTCCCTCCCTTTTATGCTTTCCCTCCTTAGCCCAGGTAGGGAAGTGACATTTACCCACCATCAGAAAGTGCTTCACAGTCCGAAGGCTAAGTAGTGACTTCAGGTTTTGTAGCTTTTAAAGAAAAACTGTTGTATATAAGAACTATAAAGAGTTGTTGAAAGGTTTTGTTTTCTCACACTTATTTGTGTTAATAGTCTTTTTGTTTGTTTTGTGCCTAATATTTCCACACTGTTTTGCCTGTGTGCCTTTTGCTTTGTCACGTGTGAAGGAGGGAGCCTCGACGTCCTCCCCACTCCCCTCACATCCCTTCCCGTGCCATACTCTCAGCTCAGTGCTTACCTGCTCCAGAGCAGACCACGGGAACACGAGTGACTCCCCAGAAGCTAAAGCAGAGGCATTTCCCGGAGCACGCAGAGACTCGGGAAGCTCACTCTGCCCTAACTGCACTCGGGAAGCTCACTCTGCCCTGCTAACTGCATTCATTTCATTAGGTGTTAACTCTCATGCTAATGAAGGCACTTCGAGACCCCAGCTTGGCTGCTAAGTAAAATGGACACGTGAACTTGAGGACAAGTTAAAACTATGGAAAACGAAGTCAGTTCTGCGCTAGCCTCTGCTAACTGGCAAAAGGCTCTGCTGAGAGCCACAGTGAGGTACTGTGGGAGGCCTGGGGCATATTTAGCACAAAGCAGAACCAAAAGCATGCCCAAAGAGGGACGCTGGAGATTTGGTTATTCTTCTCTGCCAGGGATTCATCCGTGCCTCTGTGGTGTGAAGCACTCTTGAGCAGGGGCCAGGGGAGGCTGCAGGAGGGATTCCTGGGGCCGCGCACGGAAATCAGCCCGTGCTGCAGAGGGGAACGGAGGAACGAGGCGAATGCTCAAGGGGAACAGGCTCCAGGAAGATACAGCAGGCTGCAAGGGACACGATTCGTTCCATTTCTTGAAAGAGGAATTCAGCTTGCTAACACATGAGGAAAAGCAGCTTACAGGAGGTGGGGAAAGAAATATAGCAGAAAGCAGAGGCTTTTGTCAGTCAATAGGCTGATTCTCGCTCTAAGGCTACCTTTTACGTGAGTATTTGGTGGTAATCACCTAAAACTTTAACATGACATCACCTTTACAAATGTAAAAATGTAATTTATGGTTTTTTTTTTTTTTTTTTTTTGAATCTAGGATGATCCATAGGAAAGAAATTGATGGCTAAGACCATTATTCTTGATACCCGTGAAATACTTCAACTGAAAGAAGTGAACAGGGAGATTTTGTAGCCCCTAAGCTGGTGGAGCTCTCACTGGGAAATATGAAATTATGCAAATGCAGGCTTTGAGAGCAACAGAGGAATTGGCTTCCATTATGCACATGTAAGTACAAATAAAGGGTCACGCAGTGGTTAGCTGAGCTTCACTGCAAGCACAGCCTATTTAGGAACCACAAAATGGTATATAAAGACTTGACACAAGTTATCAACAGCTATAGCAATGATGGAAATTTGTGACTCTCTTGAAATAGCTGTTAATTCTCAGCTGCTTTAAAGAGAAATAAGCTACCACCCTCCCCGGATGCAGATGAGAGAGGAAACACCAGTGCATCCTGGCAAACGTTTTTTACTCTAGAAGAAAACTGTTTCTCAAATTGAAACAAAAGTATGGCACATCTTAAGGTATCTTTTGCCCCATTTAGTCAGCTATACCAATAGCTTGTCAGAATGGGTTTCTACAACTTTCCCCCCTCCATCCTATGCCGTGATGAACAGCACATGCATCTTCAGGCATGTGCATGTTAAAGTGTTTCTGCTAACCATTTGCTCACAAGATGAGCTAGTAGAGGACAGCCAAGTTCCACAAATTCTAGCTGCAGAATCTGAGAAGCTCTAAGCAACAAGACTAAAAAGAAAAGTCTGGTTTATGTGGCTTCAATATCCCTTCAATATCATCAAACAAGCTTTCAGGACCAGCAGCTCAGAAAAATAGGATTGCATTCAGATTTCTGAAATGAAGTTTTACATTGACTCTCTCATCTGTTTTAGGATAAGAGAGGTGACAAGACAATTCTCTGCTGATGTCAACCACAAAGCAGTCAGAAAAAATATCAGCAGGCATTAACTTGCCTGAGAACTCTCCAATACATTACAAGCTTCATAGCAGTGTGGCATGCCAATAGACCATCAATCCCACATGCATTCTAGACATGCATTTGGGCTAGTTCTACCATTTTGCAGAGAAACTTTTCACATTGCATTATATCTCACTCTTAGTTGTGGTGCTTTACTCCTCACAACATAGAGGTCTATAAACACTAAGTATTTTTAGAAGGATTCACAGAAATTTATATTCCTACAACTGTAGATTGTGTGTGCATCTAAGGATGCCAACACAGCAACTGAGATCGCTGATTCTCATTACTTTCACACGCAACCTAGATCTGGCAGCATATTGACCTTTACAAGTGCCTTGAAATCACAGAGTTTCACTGTATTTAAACTATCCTAAGATGAATTTCATTTGCAAAAAATCCTGATCTTCATGCTGAGAGTAAAAATAGGGTAGCCTGTCTTTTCTGGGTGTGCTAAGAACTGCACTGTAGTTCACATCCTAAAGCATATTGCAGGATCTATTCACCTAAGTTAGCATGACAAACTGTGAATGCTTGAGCCAAATGCATGAAATAAAAAGCTGATCAACTATAATGGCCAGACTTTCAAAAACTCCAGTTTTTAGATCCATAAAACAAGCTAGATCTATTCTGGCTAGCAGATGATTCTAGTAACAAAGAAAAGGCATCCAGACAGAGACCAATTTGCTTGTTAGCTTCATTTTAACCAGTAATTTTAAAAGATGCTTGGAAATGCTATCCTTAATTTTTAGTAAATCACCTGACACATCAACTTTTCACCCTTTCATACTTTTATGGCTACTAAGCCATGATTTTTCTCATTTTTTTTGCCACAGCAAGAGCCAACCTACAGTACACAGAATTAGCATGTGAGAGGCAACAGGAGGGTGAAAGGGCAGGTCATCTGCACCACTGCTCACCATATCCCTGGTCTTCAGTTTTAGCTGTCAACCAAATGTGCACAGTAATAACATTTCTTGCTTTTTGCCAGTGATGAGTAAATCTACGACTGAGATTGGAAAAATTGTATCCTATACCCCAGTTCAAAGGGGATTAAATACTAAAGTTAAATTAACTTTCATTAAAAGATAGAACACACTATGAAGGAACGGAGGAAGGGGGTGGAAGGACAGAGCATTTTTCAGCCCCAAAGCTCTACTCATTTGGGCAAGTCCACTGGCAAACATGTCCAAAAAGCTTCCCGCCCTGACTGGGCATGATCCCTAGAAGGGCAGATTTACGGTGTGTTCAAGCACACCAGCACGCAGAGGGCGAGCAGAGCTAGGGCCGAGACGGGGAGCAGGCTCCAGGCAGAGCCCCTGCGGGCGGCAGGTCCCCCGCTCCCCTGCCAGCAGCCCATGTCCCGCGGGCATTGCCCGCTGGCCCGAGGTCACCTACGAGCCATCGGCACACGCAGCAGTCCCTCCATACAGCAACTGGATTTTATTACAACTGTACGCTCTAATAAAAGGTAGAGCGGTTAGATTTAGTTTCCCCACTAGGCAGTGCATTACCCATAAATATATAAAGCAATTTAACACAGGAAGCACTTAACACAGAGGCAGCTCCCCCACACTATCCACAAACATAACTGCCAGCTTATTGCTCAAATAGCACCTTTTTCAGTGTATTAAACTTGTTATACTTCTTTTGATTTTACTCAATTGCAATTACATCTCCTGTCTTCAGTTCAAAGTGAAACTTTATCCACTGTTTCCAAATCTGGATTTCCCATGTGATTACACTGACACCCAAGCTTTAATGGAAGCTTTTCCTAGACCTACAACTAACTTCTACAAAGGCCAGTGGACTCAAAAAGTCACAAGACCAAATCACTCAATCACCCCAGCAGCTTGTGTTGTGCTCCAGTGGCTGAAGAACTGACACCTTTTAAAGTGAAACTTTATCCGCTGTTTCCAAATCTGGATTTCCCATGTGATTACACTGACACCCAAGCTTTAATGAAAGCTTTTCCTAGACCTACAACTAACTTCTACAAAGGCCAGTGGACTCAAAAAGTCACAAGACCAAATCACTCAATCACCCCAGCAGCTTGTGTTGTGCTCCAGTGGCTGAAGAACTGACACCTTGGTGATCATAAGCAAAGGAGGCTCTGAAAAAAATTAGTGAATTAGGTGTCCTTGGCAGCTGCACACTAGTATCCACGTTCCAACTATCCTTTAGGATCTACATACATACAGCATTTTAGCACAGAGGTTGGACTAGAGCTTGTTTTTAAACACAGCCATAAAAGCCATCAGGAGGTCACCTGCACTGACTCGCAGCACAGCTGGGAACAGCTATGCCAAAGTCATCCTAGACAAACTGGCCCAGTCCATTCTCAAACATCCCCAAGAGATGGGACAGTCTCCCAACAGGACAGTCCAGTGATTCATATATTTTCTAACAAAACCAGTCAATAAAACCACCTCCAAATCCACCTTCTTGCAGTTTAAGTCCATTGCTTCTTGCCTAAAGTCCTACTTTTTTTTTTTTTTTTTTGCAAGAGCAAAAAAACATCCTTCCTGTTGCCATGTGTTCAAGTCTTTGCCAACAAACGCTACCCACTCGTGTTGCGCTACTGTGCGAGTCACTAAGCGCCAGCCCTTGCTCTGCAGAACCTCTGCTGTCCTGGTGCTTCTCAGCCCACATGTGGGCAGGCATCGACCACCACCCAATACACACTCATCCCCGATGAATTTTACACCATCCTTTGTGAATCATTATTCAAATTTACCACAATATTTGAATTCTAATCCCACACACAAACATAATTGCAGTCTCTCCTACCTTCTGTTCACTCTAAGCCTTTTAAAAAAATGCCCAAGTCACCAATGAAATCTTCAAACAGAAAGTGGCTCCAAATAAGCCCCTGAGAAGGAGTATTCATAGGGCTTTTTGTTTTGGCCACAAAGCACTGGTAATTACTCTATGGTAGGACTGGCCAGTTGATTTCGTACCTACCTTACAATAGTTTTACCTAGCCCACATGCCTTGATTTCATTATGAAAGTGTCATATAATACAGTTTTAAAAGCCTTCCTGAAGCCAAGATACAGAGGGATTTATTGCAGCCCTTCTGTTGCCCTGCCATAGAAGGCAGCTATAGCAGTTAAATGTGATTTGTTCCTGAAAGATTTTGGCTGCTCCTCATCCTTTGTTTCTTAGATGTTTCCAAAGCGTACATTCATTTGTTCCAGAATTTTACCAAAGATTAAAGTCAGTCTGGCTGGTCTTCTAGGTCTCCTGCTCCCCTCCTCTCACCAACCCCTCTCTGTTCGGAGAGATAAGCAGCTTCCCTTTCCTCAACTTTCACCACCTCACCTGCCCCCTACAAGTTAAGAGCCAGCTATTAAAGAGTGGATTAAATGCCTTGATGGCCAATAACAGGACTAGATGACATCGGAAGCAATGGCCAGCTGCTCCCCAGCACCGCAGGAGCATCGCCCCTTCACCACTGCATGGCCACAGGGCGCAACCGAGCCACGAGCAGCGATGGAGAGAGGCCGAGCTGCCAAGCACGCCGGCTCCCGCGCACCCGGGCAGCGCGCACCATGGGTCACATCCGAGCGTTTCACCTCCGGAGCCATCAGAGGCAGAGCAGTCCCTCCCGAGCAGCAAGATGGAGGAAGAAATCCTTCAAGCTTTCAGCCCAGATGGGTCACTTGAGAGACAGAGCTAACTCAGATAAATGTCCAAACTTAAGGTTGTTTTCTGAATCGATGCTCTCGAGGTTTGCTCGTACCCGTCATTAGTCACTACCATTTATTAGCTCTCGCAGATAAAATGAAATAGATCCTGGGAAAGGGAGAGAAACATTCTCCCAGGACCTTGATTATTAATTTTATTTATTAACAAAACTCAAACTAAGGCAAAATTAATAACTTTCTACATGTGTAACAGAACCTTGGAAGAGAGAGAGGCTTTATAACCCTGTGTGAAAGCCCACTTGCGTGCTTCCAAAGAGGTCAGCTTCCATGAAGAGCCTCCCAACGTCAGGCCCCCAAAGGGGAGCAAGTGCTAAGCAGCATCGCACGGGAACGAGGCCGGCACCGGGATATTTGGGAGGCAAAGCAGCCTCCCGCCCCGAGAAGCGACCCTCGCCACACGGATCCCCGAGCCTTACACAAGCTGGCACGCAGGGAAAGACAGCAAATTTCTAGGGTCTGACGAATGGGAAATTTGGAGCTGACTAATCACATGGCCAACCCTATGTTCCTACCCCAGATAGCGCTTCACTGACCCTGGATGATGGAAATGCCAGAAGAGTCTCATCTGAATGTGACCCCTTAATGTAGTCCATGTGTGAAAAACTAAAGAGACAGTTCTTTTTCCAGCAGAGGCCAGGAAATGAATGAAAAACGTCCACTGAAGTCAGGGGATTTACATTGGCATAAATCTGACACACAGGAAAATTGGGGATCCAAATTCTGTCCTTAGAACTGAGGCCAAAAGGATCCCAGGCAAAGACCTTCCACATCCATTTCCATGTACATAGTCAGATTTCTGTTTGGAAATTTAAAATAGTCAGCGTCATATTTAATAACACTAACCGTTAAATCTAAAATATTGTCCTGAAATAGGAAAGGAATTTCTTTCAAGAACACAATTTTATTTTTAAAATGCTGCCCAACAGCCTTTCTAACTTCATTAAGTTTTCTGAAAGAGCCTAAGGGCATAAGGCTCTGAAATCATATTCAAATTCAACACGAGACTGGCCACTAAGTTTCGTCCCAAAAATCCCAGTGTAAACTAATTATTTGCAAAGAGTGGATCTTCATAAACATTTACTTCACTAAACAGATATTCCCAAAATGTAGGATCTTTGCCAAAACAAATTTGTATTTGCTTCAGCACAAACACATCTATACACCAATATTTATAGATTGCACACAGCGATTCATTATCAAATAAAGTCCATCTCCTGTGCACTCAGTTGAGTTAAATACTATTAAAGAGATCTCTAACTTCCTTACTGGTTATGGAAGGGCATCCTTTTATTGACATCTTTATTTAACAAAAATGCTTCTATAAATGTGTTTGGTAAACAATACTGCTCTTACAGATCTCACTGTTTCAGAAACATGACTTCTCTGAGGAAACACTAGATCTCTTAACAGAAATATCTTTAAATCTTTTAGATAGCCAGTCCACAGGGAAAGGTTTAAGAAAGGATCAAAGCTTGTCCTTTCAGCTTGAATTATTCCATTACAGCTGAATGTGACATAATTACAAAAGATGTTGGATGTGGAATCTCATCAGGATTATCTGACACTCATCTTTGTTGAAAAAGTCTCCCCAGCTGTTGCTCTGATAGCACAAATGTGACAGGAGTGCAGAACAAAAGTAGCTGAAAGTGACTGCTGCTTTGGGGCTGCTTTAGGTTCCCTGGGCCACTTTGTGACTTTTCAGTCACCATAAATATTGAGCCTCTTTAAGGCTGACTTGAAAGTGAACAAGAATACCAAATATATTAATAGATTTATGAATAAGAAATAGTTTACTGCCTCTTTTTCAACTAGATAGCTGTGCTATTTAGCTGACACGCACAGACAGTTCCTCCTCTTTCTTACATAAAGCTAACTTAATTCAACAGCTAGCTTTGTCTCTACCTGTAAGAAAATAAAACTTATGCTATATTGGCTTTTGTGTTTCCTTGAGTCAAGAAAACAGTTCTGCTTAAACAAATGAGAAAGCACATTTTTTTAACTACATTGCTCTTTGCATCTGATGCATCCTAAACCAGGATACAAAATCTCAGATGGCAAGCAGCAGGATTTTTCTAATTCTGCTACAATTTGTGTGTGCAATTGTATGTATGTGTATATACACACACAAACATGCATTTTACTTCTGTAAAGGGAGTTCACTTGTAAACTATAACATCAAACATCGAATCTTGAATAATTACTCATTCCAGAGGATTTGGTAGCTGTAAAAATACTTTTCTTTCCTTCCTTGTCATGGATTACATTTCCTTCATACATTATTAATGAAGTTAAACTACTAGTAACATGCCAAATGTGCTGCATAGGAGATTTGTGCCTAATCCAGCACAAAACAGGCCCAGGCACATAATGATAGAAAAAAGAACAAATGTCAACAGTTTCACACTGGGACTAGATTAAGCAGACCATACTTACTGATTCCTTACACAGGGATTAGCTCACTTTTAGTGCTATGAGAAGACAGGCCACACTTCCCCTATGTTATTAACACAGACCTGCACCTGAAAAAGAAAAAAAATACACCAGAGTTCCAGAATCTGTTTCCAGACGGACACACACAACGTTGTTTATTAAACATGACAGGCAAACTCTCATTTAGATAATGGACAAAAAGGACACTCAGTAAATATATATGAAAAATATTATCTTATTGCTTTAGACCTCATCCTAACTTCCAATGGAATTTGTAGACAGCCCTTAAGAGGATAATGCTGACAGGCTCCAGTTGAATTGCTGCTAAAATGAAATAACTTATCTATGGGGTTTACCTTCCCATCATGGAAAACCCCCTTTGGCTTAGGATCCAAATCATGCCAACAAGTATAAGGCCCACAAGTGTTACCTTTATAATTTAAGTACTCACAGAGATAAACAAAGCTACTCGCACATGCTTACAGGACTACGTTTAGTGCAAAACTGCTTTTCAGCTAACACTAACACACAAACAGACTAGAGTTTGCTTACTTTTTTTATATCCTGTTGATGAGTTCAGTTCACTAACTCCTGATGGCAGGTCCAGCTGGCTGCTGAGGCTGCACACTTAGCACCACGGTCCCACAGCATGGGAAGCACTGCTTGAAGATGCCTCCTAGCACACCAAGAACACGGCAGCCACAACACAGACCACAGAGCCAGTAAGGGCTTGCAGTTCCAGTAAGGAATGTTGAAGGTAAAAATGAAGAAACTGCCCGCGGTACCCTCAGGAGAGATGACGGGGACTCTCCCCGCAGGGCAGGGGCGCCTGTGAGCGCTCTGTGCGTTACCCCCGGGCAGCCCTAGGGCCCCTTGCTCATGCAGTGCACGCCGAGGCGCCCGGCTCCGCGTGACCGCCCTGCTCTGGCTTCACAAACACTCCGGGAAATGGCCGTGTTCAGTGACAAAGGGAGGCCACGAGGAAAGGACTAGCAGCAACCAATGCTTTCCACAGCCTAGGGACATTAACGCAGCCCTCCTCCTAACCAGTCAGGTCCCAGGTTTCCCAAAGCTCCGTTCTGGCCCCCAGGCGGCACCAAGGGCTGTTTCTGAGGCGGCTGGACAGGCCGGCCAGGAGCAGGGGACTCCCTAGCAGAAAGGTCCTCTGCTTTGCAATCTCATTGAACTCCTTACCATTGTCTGAAGATGACATTGAAAAATAAATGTTAAGTTCAAGTCCATGTGACTTTTCTGGCACACTTGCAGTTGCTTAAATATTAATTTTCGATCTCATGAAATGTGCTAAGCATGAACTGTCTGGCTTCAAAGTAATATCACACCCCGAAGAGCATGCTCAGCTTCAGCAAATTCTCATTCATAATTGCAGCTTATGCTTTACTCAGTTTCAAAGTAGTTACCAAGTCAGAGAGCAGTCATTACATTTCATTCAGTAAAAGAGCACATCCCAAATGAGGTGTCTTTAAAGAGAAGAAACAGGACAACTTGCACTGACAACATTTACCCTTTGTACTATGCAAAGCTCTCCTGATTCATCACCTCCTCATCTGCTGCAGCCACATCACTGGCCAACATCTGTTTGCATCTTAAATCATAGCCTTACTGTGAACTCTCTCCCTGCAAAAGGGCAGGGCCCATTCCTGCAGAGGGGTCTACATGGGAGAGCTCTAAGGACTGCTAGAGAATTACGCTTTTGCTCTATGGCACATACTCTGCATAGCAGGGTAGGTTTTTTCCTTTTATTTTTGCTTGTTACAGTATTTCTTTCAATTTGTTAAAAATAATTATTTGTTTGCTTTAAACATTTCAGGTCAGAAAGGATTCTAACCCACAGAGAAAAAAAAAAAATACACTTTTGTTACTACCTCATTCTGGAGGCAACCAGCCCAAGTCCAGACAAGTGGCCTTCTTCATACCTTATTTCTGAGCCCCCAGTTTTCCCCCACACACCTAGGCCTGCTCCAGGCATCAAAGCCCAGCCTTGGAAGCAGGTCTCAGTCACCAACAGCGTGTCAGTCACCAGCTGTAGGATGGAAGGTAAGCAAAACAAGGTTTAGCTGCTAACATAGAAGAAAAACCGCATGGCCAGTTACTGGAAAATAGGGGTCAAGTGAAGCCAGGGACCTCCTGAACAACAGCCCCTTGTATATTTTGTAGGAATTTCACCACCATTCATGAGCCCAGCCTTTAATCCTGGCGTAAGTGCCACACATAGGGTTTTAAACAACTCACAAGCTTTATTTCATGTACATACCTACATACCAAAGTACAAAATTATTTTCCCAAGTAGTACTAGAATGAACACAAGTTTCTGAACCAAAGTGCTGAATATTGATCAGCCCCAGGGGGTCTCTGAGGCCTGGACACTCATGTCTCAGAGCTGGTGTCTTGACACAGAAGAGTTTGTTGGGAAATCTTACAGAAGCAGATATTGGTGTTCCTGAAGACACTGGATGAAAAACTGCCCTGGTTCCCTCTGTTTCCTAAAAAGGGAGAGTGGAGCCAATACACCTTCCCAAGTGGCAGAAGTGGGCTCCTCTGTGCTCGTTGCTGCAGGAAGAGCCACGCTGGGGAAAGGCTCCTTCCCAGCAGGAACGCTTGCCTTGTTAAATGATGGGCTAGAAGAGGTCCCACAAGCCCTGCAGCAGACCCGCAGCTTCACTCGCGCTGCAGGTAACGTTTCCACATCAAAACAAGACAGCCCGCCAGAGGCTTCCAACAAAAGCACATCTATTTGTTACCTTCTGCTTTATGTTATACACAGCACAATAAATTAAGCCAGTGAATGTTTTACAAGCGCGATGTTAGTATTCAGCAAGAGATATTTCTCCATTAGAAAATCCTGATACTTAAAATGGATTCAAAGGGACTAATAAATTGGTCCAGTAGGTGTTAATCAATAGTATAAATGAATAACCAATGAAAAACTGTCACTGGTATGCCAAAGGGGAAATCATCCAAGAATGAAATCGGTGCGATAATAGAAGTGCATTGTATCCTTCAACAAATATATGTAAAGCATACTGGATAGGCATCAATTCCCTGTACAAATGCACATTCCTTCCGGACTGCCTCAAAATACCTAATTTCATAAGATGCTTATATGTTCCCCCCCGCCTCGTTTTAATCACTAGTAAGTTAAATCTGAGGATGCACACATACTGTGATTGTACACTGGATATTTTGCTTAAATTTTATATTTGTGCCTTTTAATTATTTCTGCAGGCAGCTTTTACTGGAGCTTTGAACCCTAGAGAAATATCCCTGGAGATTTACATGGAAAAAAACTGGCATTCCCTCTTATTTGCCTATTGAAAACACACACAATGACAGACTGTCAGAATGGGCAAAGCCTCTCCTGTTCTAACATCTGAAACATCTGTCCAAGATCCTCAGACAGCCTCCGTGCATTTGCAAAGCTCTGACTTCAATCAGGTTAATAATGTTCACTTTTATTCTCTGCAGCTTGCTGCACTGCCCATGGCTTCCACAAGAGTTTGACCCGCTGGGTTTTGCTGCTCAAAATTCCCTCTCAGGTATGAGCTACTGCTCTCCTGAGTTCATGACCCTTTGGCTGACTACTTTGGGATTCCTGGTAAAAACTCACAGAACACCTGGGACAAATTTTTGTTATCTCTGAAATTAAACCAGGCTCCAAATCTGTATCTAAAAATGCTTTAAGTCACTAGGATTACTTCCTCTGGCTAAAGGGGCAGGTTGGACAAGATTCTTCATTCTCTAAAGTGGAGGAAACCAATGGACCAACACCTAGGGTTACTTGTTGTCTTTCTATTGTATTAGTTTTCTCCTTCAAGGAGAACTCATTAGTTCACTTGGTCAGTCACTTCTGCCACATTTTGCCTGACACTGCTGAAGGAGCAGGTCTGGTCTCAGGACTGACAGTGAATATTGGCACTACCCTCCGAAGCAAGGCAGGCCAAAATGCCCAAGGTGACCAGCTGAATTTTGTGTGTATTTGTCACCAGGAGTTGGGGGCATTCTGGTACAAAAGGGGAGGAAACGTGATGCACAGGCACTAAGCAGGAGCAGAGGCCATGGGTCGGGGGCACCGTGGAGCTCATGGGCCCTGGCCACGCAGAGCGAGCGGCGGCGGCAGCGGGAGCCCCGTGCGCCCCGGGCCCAACGCCACCTCCAGAGGGGCCGGAGGAGCCTGCAGCCCCTCAGGAGGAAGGGGAGGTGCTCGACTCTCCCCGCATGGTGACACCATCACCACGACGGATCTGTGCTCTATAGGAACTCCATAGGAAGGGGCAGCGACATGGAGCCAGTTAGTAATTATACTACTGCTTTTGCTAATCCAGATCCTGAGACTTTGCACTAAAAAAGCTACTTTTCTGGAAAGCTACATATTTTAGTAAATCCAGCATTGCTCAAGAGCAAATATGGTTCAAATACAAAGCACAAAAAGTAACTTAAACAGATTAAGTGACAAAGGGTGGCCTCCCCTGTTTAAAGCTGCCTCAGGAGGTCTCCACCCTTCAGGGAGCTTTGCTAAATTTAAGAAAATTGGACAGTGTGAATTCTCCCCATTGGCACCAACACACCCTTTGAGACTCTTCATTTTTAGACCAGGTGATCATGAGCACATCATGAGCATGTGCATATCCACATTTTAAAGACAAAGTAAAAATTAAGTTTTGCAGATATTACTTTGTCTGTAACAGCTAGAATTGCTTTGCTACTGTTTCTCCTTTTTAACTTTACAGAGTAACTATCACCTCTGATACAAATCCCGGACTATCTAAACATTTGTATCACCTGTGATACAAATGCCTTCCTAAATAACTATCACCTGTGATACAAATGCCAGGTGAGGCCCATGCAGAAGTGGTGAATCTACAGCTCTTCCTTCACTACCTGCTGTGGCAGCTCTGCCTTTGGGATGTGACTACTCCTCCATCTTGTACCGCCCCACTGCTTTCTAAAGTCCCCTTTTCCTTTGGGGCAGGCAGGTGTAACAGACCACTTCCAAACAGGAAGCACAGAATAAACAAGGGAAAGGTGGTCTATATTGTATGTTTGAACTATAGATATTAAGTGTGTTGATGCAAATCCTCTCCATTATCCTCGCACTTTGTCATACATCATTCCCACTCATCCCCACCACATCTCCAGTTATACAGCAACATCTTTGCTGTAGAGAGCTCGACCCTAAACCTAAGCCGCCCTGTTAGCGAGCCTACAAACAGGGAAAAAAAAAAAAAAAAGCATAGCAGAGCGGCCGCGCGGGGAAGGCGGCTGCGCGGGGAAGGCGCCGTGCCGCGCACGAGCCCAGGCCTCCGCGGGGTGCCCAGGCCCACCTGCTGCCAACGGGGTCCGCCGAGGGCGAAGCCGGCATCGGGGCTGCTCGGCGCCGCAGCACCGGGGAGCTGTCTGCCCGCCTCCTGTCTCCTCCACGGGAGCCTTGAGCAACGCGGGGTACGGTCTGTCAGCAACGCCGTGTTAACCCAGCAATAGAGAGCTCCCCTCAGTCCCATCGCATGCCATGGTAAAGCTCTCATAGCAACAGCTGTTTTAATTAAAATGTTGACTCACATCTCTAAATATATGGTTATAAACAAGAATCTCAGTACACTAAAGAAAATAATAGCTTGAATAGTTCCAATTCCACAAGACTAATGCATATTAACCTGCTAGTAGTATTACACATGTGCATGCTCTACCTTCACTGAAGTTTTGTTAATTTGCAATACAACTCCTTTACCCTTAACCTGAAAAACACCGCACTGATCTACACAAACCACGGCACACAATACACACTGATTATTTTCTTCAGACAAAAAAGACTTAGATTGAGCTCACACTGACACTAACATTGACATTCAAGTTGGATGACACTCAGCTACTCAGCTATCATGACAAAATCCAGTAATAGCTTTTTCAATATCAATTTTTATAAACATCCACCACAAAAATTCTTCTTCTTACCAAAAAGGGCATGTATATGCCTTTTCACAAACTTTTCCCTCTAACTATCCTTCAAACCAAATTATTTTCCTCAACCACATACAATATCTTGAGAAATCTGCAGTAGTGAATTTGATTAGTGTCAATTTTTGGCATTCCTCAAAACCTCTAGGACTTCAGAGACTTGTGCTTGCTCAAAAACATTTTCATCTGTTGATAGAAAATGTATCATAACATTCTGGTTTGCAAAATGATTTCCTGCACTTATTCAGACATGCTTAAGAGTAAGTGACAAGAAACCATCAGTTTGCATCATTCAGGAAATGAAACAATTCTCAGTTAGAGCGAGGCAGTCTCCCGAGCACCTCCAGGACAGCTGCTCCCTAGCATCCCCATTACTCACTAGCTGAGGCTCTGCTAAATGAATGACACACCATGAACTAAAACATCTGCACAGTTCAACCCAAATCCTTTTCTGGATCCTCTTATAAATAGGATTCATGCTCTGGTTTTAAGGAAGGTAGGCTAGATGCAACATCCCTGCTTCCACTTTTCCTGCCAGGCCTTTGCTAGGTTGCTAGAGGAAGCAATGCACATGCACAGTGCAAGGCATGCTCCACACTGCCTGTACTTGAGCCTACATGGTTAAGGGGATTATCTGCAGGGGCTGTACACACACAGGCTCCAAACACTCACACAGCTAACTGCAATCTTGGTCTAGCTTCTTGCAGCTTCACAAGCCGCTACTCTGGCTTTTCTTGACACTAGTTGTTTGGATTTCATCTTCACCTGACATGTAATTTTTCTTAACTAGTTCCACCCTTGAAAATCAAGAACGCAGGGCAAAAGCAAGCATGAAGAGATTAAACTTACTGCATCAAACTGCTCATTACAGAATTTGTTACAAGAATGGGTGAAGAGGCGGCACCTCCCAGGGAGGCAGCGGGTAGATGCCGCTTCACTTACGCTCCATGTGAAGACGCAGTTTCCCAACCTCCTGAGCATGCCCAGGCTGCTCCTCCCTCCCGCAGGAAGCCCCGTTTCGCAGCGGGCAGCGCTCGCTCCGCAGAGCCGTCCTGCTCACCCAACCGCTCGCCCTGCTCTGGCTCACAGTTTGGCCAGTGATTATTTGTCTGCAAGATTAACAGCCATGCCTGCCTTTTCACTAGATTATGTTGTTGTTATAATACTTTGCTAAGGTCATCTGTGATTGAACTCACACTAAAGTATTCAGTTAATGAGTTTTTCCTTGCTGTACCAACAGCCTTTCTAAAGGAGAGGAAACCACTGTGACCCACAACTCAGTAATCTTAACTAATTATTGATTTGTTTTTAAGCCATCTACATCATGATAATATTAGCAACATTCACAACACAAAGGAACAACATTCATTCCTACACTCTTCTTCTGCAGGAGCTTCTGCAGATGGTTAAAAAGAAGTAGACTTGCATGGAGATCCTTGCAGCATCATCCAGGATTTTTTCTACTGTTGCCTCACGCTGTGCAATTACCTCTGCCCAGGAGAGCTGGGTGCATGTAATGGCACTGGTTAATTATATTTGTGGTAAAAGTATGTTTGAAAATACGTCCCAAACACCTCCGCACAGCCCACAGTGTTTGGTCCTGCCCACGCTGCCCTTTCTTTCTTACGCTCTCCAAGGCTGCAGCTCAGCAAGATACTACTTAGCTGCTCCAGCCACATTACCCCACTCACATCAGAGGCCTATTGCAGACAAGTTCTCTATTCCCCATCATTAACAGCAAGCAAACAAGAACGCTTTACTGTCTTTCATACAAAAGACATTTCACATTACTTAAGAACCAGATTGCCACTCAGGATCAGCAGGCAAGGCACTGACTGAAGGTAAACTTGGAAAAGAAATCCACAAAAGCAGTTTTGTTTTTTTTCCAAGCTCCTCTACATGAGAGGGGCTTGGTCACCAGAAGACACCGACGCAGTATAAAAGGGACCCCTATAGGCCAGCAGGACATCGCGCCAGCGAGGGGCCAGGGGAGCGCGCAGCTCCCAGCAGCTGGCGGAGCTGCCGCGGGGATCGCACGCATCCCCACGCAGCACCGCGAGCTCCGCACGGGCCTCCGCGCCGCCCGCGGCCCCTCACGACAGCCCATGCGGCTCGAGGGCACCGGGGCTCCTCAGCTGGGCTCTCCTCGTGTGCGAGGCAGGGCCCAAAGTGAAGCTTCCGTTTTACAAAACCAACCCAGCTCTGCAACACCTTCCACCTCAAACGCCAAGAATCCAGGTTTCACTATTCCATACACTTAAAGATACTTTAAAACATATAGTTTGACAACTGTCTGCAAGTGAAAAAGCACTTTAATGGTGTTGCTGGGTATTGGAATGCAAATCCCCATGCTCCTTACCTTATGAAGTCTTTTTGCCTGCATAAAATATAGTTCAACGTTAAGTATTTTCTGGAAAATGGGGGACAAATCCCAGTGTAATCTTCATACAAAGTTCTTTCAGATGCCTAATGCCTGTAAAATTATAGCTGTGCCTGGTCCTAAACTTAAAGGTCTTTCAACATCGCCATTATGAACCTAGTTTTTCGGGGGCTTACAACTCAACCATAAAAACGTGATTCAGGATGAATCTTGGCATAAGACTCCTCAGTCTGGAGTATATGTGTGGGTTGTGCCCCCAGATAGGGAGAAGTATATTTTCATCTGGGCAGAGGCCCAGCATTTCTCTTTAGAGACCACTATTCATATTCAAAAATTCCTATTTGTACCATTCACATACAAGGAAGCAACTTTGTAAGAACAGCAGTCAAGTTGCCTTTCCAACTACCTGCCCAAAACATCCAAACTGGGCAAATGAAGACCAAAAGCCCATCCTTAGTACAGCAGTGCAATGACTGCAACACAAAGACAAACTTTAAAAAATACTTAACTGAAAATGGACACTGGGGGGGGGGGGGTGCTGGAACAAAGACATTCCCAAAAGAGATTTTCCTGATCTACACTATTATTTTAAGGGGAAAATTAAACCATTCAAATATTGTACTAAATTCCCAGAATTATTCTTTTCTAAACCTGACATGGAAAAGGAGCAAGAGGACAGGCCACCCTGGCAAGGTCATCCTGCTCTTCTTGGGCAAAGGAAGAAGGTAAAGGGAGAAGCTGGATCCTAAGAACTCTCCCCAACAGCACGAGCCTCTGGCGGGAGCAGAGGGACAGGCTGGCTGGTTATTTTCGCTGGCGCACGTGCGCTACTGCCTGCAGCCCCCAGCTGCTGAGCTGGGCAGCGGGAGCGCAGGGCCGCGCGGGCCGGCAGCGCTA
>NW_010578604.1:0-54198 GCF_000705375.1 Tinamus guttatus
CCTATATTTAAATAAAGTCGTGGAGAATGGTACTGTGTAGAGGTCTGTGTAAAACAAAACAGTTTTCCTTAATACTTGTGCATAAGAGTGCTCTTCAGTGAAGAACAGTCCTCAGACACATTCACAAGTGGATGTGAGCTCTTTGTTTAAACCAAGTTCTGTTATTTTTGATGCATCAGAATAGATTTCTCAACTTTTGTCCCAAGTGCCTAACATACCTTAAAACTCCTCTTCTAAATTAGAGCAAATCTTCATTCTGTCTCCTGCCCTTGCTCAGGGGAGGCTGGGAGGCCCTGCAAATTTTCAGCTTGGGTTCAGATTTGCCCTGGTTGTTGATGTTGAGAATGGGCTAGTGCAGAGGTGGTCTCTGCAACAGAGCTATAATCCTTCTTGGCTTTCCTGGAGGAGGCAGAGCTGAGCAGGCTGACGAATTATAAGAAACTCTGCAGCATTCATTATCTACTTGCTGCTTTTTCCCAAACAAGCACGGTCTTTGGATTAAAGGCTAAGCCTGTCCTAACACATGTATGTGATAAAAAAGACTTAACGGCTGAAATGATGGACGCTTATGTGTCTGTTTTTCTCCTTCAGGGTATTTGAACATACAGTCATGGCCTGAGAATATGACAGATTTCAGAGTGTTTTCAAATTTGGTAACTATTGGAGGAAGAGCTCTGTATAGGTAAGGTGTGCTCTCTATTTATGAAATTGTTTTGCAGGGTTATTACTGTTCTTTGGTCAGTACCATAGAATGCAATATCCTAAGTGTGATCCTAAGGCATTCATTTGTTTTCTCCATTACCAGGGAATTCGTTATTAGTATTTTTGTATACTCATTGCTTTTTTTTAATAATAATAATAATTTCTGAATATAGCAATTTTAACAAGTCAAATTTCTTGGTTCACTTTGTAGGCATTAACTTATAGTTCAAAAAGTACTTTTTATGGTAGTGTGCCAACTCATCATAATCTGCCCTCAATATGAAAATACCTTGTGAATGTGAAATTGTAACTTCAAAGGAAAAAAGATTTTAGCCCCATTATCTGGCAGGTTGTAGCATCCATTGAAAAATTCTGATTTGAAGTGCAGACTCGTGTCCATAGTGTGATGTGGTCTGAGGAAGCAGTGGAGACGCCTACAAGGGAGATCACTGAGATCCCCGAAGTACTTTGCAGATGGAGCCTGCATTAGCTTTGTGTTTCCCTTCCTGCAAGTGATGTTTTGGCCTGAAAGCTGATATAGATGAGTTGTTTTTGGAGAGAAGCAAATACAGGGAGAAATAATGGGGGAGTGCCTCAAGGTATCTGTGTGATATATGCCGCAACCCCTGATTCCCGATTATGGAAATGGAGCAAATTAGTCATGGGATTCTGCTGACATCTTAAACAACAGCCAGGCAGATTATGTATAGCTGTGAGCTTGAATTACAGCCCGGGATGCTGTTTGGAAATGGCAGTGTTTATTAAGAACAGCTGGAAAACAATTATAATCGTTTAATATAATAACTTAAAGGATGCCCAGAAACTGGATATTAGCCTCACTAATTCTCAGTCATTAAATACATGCAGTCATTTCCATATTATGCAGACAATCATTTACTGTTCTTTTGATGAGCAAAGATAATCACATAGTACAATAACAGAAAAATGAATTGTAGAAAGTGGACTAAAAGAGTTTCCTTGGAAATAGCCATTTCTTCTTATATTACTATAAATGGCATTAATTTGATGCCTGACAGAAGGCTTTGACATACTATGCAGGACTTTGTCCGCTTCTCTTTATCTTATAAACTATCAGAGTATTAATTCACTCTCCTAAAAAAGAAAAAAAAAGCCAATTTTCTTCAGTTTTTACAACAGCAGCTTATTAAAAAAGGAGTAAAATGTGTGAAATGGGACTGTGTGCGACTGTAGTAGCTCTGACCCATTTGGCCTAGTGCTGAGCATCACAGCTTGTAGTATCACAATTCTCACAAGACTCGTAATTTTCTAGGCAATAAAACAATGTGTGTTGGCTCATATAATACTTGTATTCTCATTTTTATCACACCAAAATAAAAGCAGTTTGACCAAATTTCAGTTTTGCAGAAAAGGTCATCTTGCCATTTGAAAATCATTCTAGTGGGAAATTCCCAACCAGCTGTAATAAATTCCACCTTGTGGCAATAATTCCTGTTCTCTTTTGTTTTCATGACAGTGGCCTGTCTTTGCTCATCCTAAAGCAGCAAGGCATTACCTCTTTGCAGTTTCAGTCCCTGAAGCAAATCAGTGCTGGCAACATCTACATAACCGACAACAGCAATTTGTGTTACTACCACACTGTCAACTGGACCAGCCTCTTCAGCACACCCAGTCAGAAGACGGTGATTCATCGAAACAAAAAAGCCGAGAACTGCAGTACGTACTGCTCAGTATATCTATCTTTCTTTTTCTGAGATTGCCTCCCTGGTGGAAAAAACGCTGTAACTAGTGAAGGGATGCAGTGCAGGGAGCAGGTCAGGAACCTTGCTGCTGTCACTTGCTTAAGCTCTGTGGCATCAGGGGCACTGTGATGGTTCGCAGAATCTTTCGTATTTGGCCCGGTCTGCCTCTGATCAGATCTGTAGGCAATTGAAGTGTTCCAACACAGGAACAAATGAAAGGTTGAGGAGAGCGAGCCCTGCTCCTTTGCACTGGTTTTAACCTCCCAGTGTTAGAAATCTGGTTTCACAAATATGAATTCTGAAGGCAATAAATAGGCAGAGAATGTTGTGTGGAACCCTTCTCTCGTGGATACGAGACCGGCGTCTTGGGCTTCTCCTGCCCTGCTTCACTGAAGCAGCCTGTCTGTTTTAGAAAGGTCAGTCTGGGGAATGTTCTTAGTCACCGAGCTCCTCCTTTCTGTCCGTGACCTATCCGGTAAGGTTACTAGCAGATTTTTAGTTGGGGCTGGTTGTCTCTCCAGAAAGCTTACGTGGCGATACCTGAAGTGAGATCACGGGATCCAAGAGCAAACTTTGCGTGCAGCTGTCGAAGCAGGTCAGTTACCCTGGAATCAGGCTGAAACCACCTGCCTTCCACACGCACACGTGCAGGATGGGAGCGTGGGTGTCCGAGCTGAGCGTGCGTGGGGCTCGCTGAAGGAAGCGGGGAAAGGGCAGCAGGGATGACGAACGAGAAGCTTGTGAGCAGCACAGATCCTACGAGAGCCCACGGGACAGGCTGGACTTGCAGGCACGTTGCAAGGGGTGATTTAAGAACAGCTGGGGCTTCAGCAGCCCTTGTGCCTGTAGCCCAGTCTGACTGTATCCCCAAAGGGGTTGTGCAGGAGGGGTTCAGGAGCCGAACGAGCATCTTCAAGCTGGTTAGTCCTGGTGGAAATTAATTGCAGAGGAGTTACCCAAATGCAGTGCATGCAGTTCTCACCTAATGTATATCTAAATTCTATAATCCTATAAACTGCAATACTACATGCAGTTTATGCAGAAAACTTTCTACATAATGAACATTATTAATGCAGAATAAATGACTACAAAGTTATTTGGTAGAGATTGTGGTCTGGATGTTACATTTTACCATTCACCTTTATGTGGAAGTGAACATTCCCTTATTTTCCCCCGTGGGGGTTTTTTTTTTTTTTTTTTAATGGCTCATGTAATACAGGAGTATGCACTTAATTAGAAAAAATGCTGCTCTGTACAAACTTATTTAAATACACCTTTCAGTTTTGGAGACAACCATGGTGTACAGTGAAAACCTTTCTAGGCAAAGGTTGTTTAAATGTGATCATTATGAATTGTATCAATTTAGCTACCAATTAACAGCTTGAATAAATGATGGCACTCATTATCAGGCTTGATGTAAAGCTAATTGAAGTCTGCGGGAGCTTTTTATTGAGTTCAAGGAGCTTTGGATCAGGCCCGTAAGTAAATAGCCAAATAACAATAATTTTTCTTTTTTTTTAGATAGCTAATTTTCCTGTGTTCCATCTGGTTTGTGGAAGCACATTGAGCCTTTCTGCTTCTAACCTGTGTGACCCCATTAATAGAGAATGAACACTTGTTCTGAAACTCTCAATGAGTCCCTATCAAAAGCAATATTGTTCGCTCCTTCCACACACAGCCATGTGAAACACTAGAGCTTCAGAGCATTTTCAATCCATTAAAATGCCAAATAATACATCTAAAATGGAAACATTTCTTTATCTCCCCTGTAATTAAAGAAGAGGTTTTGTAAGTTGTCAAAAAAATCACTCCTTTCTTGCCAAGATTCATTTATAAAAACATTGCTATGACTTAGTAATAAGCAGAATGAAATCATGATCTTTAAAAAAGAGAGAAAAGAAAAAAACTATTGTCTTTTTGCATACACTGCAGGCCCTATGTTGGCTACATAATAGTGTCATCATGGTTTTCTTCCCTGATTGTCTTTTTTCATACACTGCAGGCCCTGTGTTGGCTACATTTCAATAGTGTCATCATGGTTTTCTTCCCTGAAAAACTCTCTGGTTGCATGTACATGAGGTTCACTGAGTGTGCTTCCTGGGCTGGCTTTTAAGAGAGGGATCCTCGCTGTTTGCAGGAGTATTTCAGTGTAGCACTGTGTGCCCATGAAGAAATTCTGATCCTAGAGTGTCCTAACCATTGATACCAGCAAAGAAAAACAAATGACTAGTAATAAAAACAAAGTTTCAAGTTAAAAAACAAGGCGAGCGAGCAAATAGGAAACCAGCTTTTGACCACCAGCTGTGTAAAATGGAAGGACTGACCTTGTTCTTGGGATCAGAAATGAAAAGAAAGAGATTGCCCATATTTGGCAGTGTCAGTCACCTGTCACCAGGTTGGATGAGATGAAGGGGTTTGCCAGGACCTGGCATGAAGTGCTGGAGTCTGCTCTAAATCCCCCGGCTCAGCTGGGGTCGCTCCAAAGACAACCAGCTGGATGACACAGAACTTGCTCCTGGGCAGTGAATGTGAGACAAGGAAAACTTGTTTTTTAACATGCAGCCGATGCCTCTCCTGAACTATATGCTACAAAGACAGTGTGAGACTGAGGTATAAGCAGTATGTCTGAAATAGATGCAAAAGGAAATGCTGTGTTGTCCATGTATTGCAGAGTTTGCTATGGTGAAGAGCTGGCATAATTCCTCCTGCTTCCGAGAAGTTCAGTCAGTGGCAAAGGAGTGGAACTGCTGAGGAGGTTGTGGTTATGGTTAGGTAGTAATGATGAACTTGGTGTTTCTGCATTCAAGCAGAAATTGCACAGCCGCCTGGAATTACTCTTATATTATATTTGCCTATGGCTGGCTTGTGCTTTAAGGCAAAAGAAGGAAAAGGAAAGTACTGTTGTCAATAAGAAACATGATTAAAAGGAAAAGGAAAACTACCTGGCCTTCCAGTCTTGCTAAGACGCAGGTGTGCAGACTTTTCACACCCCAGCTTATTTGTGGCACTGTTTGGAATAAAGCAGGGCTCGGGCTGTGCAGAGCTGGAGGTGTTGCCTGGCAGAGCTGTGCGGAGGCAGCGGCAGCACGTGCGGGTCACGAGTGGGTTTGCTGCTGGGCCTGGAGAACATCACGGGCTGCTCGGGAAGATGGAAATGCCCTTTCTCGGGACTGAATAATGAAAATGTTCTAGGAAGGAGAAGGAACAAGTAAATGCAGAGCTGCCATCCTCAATCGTGAGAAGTTGAGATGTGCCAGTGCAAAGCAAGAGAAATGGAGACATTTCCCTCCTGCCTCCTTGTTGCAAGGACTAGAAAAGGGAAGCCTTTAAGTGTGCCCTGAATACACTTCTGTGTTTTTCTGCCCCAAGAAGTGTTGTATAATAAGCTCAGTGGTCAAAAGCAGGGTGGCAGTGGGAGGAAGGACAGGATAAGAAGCACATGTCAAAGGAAAGCCCCCCCAACATGGAGCAGGACGAACATCTGCCAGGATGAGAGGTGCTGGAGCTGCTGTTTAAGCAGAAGAGGAGGGCACAAGCCCAGCATGCCGTTCAGATCAGAGGATGTTTGAGGTGCATGCGCATCAAACAGGGTCCTGTGATGAAAAGAGGTGATTTAAGGAGCAGTTAAAGAGAGAATCTCTGTAGGAAGCAGTGTGATACAATAGGCTGCTGTGACCAATAGTGGCTTCCTAAGGGGGCACTTGAGGTTGCTGGCTTGGGACATTAAAGTAATGCCCTGTAGCACAGTGTGACCAGGGTTAAAACACGTTGTGCAGAACAGGAAGAAGCTTCCTGCTAACTCCTCTATGAGTTAGAAGGGCTTTGTGCCTCTTAGCTGCTAGGATTCAGTATTTTCTTGAGCTGTTATGTGAGATCGTAATGGACAGTAGCTGTATTCTTCTAGCTGTGGCAGTGTAGATAAGACCTTGAGGTATCCTGAAATTAAATTAGGGCATAGTTTTCTCCCCAAAGCATTTGCAAGAAATGCAGAAAAGTGTTGTCAGGCAGGACTATTTATTTATTTAAATTTATTTATTTAACATAAAGATGCCGGGTGACTTTTTGCATTGTCTGAGAGGGATTTCTCTTGATTTTGCTGTTGCTCCTCTGTAAATGTGTGCCATGTACATACTGTTGATGTTTCATAGGTATATTCCATGTGTGTACAAGTGTGTTCATCCTGATTGGACATACTCATTTTAAGAAATCTGAGGGCATTATATAGAATTTTACCAGCAAACGTGTATTTAAATTTATTATTTGGTATTTCCCTCCATTGTTTCCAGGTGGATTAATCCCAATTAGATAAAATGTTTCAAACAGTGCAAGGGTGAATTCAAACCAAGAGCTCTACCCTTTAAAGGTGCTGAGTTTTAACTGAATCAGAGTAATGGGACCTTCCTCAAATGCTGGAGAGAAAATACTTGTTTTCTTTGGCTCATTGCTCACTTTCTCCAGTTGTCCCACATGAAACCATGTTTTATTATTCCGTCTAGATCTTTACTCAATGAAGGATTTATATAAAATAAAACAGGGAACTAATATGATGGTTAAAACAACCTTTTCCTCCTCCTTTGTTCAATGTATTTATTTAAATTGAATTTTGGTTTTGTGACAGAGACGTTTTTTTATTTTGTGTATGTAAGTGTTTAATGTAAAAGGCTCTTTGGCTCTTTAGTGCTTTTGCAATTAACAATTGAAAGGTCCCAATAAGTATTGATAATTTCCTCCAACTTTCTCCCATCATCCATAAGTTTCCTTTCATGGTGTCCTGGATTCAGCAGTAGTGTTTTGTATTTTAATTCACTAATCTTTGTATGAACTTGGCCAATTGCATTTTCAAATTCTTTAAAATTTTGGTGATTACCATGCCCCCCTGTCAAGAACTTCTGCAGCCTGAGCCTTGCTTTGAATGAAGAAGAAACCTCAGTTTTTTGAACCCTCTCAGGCGTCTGTGTCTTCAGGTGCCCATGAGGGACTTGAAAGAAGCAACAAACCGTTCTCCTTCTGCACATCTTCTTCTTGCCGTTTGTGGTTACAGAGATCTTCATTGTGTTGTTCCTCACCCATTTCTTAGGGCTGCTGCCTTCCTTACTCCTGCTACAGAAGCCTCTCCACAGTTTTGATTAAACCTGTTACACTCTCTTACCCTTTTTCTCCTTCTACTATATCCTTCTCTATATTCTCTACAGTAGTTGAGGAAAAATCTCAACATGTGATAGCTTTTCTGGCCTCTGCCTATTGCTTTTTCTCCTTCTACTATATCCTCTCTTCTCTATATTCTCTACAGTTGTTGAAGAAAATTTCAACATTTGATAGCTTTTCTGGCCTCTGCCTATTGACCGGGCATTTCACAAAAGGGTTGATGTTAATGCAAAGGTTTTGTTCTTGACTTGTAGCAGTCAGCTTGCAGCCCACTGGCCTATGTACAAAGTTAGCTTTGTTCCCCCCGCCTCCTCATCCGCATTATTCCCTGTAAAGCACCTTGTCTTAAACAGATTGCCCTTGTCTACATGGTTGCTTCACAGAACTTGCTTTCTGCTCTGTGGGGCATGCCTTCCCATTACCAAATTCGTTTTATTCCAATTCTTTTTCTGTGATACACTGTGCTATAACATATTCTGTATCTGTGTGTCCTTTAATCTACTCTCTACAATCATTCCTACCCATTGCAAAACAGCTTGTTTCAAACAAGGAAAAACTTCAATTTCTGGGCATTGTTTCTCTGATGACATTTTCAGGTGCAATGGACTTAGTAACACTTGATGTTGGCTTCTCATGGCTTCCCTAATCAGTGCTTTATTGTTAAGAGTTCGGTGCTGAATAGTTCTGGTAATTTTATTCTTAACCTGATTTGAGAATACAGTTCATCAGGTAGACTAAGAGAAAGATCTGCTGCTCCAGAGGAACAACGATGAAGTTAGAGGGTGTGTTCCCCTCACAGAGCCTGACATTCTCTGTGTCTTCAAGGCTGTCAAGGTTGGAGGCCTTTAGCCCTCCACAAGAATGAGGAGATTAGAGGAATAATTCAAACATTCGTAACTGGAATCAAAATGGGATTTTGCCACCTCTTCTCTGGGCAAGACTCATGCTGTGTTCAAGGAGTTGGCTCTTGACTTATGAGAGATTTTCTTGTCATTTCGTTTGAGGGGAAGTATCTGCTGTTTTGTTTGCTGGATAAAACGTTTTCCTGTGGATTTTGGGGTGTTTGCTGATGGTGTGGCCTGTGCCTGCAGCTGCTGATGGGATGGTGTGTAACGAGCTGTGCTCCAGCGACGGCTGTTGGGGCCCCGGCCCGGACCAGTGCCTCTCCTGCAAGCGCTTCCTCCGGGGGAGGACCTGCATAGACTCCTGCAACCTCTACGACGGGTAAGGCGCTTCCCTTGCACTTCTCCCTTATGATGCTCATTATGGTGTTCATTAAGCCAAAATCTGTTTAGTTGGCACTGTGACTGATCCGGAGTAAAATACGCTGTGGGATAAGTATAAACATTTCAAAATCTGAACTTAAGTGGAGGGGTTTACCTAGCCTTCTGCCCGCTGAAGTTTCAGGCGGTATCACAGGTTGGTTTCAGCTCTTGCATTCCTGAGCATGGAAAGAATTTGTTTCAGCTGAAGATCTCTGAAAATAAAACTCCGTTAACCCTATTTGAATATTGATACCCCTATTCAGAATACCATCAAGTTTTGTACTTTTATATAAATTAGATTTAGGCATATGATAAAAAAAATCTCCAAACAGGGATCTTAAAGAAGGAAACTGATTCTCTCTCTCTCTCTCTTTTTTTTTTTTTTTTTAATAAATACCGTGTGTTCATGCACAGCTGCAGATAATAAAAATAACTTGAGTTCTTCCCTCCTTTCCTGCTCCCACTTGGGTACATGCACCATCTTTTCTAGGGGATGGAGCAGGGAAGACCCACACACCACAGGCAAAGCTGGCTGAGTCTGTCTTAGGACAGAAAAACCTAAACAGGTTATGTTAGTTGCAGAAGAAGTGATGGAGAGGGTATTGAAGGAACTGCCATGAGTACTTAGAGAAAATACTCTAAGCTATTTCAGGTGAATGCGTCCCAAAACCTTGTCAGAGCACAGTTTTATTTGCTTAAAAGCCACCTTCTACCCCCAAATTTTCAAGCATCAGTCAAGCAAGTGCAGAGACATTCATCCTTTGTGGAGATATTGTAGCTGCACTGTTTAATGCATCAGGATGCTATTGATCCCCAAACTTGGATTTGGGGATCAATAAGGTGCCTGGTCTGAGCTCGCTGTGTAGGCTCCCTGCGATTTAATGGAAGAGAAAGATATGTTCAGATGTTACTTCTTTTCATCCTAGAAGATAGTGGGATGAATTGAGTGAGGAAGATCTCACAACTTTGTGCCAGAGATTAGCTAATGAATTCAATGGGAAGTAAAGCAGTTTAAAATTAAAAAGATAATCTGGGTGATAGTTTTCTTGCAGGTACTTAAAGCAAATGGGTGAATCTATAAAATAGGAGCCTTTTGGAGTACAGACTCCTTACTTAACAGACTTAACAAAAACAACGGAGAGAAAACTGTTACCAGTGTTTTTGTACTACTTTTCTGTCTGATGATGATGTGTCTCATATACCACTTAGCTCCCTGAGTTTGAGCTCAGAGTGTTGATTCTACAAATATAGAAAGAGAAATGAGTAATTTCCTCCAGTAAATCAGGTCCTTCTTAAAGCATGAGGAGAAAAAATATCTCCATAGTTTGATATTGTCAAGCAAAATACCTTCTGCTTCACCTGCCTGTGAGCAATGCTGCTGATGGGCCCAATTTCCAGCTGGTGTAAAGCAGCTGATCATGACTTGATCATCAGCAGGATGCCATTAAAAGAAGTGATCTCAGCTGAAATGATTTCCACCAGGTGAAGAGCCAGCCCTTTTAGCTGTTGCAGTCTCAATTTTTGCTTTTTTCTAACCTGTCTGCAAAAATCTTTCCCAAGGGAATTTCGAGAGTTTGCAAATGGTTCTGTCTGTGTGGAGTGTGATCCCCAGTGTGAGAAGATGGAAGATAATATGATCACGTGCTATGGGCCGGTAAGAACAGCACTGGCTGCACTGGGGGCTAAGTTAAGGTTGCTGAAGTGTGCTAAAGCACAGGTATTCTCTATTTATGGGATTAGAGTGGCTGTTGAAAGGTAATGTTGACAAAAGCAGAAACTATATATATATGTGTGTGTGTGTGTATTTATTTATATAAATATATATATATATATATATATTTTAGTTGCATGTGAGGGAAGAATTCTGTTAAGCTGCTGCTAAGAGTAAACTCCCCTGGACCATATTTCTTAAAATGATTTTAAATGTAGCATCCTTTCATTTCCTGGACTCTGTTAATGCTTTGCTGGTGCAGATGCACAAAATTGCTTATTTCCTATATGTATGCTGCATCCTATGTTGCTTTGGCTGCTTCCATCTTTCATTTTTAAATGACAGATAGTATTCAGTTGCACTATGAGTGACTTCTTTTATCTTTGTTTTTATTCATAATAATCAATTCAGTCCTATCCTCCTACAATTTCCATTACCCTTATTCCACAGAGTGTGGAGATTTGTCTCAATCTCTCAGCAACCTTGAGCAATTGTGGGTTTTTTTTTCAACTTAGATTAGCCTTTAGTCTCTTCTGATAGTGAATTTCTTGCATCCTGAGATCGATGTTGATCATGGTTATCACCTTTACGAGAGCCAGTGAATTTTGTTTCAGAGATTGTTGGTCTTTTGTGGGACAGAGAGAAGTCATTTCTGTCTTCTGTAGTTTGCCAAGATAAAAAGCAGAAAATGAGCAATGCTGAGTTGTATTTTGAGCTTTTTATCACTGAGACAATTCGACCTGTAATTTATTTCTTATTTCTGTGGCTTAATGTGCTGCATTAAAAAGAAACACACATATGAGCATTTTTGTCTTTTGTGTTATCTGCAATGCCTTAGGAAACAAGAAGCTAAACTTGCAAATTTTCAGTCTGTGAGGGAATTTTGGGTTCGTAGCAGGTCTCACAGCCCCAGCATCCTAAGACCTTTGGTGAGACTGAGCACCAGATCTGGCTGGCTCCACCAGCTTGTCTGCACAGCTTTCATATGTTTACAGAATCACAGAATGGCTGAGGTTGGGAGGGACCTCTAGAGATCACCTGGTCCAACCTGCCTGCTCCAGCAGGGACACCTGGAGCACGTGGCACAGGGTGGCATCCAGGCAGGTTTGGAAGATCTCCAGAGAAGGAGAATCCACAACTTCTCTGGGCAGTCTGTGCCAGGGCTCTGGGCACCCTCACAGTCAAGAAGTTCTTCCTCATACTGAGATGAAGCTTCCTGCATTTCATTTTGAATTCCCCAGGAGCATTGGCACGTAGTTCTTAGCAGCCTTGTCTCCCTGCAGCTCTTTAGTACTGCCGTGACCCAAACCCCAGGCAGCATGCAGTAGAAAATTCAGGGGTGCAAAGCTCGTGAGTCCCACTGAGATGCCATTGCAGTTGCTTTGCAAATATGGTTCAGTATTGAACAGGGTAGAAATAAATTTCTCCAGCAGCTTAAAGGGGGCAAGTCCTTGTGGTAACTGCACCAAATGAGGCGCAGCCTGGGACCTAAAATTCCTGTGCTGCAGCAAAAGACAGAGTAACTGGAATGCACTGCTTTTCTCCCATGCTTTCCAGGGACCCGACCACTGCACAAAGTGTTTTCATTTCAAGGATGGTCCAAACTGTGTGGAAAAATGCCCTGATGGCTTACAGGGGGCAAACAGCTTCATTTTCAAGTATGCCGATGAGGATCGGGAGTGCCATCCTTGTCACCCGAACTGCACTCAAGGGTAAGTGCAAATTCTGTGAACTCGAGCCATTCTAGTCGCCGTTATGGCATGTTTTGATTTTAGCTACAGTTTGGCTTGGTAACGCATCTGCCTCATTCCAGAAGATGGTTGTGTGCAGGCAGCAGTAATGTAACTTTTCATTTTCAGGTCTGTCATTGCATTCAGGTTCCAGACATGAATGTCCAGCAACTTTTCAGAAAAAAAAAGACTTATACTCACTTTGAAAAGCTTGCAGCAGTGCTCTTAGATTTCCTTCTAGCTAGCAGTGCTTTATATCAAATGTTGCTCTTGACATTTGTGTGAATGTTGGCCTGTACAATGACTTTAGTATTTATTTGTTGACAAAATTTTTATCCCAGCTCCCTGGTTTTGATGGACTACCCCTGCAGCGATTCTGGGAGACAGAAAAAAGAGTTACTGCTCCCTTTTACGGATGGGAACTGAAGCAAAGGGTTTGTTTGAAATCGAAGTTTGTGGAGGAATCTGAATCTGAGCATCAGCTACCCCAAATCATCTGTTGTATTTGAAAATAAATCTATAGACCATTGGATCTGGGTCAGAATGAAGAGCTTGTGTAACAAAATAACAGTAGTCAATCAAATACACAGCTCTTGTTTTGCCTGGGACACATAAGTTAGGAAGATGCTTTTGGCGAGACAGTCAGTGATGTCCGGCATTCAACGAAAGGGAGAGGCAGCCTGGGGAAAAATGCAAAAACTTCAGCCAATGAAATAATCCTCCACAGGAGGCTTTTATTGTTTAGAAGCTAAAATTAAACCAGTAAATTATTCAATGTAATCTTGATGTCAACAGCTGTTGCCATTCAAAATGAGACCTTTTGCTGGTTTTGCAAATCTAATTACAATAGAGCCATTAGGGAAATGAAAGTGAGATCGCAAAGACACAGCCAGGATCTGTTACAGATTTGTCTTCCGCTTAGGCCCTGTAAATCAGTTATGCAATAAGAAAAATGCTGCTACTGTAGGCAAAGAGTGTAAGAATAAACAACACAAGAAGACAAGCTTGCTGCAGGAGATCCAGACCTGCCTGTAATAGAAGTTGGAAGCGCCAGTTCTGCTCAAGCCTGACAAGCCCAGCTGCTGGCAATACATTCACTGTCCAAACCTGCATGAGATCTTCTCATTGCCTCCTCGCTTCTGGCTGCTCTCTTACCAGCTTTTGTGGCACAACTCTGTTTCTCCTGGACTAGGAGAACAGACACTTTCCCTTCCAGTTCCTCGTATGCCCCTGGGATTTGCATGTCGTCTCTTTGCTCTCACCTCCCTGGGCAGAATGGGCCTGAGAAGGGAGGCCTCTACACTTCGTGGTGAAAATCTGACCTTCTGGTCTGGATACAAGCAGGAAAGGCATTAGGCAGCTGTAACTGAATTTACTGGTGTTCGCTGGCTACCCTTAGTGATGCAGCATCCCTGGGTGCTGGCTAGTTACATTTGTCATTTTATCCCTAACCTTCCAGCTTTCCCTTGTTTTCTGTCTGCAGCCTTTGCTCCTGCTGAGTAGGTCAAAGAAGGTCTGTGGTGCAATGTGCAATCCCCACAGCAATGGCAAGGTACTGGTAGTCCAGCTGCCAGAGACATCTCCTGGATTCCATGGGCGAAAGCGTGGTCATCTTCCAGATGAGCCGTCTGTTTGCCAGCAGTCAAGAACTAGTCCTCACAGAAATGCTCCTCTTATTAAAGGGTTAATATGTCTGTATTCAGGTCTTTTGTAACTCCTTCTGAAAACAGCTCCCCCCAAATCTGGGTAACTGTAGATACCTTTTCTAATGTTTCTCAAGGCTTTCTGGAATGTGCTGCGCTCTCTGCAGTTCTGGTAAACTGTGATGATCATAATGAGCGCCCCGGAGGCCTGAGTTTTATGCATTTTCCATCTTCTTGCCAACATTGTCAGGGTCTCGCTGGATATGCCCACAGAGAGAAGAGGAATCAATTAGTCTCCTTTGCTTCCAACACTGAATTCTCCAGTTTCATATCCTTCCTTGAGAAATGAGTATGTAAATTCCCCACCAGCACCACAAACCAGGATTCTTCTTTACTGAAGAATGCATATGGGGGAAAAAACATACCTTGGTATTTGTCTCTCTTGGTATTTGATCCACAACAGAATGGCACAGAGAAGCTGTAATTGTACTCCACCTAGCACGTCTGTTGTGCTCTCTGTCAGATCAGCTGCTGGAATAAAACCGACACGCTGGCAGTACAGCCGAGGTGCTTGTCAGAAAGGGCTGAGCTGCTGCCGAGCGCGGCTCGTGTTCGGAATTATCTCTCTCCTGCAGCGCTGCTCTCTGGAAGTCAAGGTACGTGCTGAAATGGATTGCTAGTTCTCCGACTTCGTTTCTAGTCAGCACCAGCCTTTGCTGTCTCAGAGGAATGTGTCTGTCCCATATCCATGTTGCCTGTGGATGGTTTTCCCACAATTTTCTTCAAGGCACCGGCGGATGATTGCTTAACACCCTGGAACATGAGATGAGATTATTCCACTCTCCTCCTTTTATTGAAGTGTAATGGCTACTCCTGTTAATAGTTGTGTTGTTATCCAGCCCTGTTAATGGGCTTGCCTTGACCGAGAGAACTGTTGAGGAGTGACTTCCCTGGATGCAAGAGCTCTGCTCTTGGCCTTGCACCCGCGTGATAAAGCATCAGCTGCTTGAAGCCAGTTTGGAGCAGAGCTGGGGCGCAGGAGACAGCTATTGCATCTAATTCATGAGAGTTCAGAAAGCATTTGGCACCTCTTCTCGCAGAGCGATCCAAAATGGAACACTTTCACAGAAATAAAATACTAATTATATAATAGCATTTGACAATCTGCTTCTTCTCCAGGCAAGATACAAATGGGAGATCCCACTGGACACCTCCTCTCACGCCTCTTGAAAGACAGATTTTTTTTTTTTCCTGAAGGAAATGCATTACTCTTCTCCAAAACTTTTGGATTTTCTCCAAGCCAAGAGCAGAGAAGTCATGGGAGCCTTTTCAGCACATCTGTGATCCAGAAGGTCTATGAAGGCACAAGGACTCTCTTGTCCATAAAATTCAGGTGTATTTCTAGATAGATATTTTGAATCTAGGTGGTGTGATGGTGCAAATTCAATGGCAACAAACTCAGAATAAGAGAATAGTTGTTATTTTCTCATTCCAAAATCTCTTCCTATCCCCCTCTCCACTTCCTTAGCATCCTTAGGTGCAGTTCCTCTTTTCTAAACAAACCCAAGGTTTCGAATCATTTGGCTTTATCCATAGCCTTAATTTTTTATGTCATTGACAGAAATAGGGTTTTCTCTTATCTAGAGTTAATCTATTTATGCCATTTTATAATGAGTTTTGTTTCTTACCATTGGGTGAGAAAAAGTGAAGTCATCTGGATGAGAAATTTGTGAAGTCATCTGACTAGAAATGGTTTTGCTACTCCAAATCAGTGAAAAATTAAGGACTCATCTTTCTATCTTCACTTCTTAAGAGACAGTTCTTGAGAGATTTGGAAAAATGGTCGTTTCGGAAGAAAAAAATCATTGTTACTCCATTTTAAAACTGTTTTAACTCATCATTTTCTTTCAGAGGATAATTGTCTGTAATGCTAGGATGAGACCCAAGTGTAATTTTCTGTATAAGCTGTATCGGGCTATTATAAAATATTGCATATCCCATTAATAAATTGGGACATACTTATTAATGAGTTCATTTTACAGAAAGAACCTGGAAATGAAAATAGCCTGCAGACCCCAAGCAGAAGAAGGAACCCTGGGGGTGAATTGAGTACCCAAGTGATGTATGATTGTGTTGTACTTATATGTGTCAAAAAGCCTGAAACCAAAGCAGTTATTTCAGAGGAAAAATAACTGATGATTTTATGGTGACAATCAGCGTGTTAATAGAACCAAGTGTTTGTTGTCATTTCTCACATAATATTGTAATTTACAGCACGGCTGCCAGGAACTGCGCCGTGTGACTAGAGGGGTGGAAATTGCACCTGGGCAACGTTTTCTCTTTGGGCCTGGGAAATCCACTGAAGAGGATGATAGGTTTAATACAGAAATGAGTGGTGTTTCAACTCAGACGTGGGTGAGGTCCAAACAGCATGCTCTTGCTGAGTTCAGATCCTGTTCTTCAAAAGTCTGAGGGAATAAGTGCAGCCCCGTGAAATGGCTCCAAGACAACAGGATCTTATGTTCGTCTGACAGTTATCGGCGCTCGTAATGGGCTCCCAGCCCTCTAATGTGAAGAGGGCCTGCTTTTTATTTATAGCAAAACCTGAGCTCAGCTGCTTTTGACATGCTAGGAAATGGAAGCTCTGAACAACTTTTTTTCAGTCTCCTCCATTACTGAACTGTTTTTCTTCAAAATACTGAGAATGCCTGCAAGAAAGGTGCTGAGACTGGACAGAACTTAGACTCTGAAGCCCAAGACAACTAAAATTCAAAAAAAAAAAAAAAAAAAAGTTAAGAATTCTCTCTCTCATGTTTCTTGAGTTGCTTTTAAATTCACCCTATACACTTCATGCATTTTCTGGCCACATGGCCATTTAATGAATCCGTTTTATGTCTGCATGTTTGCTGCTGAAGAACATTAGTGGGAAATCCCTTCAATCTCTTTTTGCATGTCCCAGCTTTTACATAAAAAGGAGAATCCAAGTTAGCAAGCAGGATCACTCTGGTATTCATGTTGTCAGGAAGGAGGAGAAGAAAGTGCAATTGAATTCACTAAATTTGTTTTAAAAGGACAAAGTGGTAGGTAACTTAGATGCAGGAAAAGCTAATGAGAGGTAAGTGATGATAAAGTGGAAAGACAATCTCATGGGAGCATATTTAAACTCCTTTAGATTTTGACAGGAGTCTCCTTTTCTCCAACCAAGCTAAAAGGAGGAAAACAAGAGAGGTGAGGATCACAGCTTAAATTCAAAATGCCTCAGCACAAGTGAGTTTTAAGCTTCTACAGGAGTAGATGATCTGTCAGTAGATGTATGGCTGAAGATCCTGTTGCTAAAATGATCTTGTTAAATGGATGGAATAAGTGGCTTGGTTTCCTTAAGATGCCAGGAGCTGAATAGATGCCTTAAGATTCAGTCCCCATGACTACCGAGCAGGACATGCAGCAGCGAGTGGTGTCAGGCTGCCTTAACCCCCAACAGCTTAACTTCACCTATCTGTTTTGAGAATCTGGACTGCTGTGTAAATGCTATAACTGACTTTCTGCTCTTGGAAAGTGTTAGGAAACTCCACAAATAGCCCTGTTTTGCAAACAGGCACTTTGCCTGTGGTCGTGCTGTAGTGATGCTGCATAGAGCAATGCCGAGTTTTCCTTTGGGGAGCACCTGCTGTTTTTGCAGGTGGAGGATTTTTGACAACGTCCAAGGAATAGATGCTTGAATCAGCAGAGACACTGTTTTGCTGTTCCTCTCCCTTGCCCAAATTGCACCTTTGAGCTTCCCTGATAAAAGTACAGTCAGCTTACAAAATATTCCTGCAGTCACCCCAGCTAGGGAGTTAGAACAGCATGAGCAATCACATCAATTACAGGGAAAAAAAAAAAGATTTGCATTGTGGTCCTGGAGGTCTGGAGTGTTGCAAATGAGCAGCTTCTGTGCAGTAATCACTGGTTTGATGCTTCAAAGTATATCCAGAATGAGCAACTCTATTGTCAGGCCTCCCACGCATGCAGGTGAAACCTGCCTTAAGTGTTGTTCGAGCCAAGCTTTGTCCAACCTTGGAGTGCTGTTTATGTTGCTATTATTGTTCTCATCACAACTTGTTTTTGACACAGGCTGTAATTTCTGATGACTTGGGTCTCTCTTGAGAATTATAATTAAGAGCGCAGCACAAAGCGGGGATTCCAGCTTTCTAGATATGTAAATAACAGATTTCTCTCTTTCTCTCCTTGTTTTTGGTTCGGATTTGCTGCAGGTGCATAGGTCCACGTCTGGAGGACTGCATTGGCCTCATGGATAGGTACTTGCCGAGTGGTCGTTCCCTGTGTGTCCTTCCATCCTCCACGTGTGGACAAGGGCGCATGCGTGTGCATGTCCTTGTGAATGGCAAATGACGTGTTTTGTTCTGTAATTGCCTGCAGGTGTAGAGGTCCCACTAGTCATGACTGCATTTACTATCCATGGACACGCCAGTCCACTTTACCACAACATGCTAGGTAACATCCACCACTTTTCCTTTTTTTTTTTTTTTTTGTTAGCCAAGACCCTTCCTCAGTTACCATAGGAACGTTGTACTATCCAGTTTGGCCAGAAATGCAAGTCATCGGGAGAATATAATGTGTCCTCAACATTAAGTTGTGCCTCTGAACTTTCAAATTTACATCAGTTAAGGTGATTTATGCATTTATGTGGATTGCAAAATGCCTTTTTAAAAATGTATATATTTACTCCAGGGTTAAGGCAAATAAAAAAAGATTTGATTGATGCAAAATACCTGTTTCTTAATGGAAATTTTCTGAAAGTAAACACGACAAAAAGATCTGGTTAAATTGAAATTTACATTTTTTTCATTTTTTGTGTTTTCTGTAGAACTTAAGAGGTTAAAGCTTCATTTTATTTTATATTCTCTTTGTGGAGCGAAGTAAACGTGTCAGCAAAAATAAGTATCTCAGTTCCTACTGCATTCACTGTCTGATAATTTTTATTTTCTGCTTTAAAAAAAAACATAACTTTGCAGCAGTTGTGTTTTTCAGTAGTGATCCTCAAACCAAATTTCTGTGGGAAAAATTCCCAAAGTTTCTAGCTACATTGTATTTGCTTTTATGAAAACCCTTTATTGCCATTGATTTTGTTTATTTTCAAATTCAAACTGGTTAGTATGACTTTCAGGCTATGGAGTTACTGTCATGAGCTCAAACTAGATGAGGAATGTATCCTTTTGATCAGCTTCACCTCACTGAACATATTAGTTTTTATTTTTTTTCTTGTCATAGAAGTGAATAGGCTTAAAGTTCAGATTTAAAATTAAAAATGAGAGGAAAAAAAAAAGTGGTCCTTTATAGGTATATACATACTGTGGAGACCACAACTTTCTAGCTGTGTTGAAGGAGAACATGTTTAGATGTGAAAGGCCGTACTCTAGAAGTGCTACCAGCTATTATATCCATTTCATTAAATCAGTAGCTGTTTTGACTTGATTCAGAGATCAGTGAGTAGGCAGTGGAAGAAGACTTGAGTTTTTCAAGTTTGAGTGTTTTTGGAATCTTTCCCTTTTGGGAGGTATCTAGTTTGAGCTAATTTTGAGATGTGCTCATCCAAACAGAGATGCTCAAAGCCCGCAATCAGTTTTAAAAGTCTCCACTAACTTCACCCTAAGCATAAAAGTAGAAGATGTATTATTATTTAAATGAGTTTAAAGGCGTTACTAAAATACTGAAAATGAAGGACAGGCTGCAGTTCTTTGCTTTAGTGATCAATTTTAAAATATCACGCATTTTATCGCTTAGATTTTCAGCATTAAGGAACATTAAGAGCTTTGTACTCGGATGACTTCTTATCACAGTGGGATAATTCTGTTAAAAATTTACAGTCTGTGACCATCTGCTCCTTCCAACTTCCCTGTTAGTGCAAAAGCCACGCAGACTTGTTCACACTTTAGCTCAACTGGCGCAACCACAAAACTTAATTTTGCACGGGGAATGTTCAGATAATCTGTGAGTCTCTGTGGGTGCTGCCTGATACCCACCAACCCAACGGAAAGACTCTTGTTAGACGCAGTAGATGTTAGTTTGAATCCTGTGTTTAAAAAGCAGAGGTGAAATTAGAGGTGTGAGACCTCACACGTGAGGACACAGTGGCGAGAAGCTGTTCTCTAGTGCCAGGCTTCAGTTGTGCGTTAGCAGACGAGGCTTATTTTGTGTTTAATTTTATGTATGTCTCCTTGATTCAGCAGTCCACCGAGGTGGTAAAGGTAGTGAACTACCAAGGTAGTAAGGGAGGTGAAAATTAAATGTTTCAATCCACTCAAACAAGGCATTTTCTGTTCCATTCACTATGAGTGGCAGTTGGCCCTCAAGTATTTCATTTTAAATGGGGTGGAATTTTTTGCTTCTGTTTTGCTGAACTTTTTTTTTTTTTTTTTTGAAATTACTGTAGTGTATAGGTGATAAAATGCTAATCCATGTGTATTCTTTTACTTTCAAGCCAAAGAAGGAAATCTAGGACTTCTGTACTTCTACATGTATTAGATTTGTCAAATTGTATATTTTTGGTGAAAATGGTACCTTTTGAGCAAAACTGCACTGGCAAAAGTGATACTTTTTATTCATGATAGATATGTAAAACAAAATGGTGCCACTTTAGATCAAACCTTCTTCATGTCCCTTTTAGTAGTTTTGTCCCCTCCTTTGGCTTACAGACTTTCTAAAAAAAGAAAAAAAAATTACCCTTTTCTGCAAACAAACGAGATAGTTCTCATCTTGTTCATCTACTTCCATTTTCATACCTGTGTTTTTCTTTCCAATTTTACAGTTTGCAAATTGTTGTTGCCACGATTCATTGGCTTGAGGGCTTTTGCAAGAGCCTAGCAGTATAGCAGAGAAATTGTCACTGTCATGTTTAATAAAGAGGAATCAGAGGTGCATCGCACAGCTTGTTTTCCAGATTTCCAGGGAAACTTCAAACAGCTTTTCTGCATGTGTTTGGTCCTGTGGAAAAGTCTTTGCTGTTGGTGTCGAGTGGCTTCCTGCATGGTTTTTTGCTTTGTTTCTTTTGGTCCCTTAACCAGAGTACCGTCCAAAATGATGGTGGAAACCCTTTTATTCCCCATTTCCAGCTCAGTGTCCCTTTGGCTATTACTTTTCCTCTGGACCACTTCACGGGTCTTTGACATGACGGGTTAGTGGTCAGGTGGCTAAGGATGCGTGTCCTTCCCCACATGAGGACCCATATGTGTTTTCAATACAGTGCTTATCCCCACGAAGGCTCGGAGCAGATTCTTAGCTGTCGAAGCAGTTCAGGCCCTGAAGAGGTGAGTGTTGTCTTGGGCAGCAAAAGCTTCTAGAGCTGTTGGGAGAAGGGAGCCCTCCTTCTGTTAGGGTTTAGCGGCAAACTGCAGCTATGGTTGTTACAGCTCTTGATGGGACACAGTGTAGGTGACCTTGCGTCTCTGCGGCCTCCCTGTTCCCTCCTTCCTCCCTCTGCTACCAGGCCCCATACAGGAGATGAGGACTTGTGTGCTGAGCTGCGTCAGCCTTTGATGCCAGGCCACGGTCGGAGTTTTGACTTCAAGTATGAATTTTGAACATACTCATCCTTCCTGTGATTCATCCAACTTGAAAAGCAGCGAGATGATCACAGGCGAAGCTTCTGTGATGATCACAGGCGAAGCTTCTGTTTCCCAGGTTGTAAATCCGAAGGTGCAGGGAGAAGCCCGTGGTGGATTCGGGACGGGAAGCAGGAACACAGCAGCATGTTGGGCTGAGGCAAGAGGTGCCTCTGTTGATTTACGCCCTGAGTAAATTCCATTTGCATCTGCCTTTTAGCTGAGAGAAGCTAATTAGCCAGGCCCACCGTTGTCAAGTGGTTACATAAAGCCACGCGTAGATGTTAACACAAATTACAATCCTAATACTTTCTTTGTATCAACAAAGGACGTTCTCTCCACGAACATTCGCTTCTTAAACAACAAAAAAAGCTGTTTTATGTGCTGTGTGTGTACGAGAGCTAATTAACAGTAAACCCTGTATAACGCAGGCAAATCCTTTCATAGCTGTTTTGTCTCCCTGCACAGCAGGACTTCAATAGACCTTCCCAGCAGCTTAGTGGCTCTGAAAAGATGCTGCTGAAGGGAAGCCCACCTGTAATAAACTGTTGGTGTTCATTGCTCTTATGGAGCTCTGCTCCGCTGCTCCGTATAGCCTGTACTTTTATAGAATAATTATAGGCACTTCTCGAGGAGAAGAGAGGAAAATATGTATAAAATAGGAGGAGAAATGGGTCTGAGAGTTCAAACTATGCTGTGTACTTATTCTGATTGGTAGAAGATGCTACACTTGAGGTACTTCTAATGCAGCTTTCCCTGATGCTGAACCAAAACAGATTGTTGAAGAAACAGATTGTGGTTTTTGTTTTTGAGGTCTTTTTTTTTTTTTTTCTCCTTAGGAGTTGACATTAGGAAAGACAGACTGGTTTTGGTCCTATGCTTGTGGATTGGGCAGTGCTTACGCTTCACCCTTTTAGGAGAGATTGGCACAGAAATCCCTGTTCTGCACGAGAATGTGATGCTTCTAAGCTAGATCTTTGCTGTAGTCACATTTATTGTCAAATCAATGTTTTGCTGCCTGGGGTTTTAGGAGGAGTTTGTTTGGAGTATCTGTGTGGAAAATAACTTTTACTGAAGCTAGAAACAGAGGAAAAAAAAAAAAAGACGATTATACCAGATGCTGTGGGTCTTTGTGGAAAAAAACGAGAAGCACTAGGAAATACCCTACTATTGAAAATGGATTGTTGGATTGAGTGGAAGACAACATGCAGTCCTAGCTTAGACGTCAGTGTTTTCTTCCTCAACAGACTATACAGGCTTTTTGCTGTGTGCCTTTTATAGGTTTGGTTACGCTAATGGTATGGTGCAGAAATAAGATTATGCCATGAAAAAGTGGCTTTGTTATACAGCAACAGTATGCATATCTTGCTGCATTCCAGTGGGTTGCTTTTATAGCTTGAAATGTGGATTTAATTTAGACTTAATGTTGTTATGAATTATCTATTATTAAAATACAATTGTAGAGCTTTAGAAATATGTAAGTGGAAGAGTTGTTTAAACCTCAGCGAATGGTTTCTTAGTAATTCGTTAATATTTAATGTACACTAAATTAGAACTAAAGCTTGCAGTCTTACTTCCAGTTCTTTCTTATCTAGACAATATGTGACAAATATATTTCTTTTCAGAGTCCATCCAAGACTTAATGCTGTGCATTGGGGCTTCCTCAGTGTGACCTGTCAGGTGATAAAGAGCAACAAGTTTCGCACGGAATGGGAAGCTCTTGGTGGGGCTCTTCAGGACAGAATATTGATGGTCTGTGGCTGTACCCTAAGCATTTATACCAGCAAGTCTGCCTAGTTAGAGCTCTCAAGCCAAAGCTACTATCTCAAGTCTATGGTAGGAGGGGGACTGTGTTTTGGTGAGGGATAGATTATTCCTTTTAATATCTAGCAAAATAATCTTGCAGGAATGTTCCCCACGTGCTCACTTTTCACAGTCTATTTAAGACCAGGCAAATATTTCTTGGTGTGATTAAACCTAGAACAACTGTCTCTGAGAAAATGAAATGGCTCAAGTCTGAAGAAAGGCACATGCAAAGTAGGAAAATGGCAGTGCATTTCTGTGGAAGGATTAATTGTATTAATAATACTATAAGTTTTTCTTCTAGTAGTTGCTAGAAAATTGACTGAAGTACAGTCGACCTTTGGAGCAAAATTGTGTGAATTGTTTGTTCAAGCAAGTTGGAAAATAGTCCCGATAGAGGAGAAGCAAGGGGCATTTGGGCCTTCTCTCCTTGCTTTCTCAAGTCCCAGTGGGGTACAGGAGCTATGAGATAAGAGGCATGGAAAATAAGAGGGTCAACTGCCTGCCACCACAGGTGGTATTGCTTTCGGAAGGGAGAAGAGGAGGTTTGTGGCCAATAGAAGAAAATGTCTGGGATTTGAGGCTGGATCACTGTTTCCCCATATGCTTGGCCAGCTGTATTCTGTGAGTTTATTAGGTATTGGAAGAGGAGTATTGTTAACAGCTGTAAGATCCATATAAAAGGCATTACCAGCCATAAATACTGGAATGCGCTGTCAGGCCAAAATTTGGGAGGAGGAGGAACTGTTTCACTAAATGATCATTCACCTTCATGTGGGCCATACTGTACGGCGAAGCAATCATAATAAAACAGCTGTTCTAGGGTCGAGGTTACTCTGAGCAGTATCCTTACTATGGACACAAGCTGTTTTTCTAATCAAGTCGCAGCTGTGACTATCAAGATGAGAGGAGGTTGCAGTGTACAGAAATACAAAAAAAAAAAATCATTGATAGAGCTGAGAATAGAGAGTAAGGGCAGTGCTCACAAAATCTGGGTTTCTTGGCTCAACTTAGAGTCCGTGAAGAGAACTAGATTCCTCTGGTGGCTGTGGATGTGGGAGGGAAGTGAAGGGGGTGGTTCAGAGCTTCCAAGTTGACCCTTTTTCTTTGCATGGCCCCTTAGGGAAGTGCTGGTAGTGTGGCCATAATCATGAGGAGCCACATAATTGAATGGGATTGCAGTTTTTTGATACTAAACAGTGTAAGGAAAAGATTTTTTTTCCTAGTGAGAATTAAATTCCTGGGTAGTTCTTTCATGTGCGTTCTGTAGCACTCTTGAGCTTCAGCCTGGCAGCCCCTTTTTGCTCCGAGTTGCTTGCAGAGAGAAAGGAGGCCAAACCTGGGACCTACGGATGAGGCTTCCCTTAGGGATATGGAGGGTTTGGCTATTTCATAGGTTGAATAGCTCAATTAACTGGCATGTAAATGACTTACAGCCACTCACTGGTTGAATTGGGCAGAAAGAGGAGCCCAGTATTTGAAGGAGCTTCCTGCTATTGGTAGCTTAAAATACACCGAGATGTTCTTTGCTGCTCTGTATTCTTTACAGTTTGACTTACCCCCAGAATGAAGTGGGTGTCTCCCTGAGTTCTGTATGGGTACCAAGTGCTTCAGAGAACAAAGCAGTGAATAACTAATTTGTCCCAGACCCGTGTCCTCAGAGACCTGCTGGTTTTCCAGGCTTTGCGCTTCCCGAGTATTTGTGTGAGCAGACACCTATCTGCATGATTGTTTGTAAGCTGCAAAGAAAAAATGGTATGTGTTAGACTGAAGAGAGCTGCGGTCTGAAAAGCTGGGGAGTTTCCATTAACACTGTTCAGAATCGTCTCGTCGTCGCTGTCAGGCTGGGGCAAAGCTGAGGGCGGCTTCGAATTGTTTCCGAACCCTCTGAGCTCGAGCTGAGCCTTCTGCTTGGAAAGTTGTACCGGATGGAAGGTGAAGGCAACTTGTTGGTGCATTTTTGCCAGAACAACTAATAGATAACAAAACTATAACATTTTCCAATGAAGAAAATGTTATAAAAATCTGCCCTAAAAACTTTAACGCTCTTACTTGGTTTGAGCACGCCAGGAGTTATATCTTGTGTGCACCCCAGCTCCCGAAGTCGTGGTCGCTCACTGATTTAATACAGACACTACATGTTATTTCTCCAGCCCCCGAGCCACGAAACAGCTTTTGTGTCAGTTGCTGCTTCGTGCTACTCTCAGTATTGCCAGTTAATGAACAGACAGCAGCGCTGCCGCACAACCTCCCGTCCCGGCGCGTCGTGTCGTTCCCCTTTAAGGAAAGCAAGTTTTCCTGCCCTTAACTTCCCGTACACGGACACAGGCTGCGAGCAGGCTGCCCGGGTGGCCCTGGCCGTGCTCCCCTCTAACGCGAGCGCCTTATGCAGGGAGGAACTTCCCGAGCCGGCGCTGGTGGCTCTGCTTTCCGAGCAGTCCATCAGCACCCGCAGCCATTCCGCTTCCAGCTGCCTGTCTCTGAAGCGAAATATTACCCCTCGCAACGTAAATGGGAAATATGGCAAGTGTATAAAGAGGATTGTTCTATTTGATGAACTGGCTTCACCTTTGGGTCCAATCTAGGGAGTTTTAACTGGCTTTCTGTCACAGATAAATCAATCTACATTATATGGGGCCTGACTAGGCATATTTTAAAGGCAACATTAATCCTTTTACTTAAAGCACAATTCTCACAGCAAAGTCGCTATGCATGTTCTTAACAGCAACCCCCCTTTTCTCGTTTGTGACAGAAGAGAAAAATCTCAGCCTAAAAATGTCAGGGATGCAAAATGTTTATGGGGAAAGAAGCCTATGAAAAAGGCCCTATGTGGATGCTGCAATCAGAGAGATGCTGTTTATTCCCAGGCAAATATATTAACCAGGGGCTGAAACTGAAAGTTGTGCCTAAAACTCCCTGCCCCTGGGTTAACTCCAGCTCATCGCCAGCAAGTCTGAGCACGGTTTGTCCATCTCTGGTCTAAGGGAGAAGCTGGTGGTTACCAGGGCATCAGCCAGCATCACTTGCAGGAGTAACGATCCTAATCTGGACCTGTGGCAGTCTAAAAACACCCTCAGATCAGGGAGAGAAGGGAGCCCGGTGCAAAGAGCAAACATGAAGGGAGACGCAAGCCTGGAGCCCAAGCACCCAAACGCGTGGGCAGAGCCAGCTCTAGGCTCTGCTGGGGGGCTACACAGTGGAGAGAAGCTGCTCAAAACACACAGCCTGGCTTCAGAGCTTAGTTCACCTGCATGTGTGGGTTAACACCAGAGACAAAAGAGCAGGTATTCTCTCTTATAGCATAGTTGCCTCCAAGGACCAAAACTTATGTCCTCTCCTTCTGTCCTCCCCTTCTTCCATGTTCTGTAGTCTATAGTATGAAACCTGTGTGCTTATGGAAGTCAGTAATTAGACTTTAATACCTGGTGCTCGGAGCACTGAGGGAATTGTAGGTGTTCTGAGTTTTCGGCGTGGATGGGATGATGATACAAGCCCCCTCCTGAGCATCCTTGTCTGCCTTGGCATGCTAAATTTGAACTTTTTGTCTCAATTTTGGTGTGCAGGGACAGGGATTAGATGCTTCTAAATATGAAAACACCGTGCACATTTAGGAAAGAAATATATATTATTCATTTCTCCTAAGGGGATACTAGAATCTCACTTTCAACTTTGTCACATATGCACACAGTTTCCAGTTTAGAAGGCAGGAGTTTTCACAGGTAGTGATTTTTATTTTTTTCTTCCCTCTCCTTCCCCGCTGCCACCCTTTTCAGGCATTATTTGGCTGCCTCGGCTGCCAGAGGGGTGGGCAATGGCAAATTAATTATATGGGGGTGGAACTATGATTCAGGGTGATGTTTCTTGGATAGCTCCTTACAGGAGCATAACAATCCAGAAAAAACACCTAGTAGTGATTTTGTTTTTCATCCTCTGGGGTAGCTTTGCAGTGTGTAAATGAAGGTAGTGGCTGTATGAGCGGTTTCCCGTGGGTGGGTTCCTAGTGGAGCTGGAATCAGTTCTGCCCATATTTATGCTGGATGTTCAGGACTGACCTGGAACTCTTTGCTTTGCCGGAGCCTTCCCAAGCCCTAATGGAGAAATGGGGTCACATTGCCTCTTTTTTTTAAAAAAAAAAAAAAAAATCCTCTTTGTTGGGGAAATTTTTGTCTTGGCATCAACATTGCACCTGTTGGTTTTCATGGGATTACTTCTAAGGTAGCAGTGGAGTAGCCCGAGATGGGCAAAAACAGCTAGCTGCATTCACAAACAGGACTTACTATGTGACAATAATGCAACAATAATGCAAATGGATTTAGCCCTTAACGCCACTGGAGATAAGGGGTTTGTGTGTCCAGCCGTGTACCAAGCTGAACCGTTGGTGCACAGGCAGAAAAGCTTGGATTAAAACACAACAGCAAAATGGGAGGAAGGTTTTGTCTGCGGCTACCTCTCTGATCACCACCACGTTGCTGGGATCTGTGTTAAACAACCTTAATAATAATACAAAAGAAAGGTAAACAGCCTGTTAATGGAATTCACAAGGGTATTACATATGAATTATAGCAAACACGAAGATTGTAATGAAATAGTACAGGAGACTTGAAGAGGTTATTGGAGTATGTAGAAAACAAGCTCAGGCTAATAACTGTAAGCAAAAACCCCAAGCAGGTAAGCACAGACAAAACATAAGTGCTTGGAAAATAATGGACGCGTGGCTGGAAGCAGCACTCGGACGCGGTGCTGAAGTGACTCCATGGCAGCAGCCGGCAGAGAGGCCAAGGACTCGGCATGTGCTCCGCTGCCGGGCCGAGTGCCGGGCGACTCCGGGGCTTAGCAGGGTGAGCAGGGGCTGCGCAGCAGGGAATTGCACCCGTTCCAGTCCATGATGGTTGTGTGCCTTGGGCTTTCTGTGCAGGGAGCGACGGCAGCAGTTCACTGCTTGTGTGCAAAATAGAACCTTCTCTGCATTTTAGTTTTGCTTAGGGCTTAATTATGGGGGTTGTTTGGGCATTCTCTATTCTTCTTATGCGCCTTTCTATAGCTTAATGATCTGTTTATATGCAGATCCTGGAGTTGCAGGTAAAATAGACAGAACACTGGACCCTTGAGTTGCTTACAAATATTTGACTAGCTAAGGGTTGCACTTCAGAATAATTAACCTCCTTTATGGGGCTTTTAAAGATCAGACGGGCTCGAGCAAGTAGATGAATTTCAACTCTTTAAAATGTTTGACATTAATGACTATAGTCAAAAGTTCTTGTTTGGTGATTTATTAGTTTTTTTAAAATCGTTTCAAATCACTAAAAATAATTAGAATTTCTTTTTAAAGTTGGAGAGAGTTGGCATGGTGCATCATAAACATTAATTTGAACCTTCATACTTTTAACAATAAAAGGATGCAAGCAATTTAGAACATCATTTTATTTCCTTGACTAGCCCTTATGTCTCCTTTGGAACCGTTTACTCCTAATGGTCTATCGTGTAAATGTTTTCAGTGTACATGGTACCATAAAACTGTAATTATTTATTTTGACAGCTGTTATGATAGCTATTAATAAGCACTTCAAAGCCTGGAGGTCTCTTTCGTGTTCTGTCAGTCTATAGTTCCGTGGTATTTGTTAGAAATATGATTTTTCAGGTAACATAAAGAAAATGCATCGTTCTGTTAAAGAACGTCAGTCAGGACTAGCTTCCTAAAGTTTTTGATGCCCAGGTCTTATCAGTGTTGCCCATGAAACAGTTTCCCATGTCAGCATCTTGGAAATCCTATGTCAGATGAAGAGGACCGGAGTTTGGGGTGGACGTATCAGGCCCTTTAACATGAATTCTGCCCTCCAAATGCCAGAGTAATGGAACACCATGCCTGGCTGTTGATGCTGCCTGGCTGTCAGCTGGGTCAGAGCACCTCCTGCTTTGCCTTTGCCTTGGGCAGGAGCCTCCTCCTCTCCCTGATGTGTGAGGACTCCGCGACCACGGGCACTGAGCCAGACCAGGTGAAGCTCTGCAACTGCTGCCCAATTCGTGCCCATGCAGTACCTGCCTAATGCCAGCCTGCTCTGCCTTGGCAGTCTGCAAAAGCAAATTAATAATCGCAGATGGTGCTGCTCGAGATCCTGGAAAGCTAAGGGAATTAGAGACGTAGCAGAGGGACAAACGGTCTTGTGCAAAAGCGGAGCCAAGCTTGGCATTCTTCACAGGAGCTTTCTGGCTCCGTCCAGCACAGCAGCCTTTGGAGCTGGGATTTGGCTGTCCTGAAAAGCAATAGCAAAGCCAGAGGGGTGCAGCCATTAACTACTGACCCAAATATTTACTCATAGTACTAATAAACCAAGAGTGCTGAGAGGGTGCTTGCTAGTAGGAATGACTTTCTTTGTTCAAATGTTGTTGTTGTGTGTGTGCTTTTTTTCCGTCCCCAAAAGGCACGAACCTGTGAGTTAATCCACTTGGAGCTAAAGAAGGAGTAAATGTAGTCGAAGTGTTTGCACAAGAAGCTGCAGGTGCCTCTAGCCCCATTTTGCCATTGCAGATTTGCGTTTGCCATTAAAGTGCATGTTGTGTCACCTTGTCCACACAACTCCTCCCATGTGCATGGTGGTTTGAAAAACAGTAAAACTGATACATTGATTTAAAAAAAATAAAAATTAAATAGCAATATTGCATCTTAATGTGTTTCCCCTGACTTCCTATTGGACTGACTTAGAAACTCTGGTTAATAAGACAGTTCATAAGCTTTCCTAGTAATTGTGTTTTATATGCCCAGCTATTCCTTGGCCACTTTCAATAAAGTCTCTGATTCTGATTGCTAGAACTCCTCTGATTGCGGCAGGAGTTATCGGCGGCCTCTTCATCATCGTCATTCTGGGCCTGACGTTTGCTGTGTACGTTCGGCGCAAGAGCATTAAAAAGAAGAGGGCTTTGCGGAGGTTCCTGGAGACCGAGGTGAGGCCTTGTCCTTTCTCCCAGGGTAGCTTCCTTTGGGAACATGCACAGAGCTCATCTGGTTTTATACCAAGGATACTCAGGACCAGTCTGGTTACCAGTGAAGCCTGTGCAGTATCTCAAGAACTTGCTGTTGGCTGCAGTGCCTGTATCACCTTTATGGTCCGTACTCTGTCGAGTTGTTTGGTAATAAATCCAACGTGTTGAACAAAACAAGATGGGCTTCACAGGGGATTGCAAGATGAGCTCCATGGCTGTGCCAGCAGGGAGGACGTAATGGAGCCATAGGGCACGGTCTGTATCAGCTCTTGGATTTGCCAGGAGTGGAGAGTGCGCTCTAGAAAGTGTATTAAAACCTGTGTGAAATCTTATCTTTCAGCTCTTGTAAAGGTGCTTACTAGATCTCCTAAGCCTTAAAGATCAGAGGTACTTTAAAGGTGATGATACTGCGAAACTAGGGTCCCTCTACTTAAAAAAAGCTCGGGAATAGCTAGCACGGTTAGCTAGCGAGTCTTTGATAGAGCTTTATTATTAACAGTGTTTTCTGTTCTGTTTTGTTCTAAGGGTCCTGCTCCCATTTGTCTCCACTGCATAGCCTAGGAGCAAATGATTTATGAATCCCCTGTCTGTTTCCTTAGATATCTTCCTATTTGGCTGGATTTTGTGTTGCTTTTTAAATACTGTTTGGTTGTTTAGAAAACATAAGAAATACCCTGTGCTTTTAGATACATAAATCTCGCCATCATGTGAGCCCCTACTTAAAACTAAGTGATTTTATGCAAGGGTTTTTCATTGCAGTTGGAAGATACTGGCTTGGAGTCCCGGGTCTCATTCTGCATTTGGTCTGCCACAAGCTCTGGCTGACAGCAGCTCCTCAGGGAGGACAGTCTCCTCCTGAACATGTGGGAAAGCTGTTAGCTGGGCTTAGAAACTGAGAATTGAGTCGGTAGCATCCTCAGCTAAACAAACCAACTGCTGCGGCGTCAGCTAAAGACTTTATTTCTGGCTGAAGGCTGTAGCAGACCTGTTCTTTCTGTGGATCCTTCTCAATAAAACTCTACAAGCATTTGGTTATCCCCACAGCACTTCCCTCCCTGCCATGGCTGTGTTGGCAGATTGCGACAGAGAAGCTGTTTTCATCCTCTGCAAACTGGACATACAGAGGTTTACTGCCCCCTGACCATTTTTCTCTTACAGCAAACCTCCCTTCTTTCACCACCTAAGCATCTAAATGGGAAGGAGAAAAGAGGAATGCCTCTATTTCACCTCACAAATTATTTCTGTGATTCCCTGGCGTGTTACTGCTTGTTTTTGTTACTTTTTTTTTTTTTCCCTTCCTCTGGTCATTTCCAGCTAGTGATACTTCTACCTGAACCAAAGCAGTCGGGTCAGCTAATCAAACATCCAAGATGCCAACAGAGCCCTAGTAGCAGTGCACAAACCGCAGGGCGGTTAGCCTGGTACACAGACAGTGTGGAAATCCTGGAGTGGGTTCGAAACAGTTTGACTAGGAGTAGCACTGAGTTATCTTTGTCAACATGCAAAAACAACAGGCGTTTTTTTCAGTGTTTTACTTTGGTTTTAAAGCAGCATTGTTTTTCTGGCAGAGGTAGTACCATGTTGAGATCAGAGAACATTTTAACTGAAGGTGGTGTGGTGTTTCATTCATCAGGTTTCTTCAGACATGCTTTTTGTCTTGGGCAGATGTTTAATTGTGCCTTTTTACAGTAAATAAATAAATTCTAGGTACACTGTTAAAAAATTCTGTCTTTCAAATTGTCCTTCAAGGTGGTGTAGACGAAGTTCAGAAGAGCAGTCCCTTCCCCAAAACAGAATAAAAACAGGATGAGCCATTAAGTCAAGATTATTAAAAGAAAATATGACTGACTTGAAAGGCACTGAAAGAGGCAAAAATAGAAGTTGTTGCACTGGCAATAAATGCTGTATTTCTGCCCTGAAAATGTTTGTACTGCCTCCATTAGCAAAAATCCTTGGGTGTGTCATTGTGGCACGGGTTCAATTCCAAGTTTGTGATTCCATCCCACAATTCCCAGTGGAAGTTAGTGCATACTGAGTGAGGGTTTTCTCCATGAGGTTTCCTGGTTTGTGCTTAGCATTGCTGATGTACTTTAAAGGTGGGAGATCTCCCCCAGGCTGGCAGATCAGTAGATCTCATTGTGTTTTTCCAGTGTTGAATTGGATCTTTCTGGACCTTTTCAGGTCCAGAACCTGTTGTCGTCACATTTTCAGATATTTAACACTGTTGGATTTGCCTTGGCAGCTCGTGGAACCCTTGACCCCCAGTGGCACGGCACCGAACCAGGCACAGCTTCGTATCTTGAAGGAAACAGAGCTAAAACGCGTTAAGGTTCTTGGCTCGGGAGCCTTTGGAACGGTGTACAAGGTATGTGTGTGTCTTTGCTCTGCACAGCGCCGGGCAGCCTCGTTGATGCTTCAACAGTGGGGTTTTGCATTGCAGCTGAGCAGCTCGTAGCACTCGGGTTGTGGGGTAGAAGCACATCTTCAGGCTAAGCTCTTGATTTCAGCTTTAATCGGACATAAAGACATTGCTCCTTGGTGTGGTTAGTTCTGTTAATTCACTTTTAACAGGTTCTGAGAGCAGAACCTGCCCAAGAAAATCCCCATTGGTAAAAGAAATCCTGGATCTTGCCACATCCAGATCTCCATGGCATGCAGTAGTTCTTCAGGAACAGGTCAAACAGCCACCAAGCCACCTGGAGAAAAGGCAATAGCATTGATATGGGTTTGTTTGCAAACTGGGGGAAAAATGGAGGAAGTGCAGACTAGGGCCCAGCACTATAAGGCCATGGGAATCCATTTTGAAATAAGCAACTGGAAAGCACATAATGAGGTGATATGGGTAGCATGTGGTTGTCAGGAAAGCAGCAATAGATAGGACGGGTGGAAAGGCAGCCCAAGAGATGCATAGCTTGTGAATTTCAATAGTAATGTTTATTTTTTAGGCATCTTAGCTTTAAAGGTTTGGTTAGAGAAACAGTCCCCAAGTGCTTTACTCAAAATAGATTATTCTCGAGGTGTCATATTTCTGCATTATAGTATAACCTACCTGGTGCTGATACTCAAGAGCTGGAGTTAAGTGATAGCTGCAGTGGGTTTAGCATAAGAATACTACAGAAAATCCAGATTTTTGTTTAATTTTATAGGAAACAATGAACAGCATAAAAGTTAGGTATATTACTGTACATAGGCAAACTGTGATTGCGACTAGGAAAACGAAGCAGGTGTAATAATAAATCTTTCACACTGTGCAAGTGTTTTGCTCTGGTGTAAAACTAGTTTTGTGGATATTTTTATTTTATAACTCTGTGTTTTGACTTAAGAGGTTCTACAGTCCATAACAAAACCCTGCACAGTCCATAACAAAATGCAATAAAAAGAAGTGAGTCTCTGAATGAAGATGTTATCATTGTTGTCTTTTTGGTCTTATGCCATTTTTCCTTGTCATTCTAGGGTATTTGGGTCCCTGAGGGAGAAACTGTAAAGATTCCTGTGGCCATAAAGATCCTGAATGAGACCACCGGTCCCAAAGCCAACGTGGAATTTATGGATGTAAGTAGATGATCAGCTTCAGTTAGTCTTAGCGGGGGACCTCTCTGTAGAACACAGAGATTGTAAAAATAAATTTCTGCTTGGATTTTTTTTTTGTTTCCTTACATTTAAATAATAGAGGAATGTTTGTGAACAGGACCAGCATTGTCCTGATATTCAGCACTACAGTACCATGCCCTAGAAAAACTTAGTTCAGATTTTTTTTGTAGGAGCCATCTGCCTCTTGCCCTTAGTTCTCCATGAGCTGTCCATGCATGACATGGATGTATAGCCTTCTCTGTTGCAGCAGTGTTTAAAAATAAAATAAATAAATTGCAGCCTTGGCTGAGGATAGATGAGTTCTGCTTCACTGAAACTATACAGTTAGGCCTATCTCCATGATGCAGTACTCTGCCCAGTGTAGTTCACTGTTTGTAGATATTTCTTCTCCACAACTGTCAGTAAGTACATGGAGTACTGTGTTACTGAAGGGCTGGCTTTTTCGCTATGCTGATACCATGAACCTTAAAATGCCTGGAGGTTTCTTATGGATGGGCATCCTACCAGCAGAAAGCAGAATCTCTTCTGTCCTGCATACTTGATTTTTCCATGGCAGAGAAGTGAGTAAGAGTTGTCATGGTGGAGCACCGCGCCGTGGACGTGGGTCTTCGCTGGCCTAGAGCTCCCAGTTTCAGCAGTTCAGTTTCAGCTCTGTCCTACTTTAATCTCCTTCAGAACAAAGCAGTGAGAATCTGGGAGTTGTCTGCAGCAGCAAAGCACACAAGGGAGGAAAAGATTTATGAAAATACAGTGGGTTTTAAAAGCCCATTTACTTTCCTTATCTAGGATATTGTTAGTAAGAAGCAAAGATCCTAGTTTTTGCAGGTGTTCTGTGTTCTCAGAGATCATGCACTCAGAGTTCAGTTCTGTGCCCAGTTGGAGCCTCACCGGGATGGTGAACATGCAAGTCATGTGCAGTGGCAGTTTTTGACAAGTCATAGGAATTTCCACTTTTTCTAAGTCCTAAATTATTAGATTCCTCATGTGAACTTTAAAATTACAGTGCTTTTACATCTTGAAGATCTATTCAGCATGTAAGTTTAATTAGCACTAATAAGACTATAAACCAAAAGGGGATTTTACTCCCATTATATTGTCTACGCTGTCGTCTAGAAATGAGTAGATCTATGCAATTACCCTTTTAGATATTTCAGTCAAATTATTGTGTGTGAATTCTCAAGCAATTGAAATAAAACTGTATAGATCAATGTATGTTCTGTGCTCTGCACAGAGCACTGCACATTTATGCCGATGACATCAGTGATCATTGTGCACAAAAATAACAAAAAAGAAAAGCATTTCAGCTCCACTCGGAAGGAATGAATGGTGCTAAAAGGATAAGGAGGATGAGATGTTTGCTTAATGGACAAAATAATGATCAAGAGTGCTGCTAATGGTAGATCTCCAGAAAGAAAAGATCTGGTTTTCATCATTTTTCTGAAGCAAGTGTGCTGGGAGTGGGAGTCCCCTGTACTCGAGTCTGCTGTTAGCATTCAGCACTCTGGATTCTGTCCTCCAACAGAGCAAATTGGTTGTACTCTATTTAAGTCAATGCAATAATTCAGCTTGTAGCAGGATCAGATCTTATGTATTTGTGAAATAGAAAAATAATGGTATTATCTCCTTTCTTGGTGTTGAATAACCTTGAAGTGCTGTACAAATAAAACATAGAGTCTGTTAAAAGGCAGAGTTGCTTGCCCTCATTCAGTGGACAACATTTGCCTCTGGTGTATACATCATAACATCTGATAAATAGCTCAGAAATTAGGGAGGTTTTTGGAAACGAGAGATCGTAACTGTGAGGTTCAGCTACATTAGGAGAGGCTCTGTGTTTAACAGTCCTCCATGGGCTTCTGACCCAGTGGTCAGAAGTTCAGCAAAAAATAACGTTTAGTTTTGGAATACTAAAATATTTTGGAATAATAAAAATTGGACCTTGCCATCAGTTGGAATCAGTCACAATGAAAAGTACGAAGGCATTTTGTATTAGCACTGCATTTGATGTAAATACAGTAGTCTGTAACAGCCTTTTCTGTGTAGGCTTGATTAGGAAGCAGATTTAATTTCGTTCTTTTGAATAATTGCTCGTGTGATTGTGTAGAAATTCCTGCCATCTCACTTCCTAACCAAGTAATCTATTTTCTGAAATAAGTTTCTTAAAGAGATACTTTTTATATAATAGAAGGACTGAGATACTGTTTATGATTTTAATGTGGCTAGTCCTGCCTTTTGCAGAAAGGCCGTAGTTTTAACCTGAAAAGTTATTGGGAGGAGATGAGGTAGTTCAATGTCTTTCATTGCTCTGCAGGAAGTTGTAGTGGGAAGACGTGTTATTACTCCTCCTCCCTGAGCTTTGGGCCAGTATAGCTGTGTTGATAAAACTTTATATTATTAAGTGATATTATTAGGAAAATGTATGAGTTTTTATGAGACAAATCCTGTCCAAGTGTCCCGTATGCTGGTTGTCAGTGGGAAGGAGGTGCTGTGATGGTGGCTCAAACCCTTGGCTTTCATGTTTTTCAAACTTGTGCAGTACAGATGTGCTCTGGTCAGCAGTTACTTCTCACTCAGTGGTCTGTGTCCTTGTACTTGCAATAAAACTTGCCGGCAGAAAGAGCTGCTGGAGACGGCAGTGGCACAGCCTGGAGGCTCTCGTTGCAACTGCTGCTGCTGGCAGGGTGCAAGGGCAAAGGTGCCCTGCGAGCTGCTGACGTTTGGCTCCATCTTGGGCTAAAAGAGTGAAGAATGAGAGTTTGGCTCCTGGGCTGTCATTGCAGCACTCTGAGCACCCACTAATGGATCTTTAATGACTCTAATGATACAGTGCATGATGTTAGCGCCCGCTATGGCCAAACACCTCCCATCAGGGGATGATGAATTGGCTGTCACCAAAAAGTACATTCCCTACATGGAATTTTTCTTCTGGGTATTGCACCAGAGTCTGTTTTCCCTGCTTTTTCCACACAAAAAGCTAGCTCTCTTTATTTTGCTCTGCTCCCCGCTCTCTTACGTAGCATTTATCACTGCAGAAGTCCCATACCCCGTGCATCACCTGAGGGCTGGCAACACCAAGAAAATACGAGGGTCCCGAGGGTCTCGGCCTTCCGAGAAGACAAGGCAAATGTGTCACACTAGAACAGGGATTTGCAATTTAAGTTGCAAAAAGGGGTTTCCCTCATCAGTCTCAAATTATTTGACTGTGTTGTGATTGCCTGATAAGTCCAAGTAGCCTTTGGTCTGATCAGACGGTTTGACATCCAACCAGATGCTCTGCTTACAGTGTAATACATTCCCAAGTCATGGCACAGTTGGGAAACATGGGAATCTAAAAAATAAAAATCTTAAAGCAAACTCGTCATGGGGAAACAGGCAATTGCTGAGGTCCCTCTCTCTACCCGTAAGCTTGGTGTTTCCGAGAAGTAATCCAAGAAGCTGTGATTTTTATCCAGGCTTTTGATCCACTTACAAGTTAAATCTATCCTCTCTGAACTTAAATGCTCCATTATCTGTTAGGAAATAATTAGAGGCTGCAAGCACAAGTCTGCGTGCACGGAGTTCGCTGGGAGTCCCTGAGCTCATTGAGATGAAGACAGTTTGACTGATGCTGGTCAGCTGATACTGGGCCAGGAGCTAATAATAGAAGCCAGGGCTGCTTAGCTAGGTGGGAAAGTTAACACGGGAAAAATTAAACTGAAGGGTTTGGAATTTATGGTTGGAAATAAATTCTACATTCTCATTTGTTTCCAGGTAAGAAGCTTCAAAAGCAGTTGGTTTGTTTTATGGTTTTATAATTAAGATCTAGGAGGCTTCTTGACTTCGTCTGGACTTAGTGTGGTTCCCTGCCATCCCTTGGAGCAGCTTCCAGGGAGCAGGAGAGCATTTGTCAAGTGGTGTGTAAAGGTAATAAATGACAACGACCTCCACCAGGCACGCAGCAAGCAAATTAAAGCTGCATAAAGGGGGTTGATACCCTCGCCTTTTCTTGCATTATGTTTGCCTGTGTGATCTAATTAACTAAATTTATAAAGCAATCAGTCTTCTTTCACTGTCAAGTGAAAGAAAGCAGCTTTTTGGAAATTATAAGCCCCTTTTATAGTAAAGAGAAGTGCTCAAGACACACCAATATTTTTATTTCTGAGGTTTCAAGAATAAAAAAACCCACCCAGGTGACCAGGCCAAGGGCGGGAGGTGAAGGACATGGGAGGCAGGAGGTTACCAGCTGCAATTCAGCTCCTGCTCTGCTGAAAGGCAGGAGGAGAGACCTGGGTGGCTCTAGGGGCCTTCTTTGTGCCTGCAGGTGTGTCTGGCTGCAGCTGGGCGCCCAGCTGAGGGAAGGTGGGACATGACTTGTCTTCCCTTAGTTCCTGCTGCTGGCATTAGACTTAGGAGGACTCTAAGCTGGAGCTTCTGGGTTCTTTTTATTGCCCCTTGACAGCATTTAAAGAGCTATTGGGGCTTGCTGTGGACAGGCTTGCTGTAATGTGCAGTTCTACTGTTGATGATTTGCACTGAGGCTTCCTGTCAATAGGTGACAGGAGGAAGATTTTTGCACCTCCATTGCATTATGCTTAATTCAACACAGAATCATCAGGCTACCTAGTGACACGTATGACCTAGATCTTCATTAATCCCTGCAGATGCTTAGTGCAAGACTTGTTCAGAAGGCAGCGCAGTCTCACTGGGCGTCCTGGGATGGGACATCCCAGTCATTCTCCTGACCGCATGGCCTCAAACTACGGCTAAAGGGCAGCTCTAGGATCAGGTGGGGCTCTGTGTGTTGGCAGTGAGTTTTCCTTGGTCCTGCCCTGCTCTCTGTAAACATCCTCCTCTGCAGCAGGCAAAGGGGCTCCCGCAGGAGCAGCGGGACGGGGCGCCCTGCTCGTCCGGCCGCAGGTCCCCTTGCCCTTGTGCAAGCCACTTGGGAGGAAAGCCTGCTTGCCTGTCAGCCCAGGCACAGAACTGCCCGTGATTGCAATTAGCTTTCCAGCAATCAGGCTGTCCTTGAGGGGGCCGCGCGCCACAGAGCAGCCCCTGCGGAGCCGGGACCTGCCGCTGCTGAAGGGCAGCTGCTGGGGGCATGGGGAGGTGACTGCTTCAAGGCCACGTTCACTTCTTTTTCCACCTGAAGGAGTAGTTTTCTTTTCAAATATTTGCTTAGCCTAGGATTTTTTCCTTCCACAATAGGAAGGAAAAAAAAAATCTCTGAAATCGGAGAGTAGATTTCAGATTGGTTACCAAACCACAAAATCAATTATTTGAGTATTACTGGCATAGTTATTAAGAGGAGCAGGATCCCACTGTTGTTTTTACATAACGCTGTAAGAGAGAGCTCCCCCCACGTAAGTAAATAAATAAATAACAAGCAGACCAAGAATGGGAATGTCAAAAAGGGGCAGCAGGAGGGGCAGAAAAGTGGTGCTGGAAGAGCAGCACAAGTCAGCACATACCACTTCAATTAGGAGACTTTATCTGAGCCTCTTGGGATTTGTATCTCCATGGTGACTTTTCTTTTTCTGTTGCTTGCTGAAGAGTGGCCCTCTAGCTCTTGGCACTGTGCTACGCGTTGCCATCCTTTGCTGTATGATAGATCTGGCCCTGAGCCAGGAAGCTGTCCTCCAGCCTCATACTTTCCCAGGACCCAAGTACTTTGTTGTCTGCATCGGGACTTGGAGAGCAATCTTCATCACTCAGTGCAAGTTTCTCCTGGATATTGTCCGGCCGTGAGGTCCGGGGCTGGCGCTTCAGCCCGATAGTGCCCACAGGTGCCAGCGTTTCAGTCACACAACTGATTAATGATGATTTAAAGCAGAAGAAAAGACTCGCCTTGATATCTGTGTAGGAACAGATACTGTTGAAACAGTAGGTTGCAGCTTTGAGACTTGTGCTGAAATTCATGGAAAACAGCCTTTCTTCTACATAAGCAGAGTATAAGAGTGCTTGAAGTCTCTCTAGGGTTTTGCTGATGTCTTCAAATGCAAGGTGTAGAAATGAAACTGTGACAAAACAGGATCAGATGGGAAGTGGAGTTACCAAATAGTGTTTTATGTGTTAATTGAGAGAAGAAGCTGGCACAGTTACCCAGTTATAATGCAGACATTGGCACTGAAAACGAGGTGATTACTACTGACTTACCACTAAAAGGAACTTAAAGAAACCTCTCACTTTACGTTTTTTCCTTTGTGCCTGCAGCTCACATTTGCACTATAAAGTAGGCACACATTAATGTTTAAGTTTCTAAAGGGCAATGCATATGCAAGAATGTTGCCACACTGGTAATAAATGAGGGCTTTATGAGGTCTGTCTTAATAAAAAAGGAGGTACTGTTTCTATAGCCTTATCTGTAATGCATCCCAAACAAGCCTTCAGGAGTTCCAGGTTAACGGTGAGCCCAGGGAGGTTCAAAGGAAAGACCCAAGCAGAAATGTCTCGGTATTTCACTCGGTAAAACCGTGTGCGTGTGCTGGCTGATCGTGTTTGAAGCCCTCTCGTCCATGGTTTAGCTCAGTGCTGCACTGAGGCGGGTGACCACATTCCGGGTTGCTCGTGAGCGCTGCACGGGCTGCAGCAGAGGAGGCAGCGAGCACGAGGCCCCACGGGAGCGATGCGGTTCATGGGTCCTGCTTGCTTTTACACGGCCAAAGTGCCGAGCCAACTTGAAGTTCAAGAGGAACAAGTATTTTTTTGTTGAGTGAGAATAGGAACATACTAGACAGTCCTGCACTCGCGATGAATCCCAATTTTAATTTAATATAAATGTAATGGTAAGGAAGCAGGGGCTCATGAGAGCTGAGCTTGAAGTGTCACTGTTGAAATATGTTGTTTTAAAAGTCTTCCAAGACACCGTGGTTTGAAATACTTTTCCCTTAATGCTTTGCTGTAGATAACCTTTGAAAAATTAACTGTTTTCCATAACTCTGTACTGATTGAGGCACCTCTAATACAACAGTAACTGTCAGGGACTTTAAAAAATTCAATAATTAGCATTTGTTCATATTAATCTTCTGCATGCTACTTAACATTGATAAGCAGTGGTAGGGACAATTGCCTGTCACAGAGTTGTAATGTAAAAAATAGGAGAGGGAAATCTGGTAAAAAAATAGGAGAGGGATGGCTAGATTTTTGATCATCTTTGTAATATTTTGCTAGTTTGTTTTAGACTTCAGTGCAATAACTAGGATAGAGATAGAGCAGAGGCTGTAATGTGCCTGGCAGTCCCTAGAGCAGTAATTGCTGATTCGAAGTGCTCAGCCCTCCAAAGCCGAAGTCGTAGTTCCAGGAGTGACTGCATTTGGCAGAGCAGTGTTTTGTGCATTGACTTTGCTGGTGTTGCTCAGTGTGATGTATGGCTCTGCTGGTCCTGCTGAGCCCAGAGCTCGTTCCTGTCCTGAAGGCTTTCAGTCAAGGTAGACACAACAGGTTAATGCTAAGCAGAGGAATTTTTTTTTTTACCCCCTTTTTATGCACAGCTCTCTGAATTTGAACACAGATCTTGTAAAATTTTTGAGCAAATTCTTTAATGGTTATTAATAATTTGTTTTAAAATGCCTTGGAATGTTTACTTAGGCAGAAATTGTGAGATTTGTTTTGAAACAAATCTGTTTTATCTACCTACTCACTGATTCAAAAAAAGTCTTTTGCTAGTCAGTGCTGGCCACCAAAGCCTGCTAATTTAAAGAAGTTGGAGGATGCTTCGTATAAGGCAAATTAGCAGCAGAGGAGAAATTAGGGATTCTTAACTCTCAGTTACTTATAAAGTGATTAAAATTGTATCCTCAGAGATTTACTTGCTTTATATAGAATATCAGATATTTAATTGCATAGACAAATATGCGCTGTACAAACTAGAATTAAATAGTGTTAGCTAGACCAGGGCCTGTTGTTATCTTCATGCTTTGCATGACAAATGGGATAAAAATATTTAAGGAAATACAATTATTTAGATTTTTTGGAGCTCTGTTTACAAATTGCAGCCGTGTTATATTTGCTCAATAGCAACTCCAAAAGCATTCAGTGATCAGTGTGCATAGGTAAATGCTGTGAAATGGAGCAGTATTGATGCAGTGGTAGGAGACTGCTGAGCTACGGTCAAATATCTGTTGTTTCACAGGGCAGATCATGTGCAACAGAAAAATATGTTCAAATCCAAACTGAAATATTTAAAAGAATGCATCACAATAAAATATTTTCCCAAGTGACTGAGTTGTGGAGAGCAGGCAGAAAGAGTGGGAGGAGTTGGGATTTTTTTTCTTCAGCAGTGAGCAGATGGGAAACATTCTCTCCATGTTCTGAGGATGTGAATGCTGTTTCCTGTCTGGTTTTAATATCCACAAATGTGTTTTATCACCATCACCCACCTGCCTGTATAAATGATACTGGATTCCCGATCACTTTCAAATTCACACTGAAATTGGCCTGTCTCTTGCTGGCAACTGGTAGCTGTTCCCTCCTCTCTATGTATCTAAAAAGGGCAAATTAATCTGCTTCCAAACTTCCCCTGGGCAAACAGACCTGTAGGATCTCTGGTGATGGGCAACAACTCACTGCTGCTTTGGCATTTCACTAGCACAGAATATTTCTGAGGATGACCAGAAATATGAAGAGCTTGCTGTCCATTTTAGCTTCATGGGGTGCCTCTCATAGGCACTGTATATTCTGTGGTCCTGGCAGGAGGTCATACTATGGTTATACAAGTCTTTAAAATTTTTTCAAAAAAACCCAAAACCCAAAGGAAAAAGCAAACACATGTAGCAAATAAATGGTTTGCTGGATTAACTGTGCATAACCCTAGTTTTGTTTCCTAAAAGTCATCCCAAATAAACAATTAGCACTATTAACTAGGAGGAAATACGGGCAGTGTAATATTGGCTGGGGCTAGTGCCTTATAATCAGGGTGCACATGTCCTGTGCTTCAGAGCTTGAGAGCAAGCTTGCAATTTGTATGGCCCATCCATGTAGCTGGAGTGGGTAATTGTCTAGTACTAATTTTGGCACCATGCGTGTGACAGCCTGGGGCTTTCAGGCTCTCTAGTTGTGCTTCATTTGCCTGAAGTTTTTTCTGCAGTGTCTCTTAGAAATGGTCTTTTTCCCTATCTTTCCCAAACAGCTGCAAGGTACTGCTGGCTGTCGAAAAGCAGTTTCACCCCAGTCAACCTTTTAGCAGTTGCTGTGGGAAACACTACTCCAAGAGAAGAGGTTTGGGGGTTTCACTTGTGCAGCCTGTTTCGCTGCGGAGTGCTCTGGACGTTCTGGTTCTGAGGTGTTACGCTATAGTAACAAAGTAAATGTTTTTGTGATGGGGTAAATCATAGAAGAGAATGTAATGTAACATAATTATTATGCTCTATTCATAGAGCTGTCGCTTTACAGGTTTGTAGGAAAATAAGTATTCCCCCTTGCAATATTGCAGGTTTGTTTAGATGTTATTTCCCTATAACTATCTGTCTTGACTTCTCTATTTCCATAAGATCTTGCCTTTATGAAAGTGTGCGCGTGGCTACAAACACAAACTAATAAAAGCAGTTGTGTGTATTAATTTGAATGTGGTTTTTGCACTGGTAAAAGTCAGCTGACCATCAGTTCAGGCCGGGTTGTTCTTCAAATCGTGAGGTCTTGCGGGTTTGGTTGTCACCAAGGGAGAGAGAGGATGCAGAATAAGTAGGACCATGCATTGGAGATCAAACGTAGTATTTAATTTGAGGTGCATTGCTGATGTCACGATTTTAGCAGCATGAAAATATCATTATTATATTGTTACCTGTATGTTCATTACCCTAAGGCTACAAAATACCCAAATCTTACAGGAGCTCAGGGAGGGAGGTGAAACTTTGAGGCATAAGGCAGGAGAATGGCAGGTGAATATTGTTGAAGGGAAGAAAACACTGTGAGCCAGGAAAAGTGTGGAAGCTTTTGATGACTTCATGGTTAACTGACACCAGCGTGGTCAAAAAATCAATTTTTGTGTCACACCATCCAGTGAAGCCTGTTTTGTTTAAATATAATCTTCCCTTTGCAGTACTTGAGTCCTGAGTGTGAGGCTCAGTTCATGCAGTTGAATACAAATGAGTGAAATGTGGAAATGAGAAGTCTCTTTTGAATTCTCAAATGCGAGAAATGAACTGCCTGCGTTATGGGCAAAATATGTCTTTGATTAAAACAACTCTTAATGTTGATAGTACACTTGATGAAATCAGGTTTCAGGCTGCTGCTGTCCCTTTAAATTGATCCTGAAGGCGAGAAGAGCTTTGAGTGTGTGATTATAAAGTCAAGCTTTTCAGTGATATAACAAAATTTCAAAGCAACAACCTAAGACTCTTCAAAAGGAGCGAGAGCATGATAGATTTTTTTCTGTATCACTCATTCCTGAGAACTTGTCATCTTACATCAAAACTCAAAGCAAGAGCTCCCTTCTCCTGAAAGGAATCTGCAGCCAAGGTTGAAAATGTTTATAAACTGGTCAGTGGTTGAGTTTCTTTCCCTTCCCGTTCTCCTGCAGCTGAAATGTTTGCCTTTTTAGGCAGTGGACCTTTAAAACTTGAAACATTTTGCTACTTGCATCAAAACGGTAAGGCGGGTGAACCTCTTTTAACAGGCTATTCTGAAATAATGGCTGTGTCACAAATTTTAAGTAAAGCATTTGCCCAAACACTGTAGTATCATTATACAGAGCTGTACATACTGTTAAAGTACTTACTGCTGACCCGTAAGGCAGCACTGACAGTCTGAAATCCACTGTTGCTTCTCTTGAGTGTTTTCGATTGGAAATGTTCACATGAAAGTTCTGCTGCTTGTGGAGGTCCTGAACTCTTGGCCATCTATGCATAGAACTTAGCTGAAAACAGGCTGGATTTTATTTTCTAATCATCAGAATCAAATGTTTTCAGGAAAGGCTGGCAGAAAGGCCAGTATGAGTTGCCCCCTGGCTAAATGCTTGAAAGAAAAGTCTTCAGTTAGGTTGTGGTGCACAAAGGAGCCTTCCTGCAGATTTGAGTGTCCTCCTCTGCCGTCTGGCACGGGCTCTGCTGAACTGGGAGACTTAATTAGTACAAAGTCAGCCGGGAGAAGCAAGAAGCATACGGTGTGTGGGCTTTACAAAGTGCATCTCCTACTCTTTCAGACATTTAAGCATGTGCTTAGCTCTGAGCACTTGAAGAGCCCTGTTGGGGCTGGTGCTGTTGCCCATATCCTTAATGCTTACAGGGGAGGGACCACAGTGTTTACAGAGTGAGTTACACTTGCTCTATAAAAGCATGAAGGTACCAATTCCTGCATCAGTCGGGCCTGCTGCTGCTTTAAGGTACAGAATATTTGACGCAGCGCTTTTAGACATCGCCTACAGAAGAGAGAACGTTCACATGTTCACATCACAGAATCACAGAAGGGTTGAGGTTGGGAGGGACCTCTAGAGATCAACTAGTCCAACCCCCCTGCTCCAGCAGGGACAACTAGAGCATGTGGCACAGGGTGGCATCCAGGCGCGTTTTGAAGATCTCCAGAGCAGGAGACTCCACAGCCTCTCTGGGCAGCCTGTTCCAGGGCTCTGTTACCCTCACAGGAAAGAACTTCTTCCTCATATGGAGGTGGAACTTCCTGTGTTTCAACTTATACCCATTATCCCTTGTTCTGTCACTGACCACCACCGAGAAGAGTTTGGCCCTATCCTCCCTGCATTCTCCCCTCAGGTACTTGAACATGTTGATCAAATCTCCTCTCAGCCTTCTCTTCTCCAGGCTGAACAGGCCCAGCTTGCTTAATCTTTCTCCATACAATAGATGCTCCAGGCCCTTAATCATCTTTGTGGCTCTCCACTGGACCCTCTCTAGAAGCTCCACGTCCCTCTTGTCCTGGGGAGCCCAGAACTGCCCCCAGTAGACCCGGTGCGGCCTCCCCAGAGCTGAGCAGAGGGGCAGGATCCCCTCTCTTGCAACACTCCTCCTGATACAGCCAGGAGCCCCATTGGGCTTATTGGCACATTGCTTGGGTAACTTGGTGTCAACCAGGACTCCCAAATCCCTCTCCGCGGAGCTGCTTTCCAGCAGGTCAACCCCTAATCTGTCCTGGCACCTGGGGTTATTCCTGCCCAGGTGCAGGACCCTGTACGTGTCCTTGTTGAACCTAACAAGGTTCCTCTCTACCCAACTCGCATTGTGCTGGTTTCAAGTGCTGGGAGGGAATTGGGGCCAGCTCTGCTCCTGCAGCACATTGCCCTGGTGTTGCCATCACGTTTGTGAGGTATCTGCTGCAGGCCCAACTTTGTTTCACATTCCTAGTTTTTATCCTTTTAGTGCTTTAGGTGTAGGAATGCATCAGACAACACCACTTTTCACTTGCTTAATACAGCAGGACTTTGCGTTAGAGCTCTGGTTATGACACACTGGGACCACCAGACTCGGCACAGGCAGACGTCATGTTTCTACACAGAAAAATCTGTCACTTGAGTGTGAGTAAAGGCTTTGGACCTGAGTGTGTGTTGTTAGGCCTCCACGCAACAACCGCACGTGAAACTACCTGCTTATACGTAAGCATTTGTCTGTCTTTTCTGCTTGGGGCATGGACGTGGGTTTACAGAAAGATTTTATTTCATTTGCTCCTGAGTCCTCATCTCTCAGGATGGCGCAGGGCCAGCAAATGACTGTGACAGGCTGTGTAGCTCTGCGCGTGTGGCGCAAGGCGGAGCGCGTCGTGCCGCCACGGCCCTGCCGCCTCAGCGCCGGGCCTGCCCGGGCAGCGCTCAGGTGCTGCAGACTCTATTGCACAGCAGGAAAATGGGTTATATAACCTATTGCCAAGTCTCAGCTAAGACTTTTGCCTGAAAACACCCTGATAAATGCGTCTGCCTCTGATGACTACAGGGCAGTTCCTGGAAAAGCAGCTGTGGCAGTTGGTGATGCTGCTGTCCTCCCTCTGCTGCCGCCTGCTGCAAGACTGGTATCCTCTGTTGGGCCCTGTAGCTGCAGCTCTCCTTTCATTTTGAGAAATGGCTGAGGCATCTCAGCAGCAGCTTCCCAAAAAACACCTGCCTGCCTAGGGAAAATATAATCCCACAGGTTGGAAATACAGCAGTGCTGTAAAGTGATGGAAAGCAGCATCTGGCATAGGAAGTACAGGAGAAATTTAATAAAGACTATCATAGCCATAAGCGTAGCCATGTATGTTGTTGGGTGTACGTGTTGTGCTGTCAGCCTGCTAAAGTTTCTATGCAGACTGTGCATGGGTAAGTCAGCTGTAACCTAGAAGTTTGGTAAGGTCTACTGGAGTATGTCTGCAAGGAGGCTTGCAAGCAAAACACACTCAAAATATATTGGCCTGTAATTGGATCTGCCCTGAGGCAGGTGAGGCATGAGTTCCAGGCGGGTTTCTTCGCCTTAGCCTTTGAAGCATTGCAAAATGAATGAAAAAAGCAGTGTATTCACTGCAGCATTTTTCCTGTCACCATAGCACAGTTAGTGCTTACAGAAAAATGCACAGCATAGTAAGAAGTCAGCTTTAAAGTGTTTTTATTTGCTTGGCAGTGATTAGAAAGAAACTTTTTTGTGTGTGTGGTTTCTTATGTTTTGTTTGATTTGGGGTATTTTATGGCAAGACAGACAGAAGCTGAAGGGGAGGAAACCAAAGACTTTTCAGACCTTGTCGCTGCTTGCCAAGTTCTGATCAGATGCACATGTTCATCCGGCTTAGCTCAGGACTCTGCAACGGCACAAGTGATTAACAGGGCTGAAACCCTCCGTAGAGAGCTGAGGGGAGGTCTCTTGACTGATGTATATGTCCGTGCTTCCCTAGAATGTCCATGCTTCCCTTAGGGCCTGGTTTTGGCCTCGGCAGGGGTGCTGACCCAGTGCTGCTCTGCTCCTTGCGAAGCGATTCAGAGTGGGATACGTCTGCGGAGGAGATGTCTTGGTTGGATTTGTAGTTACACTGCAGCAGTTTCACTGAAATAAAAGCTGCTTCAAACATGACTGCCCAGGGTAGGCAGGTTAAGATACCCTTTTAGCTGGGATTTCAAAGCCATCTAAAGAAGGAAGGTGGATCAGAGGAGCTGTGTGAAGTGAGGGCCTAATTGTCCTCGTGGGTTTTGTGGACAGGCGCCTCGAGCTTGGATGTAACTCTGTGCTGTATCATCGCAGTGACAGGCCGCTCTTGCGAGCTCAAGAAGCTTGCTAGGGCTTCCCTGCCTCTGATACGAGCACAAGGGTGTCACAAAAGATGTAACTCCTGGCACAAGGACATGGTATCCCACCTTCATCCCTCCCCTCTTTCTCCTTTTCATTTCCAACTTCAGAGGATTTTTTCCCAGAGCAGAGAGATGAAGTGACCTGGAGCCCCGTTCGCACTTCTACTCTAAGCAGCATTGCTACCTGGCTGGATACCAGGCTGTGATATTCTCTTCCTCAGTTTCCTCTTCGTTAAATTGGGATGATAAGTACTATTTTCAAGATCATTCCTGTAATTCTGCCAACTGAGTGCAGAGACAAGATCTGTGGGTATAAGGCTACCAAAGATAAGGGAAATTGCAGAAGCAGGTTTTCAAGGATGCCGCCGTCAGACAGCTGACTCGGAGAGTTCGATCCCTTACCTGATGAAGTGTTTCAGAAAATGTAATTAGGAGCCAGGCAGGCTGCAGAGTGCCTAAACACCATGGAAATTGGGGCTTTAGGGTCTTCAGCATTGAAACTGATTTTAAAGCGAGGCCTGTGTTCCTTAGCTGCAGAATAGATTTAAAAAATGCCACTGAGTTTAATATTTCTGTTGCTGCTGCTCATGTGTTTTGTCTATTTAGTCTCTAGCAGAATAATTTTTTGTGTGTGTTTGCTTTATACACATAACCCTGAACTGAGTTCTCCTGCAGGAGCTAGTGCAATAAAATTAATAATTTCACTAATTATAACAACTATGCGATGGCAGGATTTGTGGTAACTTAACATCCATTAGGGACTTCGGCATTTATTGAAAACTTTCTTGCTTTTTGTTACATTGCATGTCTTGATTCATTACAGAGCACACCATAATATTTTTTGAAAAATACCTTTTTTTTCCCAGAGCCATTGCCCCAATCCAGTGCAAGAATAGGTGCTTTCCTGTAATGCCAGAATGAGACAAATGACACTGCTTGCTTTTATTATTGTACAGAAGTGTCTTTCCTTTTGACTCAGATAGACTTATAAATGGCTTGTAGCTGGAGACTAATGGAGCACATGCTTCTAAGCTTTCCATTTGGGCCCTTGGTGAGTGAAAAGAGTATCTTGTCCATGTTCTAATCAGTCCTGATTATCGAGAAAAGTAGTTCCTGAAGCAACTCTTAACTCTGAGTGAGAGGGAACAACAAGTACTATCCCCAGTGCATCTCTAGGAGAAAAATGAATGGGTGAAAAAAAAAAAAAAAAAAAAAGGAGGTAGAGGAGTTGTCGTCTTTGAAATGGGATAATGCACCTGTCAACATGCATTTATTCTGGTGGCCTTCAATGATATTTTCTGGTGACAGCAGAAGGAGGATAAGATTGCTTCAAGGAGACCCTGGACATACTCAAGAAAGAGAGAACTGTATCAATTTGAACAGGACCAAAACTTCTTTAATGAAGATCCCCTGTCTCTTTTGCAGGATTGAGTCGTCTTTGGTGCTCCTCCACCAGCCGCCCCATCTTATAGCCCTTATGGGTTTGTTTGTTTGTTTAGTTATTTTCTTTTTCCCATGCATGCCAGGAGAAGGAAGATGCTCTCTCCCCCCTCCCCAGTGGAGACCATCTGCTCTTTTCTTTTTGGGGAGAGGGGGACTCTACAATTAGTCTTGTACATCTTTTCATCGTAACGAAGAAAAGGGAAAGAAAGAGAACTATTATGCAAATACTCTGCAATTTGGTTTCAAATATCCTTTATACTGTGATGAGCAATTTTCTTTAAATACAAACTTAGCTTACTTGCCAGGACTTTTTTTCCCTTAATATAGGGAGGAAAAAAATAGTTTTATGAGTTGCAAGGAGGGGAGGGAAAGGGGAGATGCTGTGTTCCTCTGCTGCCAACTTTTTCTCATCCTTTTTTTCCTTCTTCTTTCTCTGGTGTTATTATAGCTGATCTTTAAGTTGTCAGAAAGATGTTGTATCTTTTTTCTTTTTTGGAGAAGGAGAGAGTGCCAAAATAGTCTCACAAAGCCTGCATTTCCCCTCAGCTCTCATTGTTCTTTGCCCAGAGCAAGTAATCTGTATTGAAATGATGGACTTAGCTCAGGGAATGAGAGAGAAGAGCTTTTTCCCTGCCTTTTTTTTTTTTTTTGAAAGCCAGTTGCTCGCGATGGCAGCATTACCTGTGAGAACAAATGTGTGAGTTTTTTACAAGTAAAGTTGGTATTTGGTGGTACCAAGTCCTGTGGTACTTGGCCATGTATCTCTTGCAGGCTGTGGAAGATTCGTAGATAAGATTTTGGGACCAAATGCATTAACCAAGGTTAAGTCCTTCTGGTGCTTGGTATTGGACAGCCAGCTAACTGAAAACCTCTGCAAGCCTGAGGTCTGGGAAGGAGAAAGGAGAAGGAGTGTAGGAGAAAAGGAGGAGTGTTATTGCCTGTGCAATGGGTGAGAAGCTGAAGCTTGGAAAAATGAAGTGGTTCACCCAAGATCGCTTTGGGGAGGCCTTTTAAAGACCAGGAGTTGTGCTAGAAGGGTCAGATTTCTGAATCTGGGAGCTTGTGTACTGCTCCACTTGTGGCAACATCTGTTAAGTAGGAATATGCCCTGCTAGGCTGCGTCAGACGCGTTCGAAAACCCCACGTTATACCTCATGTTTCTTAATCTTTTGCAGGCTGAACTCTGTTTTGGGAAATTTTTCTTTAACATCATCTTGTAGCTTAAAAATACTAAATGCTTAAGCCTGTAAAACAGTAAGCATTAAGTCTTTGGTCCAGTAAAGCATTTCAGCACGGTGTAATCAAATCCCTTGCAGAATTAGACCTAACTGGAGACAGAACTATCTACAAGTGGCATGGTTTATATGCATGAAAAAAAACGTTAGTTGAGGCCTGATGCATTGACCACAAACCCGAAGACAATTTCAAGAGGCTGAATTCAGGGAAATAAAACAAAAAAGAGTGTCCTTAGAAGTGTAAATTAACTCTGTCACATTTGCACCTTCAGTTCTGTGGCTGTATGTAACAAAACAGGGAATCTAAGGCAATGCTGAGTTCCTGGTGTCGGTGGAGCTCTGCAGATACTCTGACCTGTTGTTTAGGACCATATAACATGCATTGCATCGAAGCAGGTTTTTTCTAGGAGTGTCTAATGCTGGAAAAGCATGGAAATTTGTGGTGCTTAGGGGTGCTGATTTCCTTTTGATGCTTCGTGGGGAACAGGAATGCTATACATACAGCTTTGAGACATAGTGGAGTAACTGGGTCCCTTCTGTTGTTCCAGGAAGCCCTGATCATGGCCAGCATGGACCACCCGCACCTGGTGAGACTCCTTGGTGTCTGCTTGAGCCCAACCATTCAACTGGTCACTCAGCTGATGCCTCACGGCTGCCTGTTGGATTATGTTCATGAGCATAAGGATAATATTGGCTCCCAACTTCTGCTGAACTGGTGTGTCCAAATAGCCAAGGTAAGTAGTTCATGCTGCTCTTTCTCTCATTTTCATAAATAATCAGAAGAAAATGCCAAAAAATGGAAATATAGGAAAAAATATGGAAAAAATATAGAAAATATGGAAAATATGGTTGCTTCCTTTTCTTCTTTTTCCAAGGACATTGAGTAGCTTTGGAATATGTAATGCTTTGGCTGTCTAGACTATTGTAAATTGCTTGGTAGTAAGTCCAAGTTTCTTTCATGGCTGTCTTCCCAACTCACTGGGCTCATTGAGAAAGGGTAACAGCAGCAGCTGCCCTCTCTGTCCCATCCGAGCACGGATCAATTCCTCAGCCTCTCCCCCTGCTCACCGTGCAGCCCAGGGTTGGTAACTACCAATTTCACACGACTGGCTTCCAGCCTTTGTGAATCTGTATTGCCGGTTATATTCTCATACGCCATCAGTTGTCTGCCCACACACTGCTGAGAAGATAAATACTTACTTTATGTCGCTCCTGGGGAAGCCATCATGGTTCTACTGTATTTAAAGACCTATCCCCACAGTTGGGGCTGGAGGGTAATATCGCCTGTCTCTGTGGGATGTACAATCCGAGGGGCTGCATCCTGCTCGGCTTGCCGTGGCGTAATGCTCCCTGCCCACCTGCAGGTCTTCAGGAGCAAGAATTAAACCCTTACAGTTCAGCAACAGACTGTGCTTCAGCTGGGGGGGAACAACTGCCTAGATCATAAATCCCGCCCTAGCGCACAATGCTTTTTGTGTGTGCATTTGTTACTCTCAATATTTAGGTTCTGAGTACTGTACTTACAGCGTGTTATTAATAACAAGTCACAAATAGTGACAGGATCCGGGAATGTGAAGGGCCTTAGCTTGTTTCCATTTTAAAGGCTCTTTTGTGCTACCAAAATAGTGTACAATGATGTTACTGTGGATGAGAATCTGGAACTCACTTTGTATTGAGAATTATGCAGAAGTTGCTAATATTTTTAAATTGTTTTGGTTAAGATTAACATCACCCAAAATATGTGCCCTCTGGTATCTGCAGCATGAAGTGAGTTTGTTACGATATCCATTAATAAATCTCGACTGGAGTTCTGATGTTGAACTTTTAATACTGGAGAGAAACCTGGAATTCTAGGAGTTGTTTTCCTCAATAAAATAGCAGCCACCAAGTAAATGTTGATTTCTTCTAAAAACTTATATATATATATTTTTTTTTTTTCAAAAATTTTTAAAAAAGTTTAGCTAGCTTTGATTTTTTGTTCAAGAGGAGGTGTTTCAGGTTTGCCATTAAGAAGCTTTTTTATCCAGCATCATGTCTGTTGTCAAACCTGCCTGAAGATGACAGGATGAGATGGAACTGCCATTGTGCTTAGTAGAAGGATTAATTGGAAGAAATGTTTAGGAGTTAACGTTCTCTAGCTGGGGGAAGGAGTGGAATAATTTAGGAGGAAAGAAATACACTGTAATAAACAAAAAGAGGGGAAAATGCATATTTCTGGTTTTGCAGCATTTTGCATGCATTGGTATCTGTGATTTTGCCATGGTAGCATGGGGAAGCAGCCAGGGCTGGGCAGTGTGTGCTGAAATACATGGATGGGGCCGCTCATACCCGGGGATTTGCATGAGCGTATCCAGAATCGTTGTCAGAGCAAGGAAGGAGAGGGAGAAAATGCATGTTCCTCTCTGCATCCTTTCTCTCAACACAGCCTCCTTCCCATCTGTTCTCTGCTCTCTTGATTGATAGTGGCTGTTATTCTGCATTTCCAAACATTTACCTAGTGCCCTCCATGTAAAGATAATGCACCTGCATTTCCAGTTTGTGCATATGTGCTTGTGTCTGCCCTGCAAACCCAAGCCATGGGCTCACTGGGCTAACAGTCATGCTTGCCATGGCTCTGAGCTTCGTGTAGGCCACTGGTTTAGCCAAGCAGAATAGCCCCGATCCACAGTGAAGTCTTGTCTTACCAAGATGCGACTGGTTTGAAACGGACTCTGAGGGGTTTCAGCGCAGCGTGGGAATTGGACTCATTTGAAAATCGCTGCCTGCTGGTTTTCTGATCGGTGCTTGATGTGGGTTTCTTGGGGAGAGGGGATGAGGCATTACAGGTGTTTGTGTTCTGGGATGTTGGGCAGCCAAGCATGCAGAGAAATGAAATCAGATGTGCAATATTAACTGATGAACTGTCAGGGAGAGAAGGGGAGATTCTTTGTCACAAAAGGTAGCCCGTTATTGAGGGAAAGTAGTGAAGTTTGATTAAATTCATCTTCCTCTGCATGATGATAACGGAGAGGTTAATTTTGCTTTGGCCTCACATTACAGCATGAAACTCATCCACTTGGCCACTCATGGCAGGGCCAGCAGTGAGCAAGTGTTTTCTTGCAGAAGTGCAGTACTTGGTGCAAACGAGCTCAGGGCCGCAGCGGCTCATCTAGCCATTCTCACCTGGATTCTTCATGTCTCCCTCTCTTCCTTCTCTCTCTTCTCCTGTTTTTGCTGTCACGATCAGCATGGACATGAAGAGAATCAGTACGTAGTTACGGGGTGGCCTCTATTTTGCTGTATGTCAGTGATATTTAGTAGGGTGGCAGCTTGTTTTAGTTGAAAAGGTTACTACAAATCCGGATTACTTGCACAATGTGCTAGTATGTTGTAATCTCATCACAGAAGTAAGCTCCAAAGAGCTGAAATGTGCCTTTAACTCAGGCTCTTCATTTGCTTCTTGCCTTTGAAGACCTTGAGTGGC
>NW_010578604.1:55503-95013 GCF_000705375.1 Tinamus guttatus
GAATGCCTTGATTCCAAAGTTGAGGATGATTTTTTGTGAATCATTTCAAATTAAGTTGCTGCTGCGATATCGTTCTTCCCTACTGTGCTTTTCTCCTTCTGCCAATGTGCGGGCATTTATTTATCAGTGACATTGCTTCAGAGTTCGCTTGTTCCAGGCTGTTCATTTCCATATGTCTCTACTTTGGTACAAGGAGATGCAAAAAGCAGTTAGGTGCTTTGCCTGGTTGCCAACCTGCATGTGACCCTGGTTACTGAGTGTTACCTACTGCCGACTGAAAGAAAGCGTGGCTGATTTTTCCTTTTGCTTACACAGATTGTGTTGAATTTATTCTGACTGTTATATCATTGTAGGGTAATTGCGTTCTCTTTCCAGAAGCATTTGGCTTCTTATTTTATGGATGGAAGTTGTAAAAATAGAGTGGCCCCCAAGCATTCTGCAAATAAAGCATGGTTGTGAGCAGCTGTGTCTGAGGAACTTCTGTCCTCCTGCTTTGCACGACACCACTAGATCTAAAGGGTTGATCCAAAAAGGTGAATTATAACCTTGTCTCACCTGGTGTAGGCTACCTAAATGTAGTCCAGGAAGGCTTAAAAAAATTAATAAGTGTTGCAATGTTCATATTTCAAGGTATTTGATACAAGTGCTATCAGCAACAGTGCCCAAATAGTCTCCATAGAAATTTTGTGGATTTTTTTTTTAATTTACTCTTTCTTGAATGGGAGTGAAGTCGTTCTTACAGAAACACGCTGAAGAGGAGAAGAAACACCTTGGGGTTTCTAGTCAGAGAGTGTTGGTTTCACTAAACCAACTAAAAGGTGTTTTTCTTTGAGACCAGACTCTCTGACTGTTATTTTAATAGAAAAAAAATAGCCCGAGTCCTGCTGTGAGCATTGCAGTAGGCTTTAATGCTGTGCTAGGCTGTCCTTTCAGCATGTCCAGAAATGCATTTTGGCTACTGTGACTTGACATGCAAAGCCTCCAAGGTTCAGCATGGAAGTGGCACCCAGGCAGGTCCATCTACAGTTTTGCCAGTTTTCCTGGGGCAGTTTCGTTCAGCTGCTGTTGACCTGCGTGAGTTTTGCTGAGCAGGGCTTGATGGAGAGAAGCTGGTCCTGCCCCGAAGAAGATGGAGCAGAGGAAGAGAGGGAAGGGAAGGGAAGGGATCTCCCTAGAGCAGAGCCGCTCGCCTGCGGTGCCCAAGCACATGTTACCCTGCTGGGGGTGAGGCCCCCTCCGCGGCTGCCAAACCTGTTTTTTTTTGCCTTCTGAACTATAATAATTCCGTTCACAGCACCGCAGCATGATAATGAGGTAAAGCCTAAGTAGGTTGATACAGTGGAATGTCATGGAAGGAAAATCAAGTACTTTGGGGGATTACTTTTTATACCGTTTTCAATATAGAAGAATTCTCAAATTACCTTAACTAAAGCCCTGCATCGCATCAGTTATCCGAGTATGCAGGCAAACAACATTTGAATACGCTCTCGAAAATAGAAAGGGAGAGCAACGAGGGGTTTGAATCGCAATGAAGCCTGTGCAGGGAGCTGCGGTGGTGCTGGGGCACCCTCGCGGTCCTTGGCACCTCTCAGGGTCTCCTGCCCGCAGCGGCAGCTTGCAGCGGGGTGTCTGCGGGAGCCGTCGAGGCGCTCTGCAGCCTTCCCCGGCGTCCCTGCTGCCCAGTTGTGCCTGCCTGTAAACCACGTCACATTACAGGGCTCTCCGGCCCTGCAAGTCTCGTAGCAAGAAGCAGAGCCTGCCTCTGCCCGCTCCTCAAACCTCTTTCCATGCCAGCCCTTTGAGAAGGCAGTTTTTATTATTGCCTGGGGCAGTGCTGCTCAGCTGGATGCGCATTCATAGCCTCTGCGAAATTCAAAGGATCTGTGTGATTTATGCAATGGAGAGGCTCACGCAGAAGCCTGAGCAGGGCTCACCTCACATCTCTAAATTAAACCCATCGCCGCCCGCGCTCCACACGTGCCGAGTGCGGAGGCTCTGGGCAGGGAGGCTGGAGGCACAGAAGGTGCCGCTTGGCTGCCTTGTAAGGAGAGGCCCCTCTTACTCCACCAAGACTTGATGGATTAGGGATGACTCGCTGTGTTGTTGGGCTGCAGCCGGGCATGAGACGGGTAGAAGCTGCGGGAAGTGGGAGGAAATGGGGAGGACCGGACAGGTTGGGAAGAGGTGGAGAAAAGTGGCCATGGTTCAAGGTCTTTCTTTTTCATTAAAGCTGCCTACCCCCCAGCTCGGTGACCGTTCCAGCGCAGAGTGAACAAAGGAGCTTAATGACAGTCATCTATCAGCTGTCCACATTTTAAGCTTCAAGATGTCTCTATTCCCAAAGCTCCTTGCCATGACAGGGCTAATTGTGTAATTATAATGCTAGACCAACCTCTCCTGACGTGCTCACACTGGCAAGGACCAGGGCTAAGGGCTGTGATAATTATCACTGCAAGCCAGTACATTAGCATGAATGGAGTTTCTTAATGGGGCTGCTCTATTAAGAAGTGCAGCATGAAGAAGAGTGGGATCCAAACCAAGGACTATGAAATTAAAGCCATATTGAAACAGGACTTTAATTGTATAGAGGAACAAAATCAAAATAGGTGGGGAGAACACCATTTTACCTTCCTGAATCCCTCTTTTCTGCTTGTGTTCATCATGACTGTTTTTCATCCTCTCCTGGAAAGCTTGGATGCCTGCAGATGGAAATTAAGGACACTTTTTCTGGTGTCCCTGGAGCAATCTGACGGAAAGAGGGTGACCATGAGTGCTGAAAGGGAAATTAGCCTGCCCGGCCCATGCCAGGGATCTGCTTTGGTACCGTGCTGGAAGGCGCAGTGAATTCCGGAGGTTCATACGAACTTGAGAAACCTTGGCATGAAATTTCAATGGAATTGAAATGTGCAGAAGAACTGCACATCCATGCTCCAGCCTTCTGAGCGTCAGAAAGGCCAAGGCAGGTCTTTACTGCCGTGGTCACCCAATTACCTTGGGCTTTTGTGAGGACTCAGGAAAATTCTTTGGTCCTCTCAGGTACCAAGATTTTTTTTCTTTCTTTTTTTTTTTTCTTTCTTCTCTTTGTTTCTGTCCCATTTTTCCTGTTATTTCCAGGGTAGGAGGTAAATGGTAGGATTTCATCTGTAGTGTCTCATCCTCTGTGCTCTGGTGGATGTGGGCGCGTTGAGTCCTGCAGCCGCCTCTGCTGTGCAGAGCGCCCGCATCGGAGCCTGCTGCTCTTCTCTTGACTATCACTTGCTGCAGCTACTTCTGGAGATAATTCTCCAGACAAACCAGGGATTTGGATCCCATTAAAATAATTAATTATGGCTGTGATTGTATTTCACCAGCATACTATTAGCCGTTCCTTTCTCTCTCCCTTCTCTCACACTGTCTGTTGCCAAATTCCCACCCCTTCTCTCTGTAACACTGTCCTTTCCTTTCTTTACTTGCGTATTACCTCTCTCCCTGTCGCACTGGTCTGTGTCAACCTGTTTTCTTTTGCTCTTTAGTGCCACCGTCTCCCTCCCTCGCTCTCCGTCCCTGGCTGCTTGGCTCCCTCTAGCTGGTACCTGCTCCGTGCTCCGACATGAGCACGGGAGCATCGCGCCTGCAGCAGGAGTTTGTGTGTTGCCTTCTCTCCTTGCAAGGTCTGGGGAGGGCCCCTTTCCCCATTTCCCTTGTAATAAAGCATTTCTTCCTGAAGGCTTCATTACGCTGAAGGTTGTTAATCGCTCCATGGACCATGTGTGTTGTTTCAGTTTGTGAAGGAGGGTGTTTGAATTTGAAAGGTTGTATCAGAGCGACAGAAACACAAGCCTAACGTTAGACTTGCATAAAAATTACAGATACCTTTCTCCCAGCTTTGCATGCTGACCTCTGGAACCAGACATAAGGGTAGCTGTTTACAGTGTGTTGGGCAATTACTGTTTAAATTAAGTTTCCAAGATTATATTAGTTGTGCTCGGCACTGAGATGGCCAAATAGGCCTTTTGGGAGACAAAGACAAGAAGACACATTGAGTATGGATCATATGGGCAAGCATGGAAGGGTGTCTCAGCCTTGATGGAAGGTGTTTTTAAGCATCTAGGAGAATGGTAGATACCTAGGCCTTGAAGATCGCACTTAGGGAACTGAATTGTCTGTAGTTTCCTTTACTGTCACTATAGCTGAGGTTCGTGTTCCCTAACTTCATGTGGTGACCTGTTTGCCGTGATGCCTTGATGTCTCGGGGCTGGTCATCAAGTCCTTCCGTCTGGAGGCACTGAAGGAGGGTAAAACACCTCCACCTCTGACAGTGCCCTGGCCGCACGCAGGGACCGGGAGACAAGCCTGGATAAATCCGTGACCTTAAGCTGAGGCCTGAGCTGCTAGGGCAGACGGGCTCGGTGCTGTGCTGGTGAGCTGGGCCCTGCTGAGCTGCAGGGGGGGATTAATTCTCTCCTGCTTCTCAGTGGCTGGGAGAGATTTACAGAGCGAAGCGATTGCCCTTTCTCCAGTCTTCATCTAACGCCTTCTGGATTATCCCGGTTTCCCCTTTCCCTCCTCCACAAATTCCAGTGTTCCCCAAAGCACTTCCCTCCTTCATGGTGGTTAGGAAAAGGGAAGAGAGACAGATCTTCAGCCCTTTGCAATCCACATCTGCCTTCGCAAAGGCACCAAAATGGGTCATTTATTGCATAGAGATAGACAACTTATTGTTTTGTTAAGTGAAAAATGCACTTGGGACTGGCATTTATAGGAACTCTGATAGTGGGGACCTGGCAGCTGCCGCAAGCCCCAAAGTCTGAGCTTTGCCTTCGCGCTCCAGCCCCTCATCCAGGGCCCTGACCTAGCGGGAAGGAAAAAAGCCTTTACGTTTTTCGTAGCAGTCCCCAACAGACCGGCTTGGGAAAGTGTTATTGAAAACTACTCCTAAATCAGATTCAAGGTATTATAGGAGCACCTACTAGGGTCTGTCAGGATTTCCATTATAAGCCCATATTTTTCAGGTTTATAACTCGACCATAAAATTCTGCTCTGGATTGTGACTTGGCATAAAATGTCTCAGCCCAAAGCAATTTTTTATTATTATTATTCAAGAAATATATATATTTGACTATTTTTAAGTTGCTGGAGTTCAGAAACAAAAGCTGGATGCCTTTCTATATCCCCATAAATTAAAATGATTTTTCTTCTAGTATAATAAAACATTGAAAGAAAGGAATTTATAATGCAACTTATCCTGTTTGGATAGTTACAAAAAATGGATGACTGAGGTATGGATGTTTAAAGCTGGGACCTCCCACGTTTTTGCAAAGTAGCACAGCATGGTGTCCCCAGAAAGCAGTAACCTGCTCCGGAAGCTATTTTAAGATTCTTCGGAGAACTCTGCCAGACCATTTGTAAAACATGTGAGGCCCTAAAGCATGTGCCCATGTTTGCATAGAGCTTCCTTTTCCCCACAGGCAGATCTCCAAGTTCTCCTATGCAATCTAGTTCTTGGGCAAAAACCTGTCAGACTTTTATAGAGGGGAAAAAAAACTCTGCCCTGTTGAAAGGAGGGTGAAATGTACTGCAGAAGCCATCACAGATGAAGGCAGTGGTCCATAAACATGAGATTGAACCTAGCAGATGCCTGTTATCAGCAGAGCTACTGACCGTATCACAAATTCAGATGTATTTTAGCAAACAAAACTGTGTGCTGTCCAGGTACAGCAGTTCCTCCATCCAAGCGGGAGCTAGAAGTAGCAGTGTAGCAAAGCCTGGTGCCTCCTGTCCTGTTGGGCCTTGCTGTGTTAGAGTGCGGATCAGCAGTCACTTCATCTGTCTTAGCTACATCTCTGTCCGTGAGTTGGCCCTCAAGTCAGCAACTTGCGCCTTGGCCCTTGGCTACTATGGTCCTCCCAACCCCAAGTGACGTAGGAGCAGGATGTGTCACGCAGGAAGGCTGCTGAACGCAGGGAGGCTCCTGAGGTGCTGGTGCCTGCAGCCCCAGCCATGACCAACGGCCCGTTGAGGAGCACCTCAGGAGGCCGGGATGGAAAGGCAGCGTGGCGGGAAGGATATCCTTCCTGGAGACGCCGCGTGGGCTCCGCGTGCCACAGAAGAGCCAGGTTAGTGTGTTTAATGGAACATGAGGGGAACAGGGCAGCTTCAAGCGGCTGCCGATACCACTTGAGGTGCCAGGCCAGCCCTGGGGCCTGCAGGGTCATCTGGCAGCCAGGTGTCATCAGTCACTGCCCTCCCTTTCTCCCTCTTCCCATCTGTTCCTGTCTAGGCTGCTTGTGCAAATTAGCTCTTCGTACGCAGCAGTTCCCCCTGCGATTCAGTCCTCTTTCTTCATCTTCTGACCTTCTTGCTTCCTTGGAATTTACCCTTGTCTCCGTGCCAGGGTAGCTGGTTGCTGCTTCCGTTTTTATTTGCTTGCTGTTCGTGTTAGCAGACAGATAAACAGAAGGGATCCTATTCCACACAGTGCATGTTTTACACCCGGAGTCCTGAAAGGCATTAAGGAGAGGTGATACAAAATTAGGTTATCTGTCCCATGAAAAATATTAGGCATGACAAAAAAGAGATACTGCCCTGAACTGCAGCAGTAGAGGCACTGTTTTGAACAATTCCAGATGAAACCAATTTTTTTTGAAGACCTTTGGATTTAGTTTATGCAGCATTTCTCTTTTTTTCATTTTAATACAGAAAATTTGCTTGAACCAAGAATTCCAGCTGACTCTTTCCTCAACATTTTTACTCTGTTGTTTTCAAAATTATCTTTGTCAGAATTTCGCACATATAAGGGAAGTAATTTTTAGCAAGCAACTTCTTTTTCCCAAAAAATTGTTTTGACCAGCATTTCCTAGGAGCCTGTGTTTATAACAAAATGCTACACTGTGATAGGATTTGTTTTTGTATTTAGGCTCAAGTTGCATTACTTGCGTTGTGAATTTCTTTATTTAGAGATTTTTTCCTCTGCAGCCATGTCTCCACAGTCAGCACTCAATAAACAAATCCAAGTTGCCTTGTAGCATGATATATAGAAGCTTCGAATGTTGTCCCAGTACATGAGGAACTGCAGAGTCAGAGAGTCAGGTGATGTGTCAGTACTGAGTTTGGGGCAGATAACTTTATTTTACCAAATTTAGGGTTTGTTTCCTACCCCTCTCCCCCTTTTTTTTTTTTTCCATAAGGCGTAGATGTGACTTACATAACGCATGAAGAATGAGGATTCAGTGTTTCTGAACTGAAAGGAATGTAGGCGAAGTTTTCTGCAGTTGGGTATTAAATTATTTTTGCACATTTTCTGCTTGGAAGGATTGCAGTGTATCAGACTTCATAATTAAATAAGAACTGGAGTGATAATTTGTGCATTCAAGAGCTCATTAGGAAGTAGACCACCTCACGAGCTTGAATATGGCCTGTGTGTTAACAGAGCTACATCACAGCCAAGAATCCTGTTCCCTAAGTGCAAGTACACACAAAATGAAGAGGCAAATGTATCCTTGACTTTTTAAAAATACATATTTTTAAAGATTGACCCAAATCTGTGAGCTCGGAAGAAATTTGTATCTAGATTTAGCTATGAACTTTGCAGTCTTACATGAAGCTAAGAATAAGTTCAAAATACACCAGCCGGGTTGCTCCCGCCAGAAGGCAGGTTGTCAGTACGACTCGACTGAAATCTGGTTTTACCATCTCTGGGTCGCAGCATAGTGTCCACTTCTTCCAGAAAGCTGAAATCAAGCTGGAGCAGGTGTAGTAGCCAGGATTTTTGCAGGGTTCATCGTATGGGAAGAGATTAAACGTGCCTGGTGTATTTAGCTTAGCTAAATGAAGCTTTGTGTGCAAGTGTCCTCTATGAATGTAGCAGGGTTAAATACCCAAGAGGCCAAAAAGCTGTGTAGGGCAAAGGACCACACTGGCACAAGAATGAATGAGTCTTGACTGGCCATGAATAAATTTACAGTGGAGATTAGAGGACTGTTATTAAGCACTGTAGTGAGCAGGGTCTCAAACCTTCTGCTAGAAATCAGAGGGGCAAAATAACAAATGAGTTTTAAGATGGAGCTGGACAAGTTTATGAAGTAGATTGGGATTGAATGGTTGCCTTTAGGAGGCTCGATTCGATGACAGGCATACCTCCTTTCAGTTCCTTATTTTGAGCCTGAGTAACAAGGCAAGAATAAATAAGGAATGGAAGTATTAATGTGCTTTGCAGGGAGACAGCCCAGGTCTGAAACATGTAGCTCCCAGCCTGGCTTGAGGTAAAGAAGATGAAGTGTTGATTGGTGGTTTGGATTGTTTCTTGTTTTTCTGTTTTGTATTGACTCACCTTTATTCCTTCTTAATTCAAATTAAATCAGATTCTGATTCCATTAGCTAAACTGAATAATGCATTACTTTGTGAGTCTGTGTTGAAGTCATCAAGCCTATTCATGAAATGATGCTGCTGGTCTTGTGAGTAAACGCTTCAGAATCAATCGCGTGTGTTCAGCCTGCTTTACTCGAAGGAAAAAAGTGAAATTTAGACTTTTATCTCTCTTTTTTTTTTTTTTTTTTTTTTTTTGTTCCTTGTTGTTGCCTTGGGCTTTCTATCAGTAATTCATGGTATGTATACAGTAGGTGGAAAACACACATAATGGAATTCTTTAATGAAGACCTTATTGCTTTTAAACAGAAGTATTCTAGTTTGTGTTAGAAATTAATGACCCATGACGTTTCCTTTGGAAAACAGGTATTTCAGGAAAATGATTGAAATACCAATGACTTTGATTTTGGTTATATTTGGAAATACTTCATTATCGATAGAAAACTTGTGTTGCTTCAGAGCTCAACCTCCTGGGTCACATTTTGTTGAAGATGGAGTTTATTCCACATTCTCATAGTCTTTTCCCTTCCTTCTTGCTTTTCAGGTCTCTCATTTCTCACAAGATGTTCACTCCTACTCTTCTTTTTGCATTTCCAGTATTCACAGAATTAATCTCATGTTTTGTCTGACAAAGTTTTTGCCACCCTCCCATTAGTTATAAATTCTTTTCTACTCTGCTTCTTACAAGTACAGCATGTTACCTCCTCCTCTGTAATTTTTCAATTTTGCTCTTACTTGACTTTCCTATGTACTGTTCTGTCTTTCTGAGACTAAAATCGTAATAATGATGTTGTACTCGGCACTGTGCTGTATATCTTGAATTGTAAGAATAATAATAATTTTTTTACATCTCATTTTAAAATCATGAATGTCAGAAGGAAAGGAAATTTAATCATGGAAGCTTGGAAAAACTTGCTTTTGACTGCTCCGTGTTGGTACTGAGTCGTGATTGCTTTTGCTTTATCTCCCAAGCTGAGGTAAGCACAGATTTAATTTGTGTGATTTTCTTCATAGAAAATAGCAAACACATTTGTAGTCTTCACTGGAATAACTAAAGCAGAACAACCTACTTTTTCTGGAGCAAGTCCTCTGCTTTCGAAGCAACTCTCACACAGACGAGATGGAGGAAGAAGTTCCAGATCCCTTAGTATTTTTCCTGGGCCGCTGTGGATCCTTGCTGCTCCTGCAGCGAGGCCGGGTGCCAGGCACGCGTGTGCCAGCCTGGAGGTCACCGTGTTTTGCTGCCTTCCAAGGCACTGGAGTGGCTCCCGAGCTGTCACCGTGCTTGGCTTCGAGGTAGTCACACGTAGCCCTGGTCTCTGCAGCCTGCTGCAGGTCCTCGGCCTGCACCTTGCAGGGTTATTTGGATCCTCCTCCTCAGCATCAGGGTTTAAACTGCTGCTCTGCAATGGAGAAGTCTGGCTTCACTTCAGCACTGTTCTTCCTCAGGGATCGTGGCAGAGCTAAGGGATAGTCAGCCAGTGGTTTCGTGAAACCCATTTGTTTTTGGATGAAACCATGGAAAATTATAATCAATAAGCAATCCGGAAAGCACCCTTTGGAGCCTTTGTCCAAGGCAATTTTGCACGGGGCCTGTTTTCTGTGATTGCTCTGTCTTCCAAAACAGAATTATAAAGGCTCCTTGTATGCAATAAAATCATGCCTGAGATTTGGATTTTTAAGTAGCTTGTAATTTTATCCAGTTCCCCTGATCTGTGTATTTGTAATAATCTCAGAAGTGGTTAGCATGGCTGTTTGACCTCCTCAGGAACTGGTTTTACTTTGACTTCCAGGCTTTTTCTTTAGCTGCTGAATTGAGTGAGTCTAAAAACTGATGAAAAATGGAGGAGAAAGCTCCTTTCGTGTGATAGAGCTGGCCATTTATCAGAATTTCAGTATTTTACTAGAAAACACAATTACACTTTCCAAAAAGAGCTCCAAAAAGGTAGTTAACATGTTTAATCCTGAATAAATTCAAGAAAATTCATTTTAAATGCATACATGTGTCTCCCTATTTTCTTTATGTCCTGGCAGATATAACATGATATGTCAAGTGTATCATACAGTGACACATCTGAATCTGACATAATGTAATATTTGAAAAACTTTTGAAGATAGTTTTGGATTAGAGACTGTTTTATTGCAACCCACACGAAAAAAGGAGGTACTTTGATCAAGGAAATAAGCTGCTGCAATTTGCACTGAGTAGCAGCTGCCTTTAATGCTTGCTAACATTGTAAAATCTGTTTTTAAGAGTTAATAACCTCTTAATTAAATTTTATCATTACTTGGTACAATACAATGTCATGTTACGATTACTGGAGTAGATGTGTCATAACAATGTAAAATAGTATTTGATTAGTTGATGAATGGGAGACAATTAAAAGAATAAATATTAAAAACGCTTAAGCATTCATGAAAGACTAATATCAGGGCTTTCCCAGTGATGTAATATGTGCCAGAATGTTGTAATAATTATGCTCAAAGCTGTTGAGAGGAGCAGAACAACCTGCATTTGTATTTTTGGGAGGAGGCTGAAGCTCTTCTTTGTCGTACAGACCGGGTTCCCTGTCTGGAGCCCAGAAATGCCGTCCTGCGCGCTTGCAGGCTCTCTAGGCAACGTGCACAAAGCTGCAGCACATCCAGGACGTGTCGAACCAACTCTATTTATGTTGCACTGGTGAGCTGAGGGTGCATAGTAAATCCAACACACCTGGGACGCACTCATTTTGCCATGAGTATGTCCTCCAGAGCACACACATGCCCCTGTTTCTGTCCTGAAAACCTTGACGGATAGGACTCCAAGTTCATTACAAGATTTACGATAGCTTCCAGTGGCAGTTTCGATGTAGGTTATTTTGATATCCTCTTATGACTTTCTACTTAGCTGTGGGCATCAAGCTGTGGTTTTCTGATGCCTTCATTCACCCTTCTCCATTTCTGTTGCAGTGCGTGTACGCGCCCATTTCTGTATTGTTTGATTTCTTAGTATTTTTCCAGCAAATGAAGAAAGAAACTGTACATGGTGGTCGTGAATTCATCTCCTTGGTAAGGCTGTGGCCAGTTGGGCACGCTTGAAAGTGGCCAAGAGGTCTAGACTGGAAATGAGACAAAGGAGAAGGCCCAAAGCAGGTACCTTGGGGCCAGCTGGACATGTGTGTGGAGGATGTGCCTGCTGCTCGTGCAGAGCAGGAGCTGTGCAGGAGAAACGCAGGGAAGCAGTCGGGTGAAAAGCCATCTGGCACTGGGAGCCCCTTGAACCTCCGGCTGAGGCCGCCTCTGATTTCCCAGTCGCTTTGTGCAGAGCCCGTCAGGAGGTGCTTTCTGGTTGCTCATCATTTTCACGAGTGGAAAGTAATTCAATCCATCCAGGCTGCATGCAGTGAAAAAAAAAGATACACTTTAATCCTACATGTGAACATGATGGCCTCTGGATGAATTAAGGTGAAGAAAAGATCACTTAAATTTACAGCAGAGGCAAATTGCTTGCGGTTCGGTGAAGTGCCATTGATTTTTAAGCAGAAACCCACTTCAGGCAGTTGTTACCATTCTTTCTTTAGTGGCACTTGCTCTCGGTGTTAATTCAGAGGGCAGGGTGGTTCAAACAACAGTCAATGTGTTTCATGGTGAAAGGCAAAATGGGGGTTAGGAAGGACTGGATTGTGCTCCTGGCTTTTCCATAGCTGTTTTGAACCGGGCTTGACATGTCAATTGAACCCTTTAGCAAATGGGTTTCCAGCCCTTACTGAAAGCATTTGGAGATCCTCCAATGAAAGACACTGCACAAGTGCCAACTGTTACTGCTTGACTGCTTCAGACCCAGATAATTTCATAATTTTGTCAGACTCATCCTGGCTCGGATTTATTTATTTTATTCCAGTTAAGCTGAAGGTAGGTGCTACACTTAGTTTCTGGTTCTCAGAAAAATCATTCATCGTTGTGGTTTCCTTAAAGCCTCTGAATTGGCTTATCTTTAGAAATTTCCACTTGTCAGCTGCCACACAGTAACTGCCTGGGGCTTGTTCTAGCTTTCTTTCCTTGCACAGCATAGTTAGTGATCATGCTAGGTCTCCTTTAGATAAACCCTGAGATGTTTTATGCTGACCAGTTTTACTTCACATTTAGTGGGTTCTGGCACATACACAGTATTTCACCAAATCGAGAGGGCAGGTGACAAGTCTGAGCTATTTATCTGAGTAAATGTGGAATATGCATAAAATCCATTTGTGTTGCATGTGTTACATAGCCAGTTTCCTTCAGGTATATGCAGACACACTTTCATTTCCATCTCTGTCATTTTAAATCTCATTCTCCCACTAGGAATATTGTGGGGCAAGTTCAAAAGTGTTTGAGCAGGTTTTGACACTCCTGAGTGTTGCAGGTGGTCAGAGTGATTAGGAACATGGATACCTATCTGTGCTGTTACACCATTTAATTTATATCTTTGGCGCTCCAGCTGCAGATTTTCTTGTTGACATAGATTTATATAATTTCATTTATATAAAATAGCTGATGGGTGTCTGAGCTCAACAGCAAGGTGCAGGTAGCTAGGAACAGCAGGTAGTTTAGCTTCAGCAGATCTGTAACACGGATTTTTTTTAAATGATAGTGCAGATTCATAATGAAAAACAGGTACACCTCTGTAGCTATCTTCTGTGCAGCTTCTGAAGCAGAATTCCTATCTTATCACCAGCAACTTTCGCTGGTCCTTTAGGAAAAAAGGCAAAGAAAACAAAAAGGAAGGTAGTCCTTCGTGTGAAACATGTGCAATCTGCGGAGGAGCCAGGCCTTGCTCTGCGTGAGATAACGAGGGCAGTAATTCTGCTTGGAGGCTGGGGACGTACCTGGGCACCATACAGGGCCGGATGGCCCTTCCGTTCATCCTAGTTAGCAATTAGACAAAAGCCTCATCTGAATGTTCACGCATCCAGGGCTTTTCCCATTCCATGGAGCAGATTTCCCTAGCTTGCTTCAATCTTTTGATAGTGTCTCAGCTTAGGTATAGTTATCTAATAGGAGGACTGGAACAAAAGAGTCCAAGTAAACGTTATTTAATTGAATCTGTATCTCTACACCGACATCTATCTGCAGAGCAAATTCCATTTTTCATCCGTCGCATTGCCGAAATTCATTCACCTTGGCATTTGGTCTTCTCAGATAACATCACAATTAAAGAATCAGTTCTGAAACAGAACTGGCCTTATTGGAAACTGGTAAAAGGGATGTAAAACCTTTTCGTTTATCAGAAGACCGTGCAGCTTAAAAGGAACATTACAGGTGGCTTTCCAAAGCTTGCCATTTCTAATTAGGTTCAGACTTTGGCTTGTTGCATTATATTGTCATAGAAGTTTGAACTGAAATTACAGCCCTGTAGTGCCAGTACCAGGACTAATTAATCTTTTCTCTAGCGACTGGCTGTATTAATGTTGTCTATGTATCATTATTGGCCATTGGCAAAGGTGGGTGAGCTAGAGACACTTCTCTAACATAGCTGTTGGAATTGCAGCAAAAATGGACCTTAGACTTCTGTAAAATCCTTACTCTAAGGTAACAGTGAATGTGGCTGCCACCAGCATGAGCTGGGCCGTGAACTAGGGCTTACTTCTGATTAATGCTTCAGTCCTAGATGTTGTCTGTTGTTTTGGTGTGGCCACTCATTTCAATTCTGTAGTTTATTTAGAGCTGCCTTTGTTAGAAATGATGTGAATGAAACTGGCAATCATGTTTTTTTTCATAGAAACCATTCTTAAGTTCACTGAAATAAAACAGCCCACTATTTATTAAACTTCCAGGTGGAATCATAGAATAGAATCATAGAATCATTATGGTTGGAAAAGATCTTCAAGACCGTTGAGTCCAACCCTAAGCCCTTCAACATGATGCCTGTTAAACCATGTCCGTAAGCACCTCCAAGGTATTTGGGGGACTGCTCAGTAGTGACTGACCAGAATAAATGACGAAATGATGTGTCAGGGATGTGGCCTTTCCTTCCGTGGTGGAAAACTCCAAGGCTGTCTTCATACGAGTGCATGTTTCAGAGTAAAATATTTCTAAAGGGCAATTTTATTTATTTATTTTACTTTAAGATATTACCTATTCCTCTTGAAACTTAAACACTGGACACTTGGATCTCTGAACCTCTCCACTGCTGGAGGCTGTTGCGGTGCTGGAGATGGTTCCTAGGGTGGGGAATGAGGCCCTGTTCCCTGGAGCTTCGGCATGTTTGTGGGCAGGTACCCGCAAGGTGAGGGTGGAAACACGGTGCTGTTTGGGAGAGGGCAGTGGTAAGCTGAATGCAGGAAACTTGGGTATTTTCTGAAATCTTTCACCCCTAGTGGGCAATCACGTGCTGGTGTGACGGTAACGCAGGGCTGTTCGCTGTGCTGGAGAGCGGTCGTTTCAAGGAAGGTTTTGTTTGTACATCTTTCACTCAGGCTCACTCTTATCCTCTTACAGCTTTCCTTACAGAGGGCTCTCTGCTTCACTCTTTCTGCTCTTCTCATACATCGTGGTTGCAGGGGGAAACAAAAAATCCATATTGATGGATCACAGCTCCTTGAAGATGTCCTGTAAAGCCTAAATGTCTGTCTTGGCTTAATTTGAAATAAAGGCCTAAGACAAAAAATAGTGTAAGTTCAACCCCAATAAGAGAACTTAGGAGCAGAGAGGCTTTCTATTGCTAGTGCACAGGTTGAGCTTGACTGTTCCCGTATACCCGGAGTGGAAGCTTTGGTCAGAAATGACTGCAGTCCTCGGGAGAGCAGCAGGAGGCTGTTCCTTCGGTGCAGGCCAACGTGTGGTCGCACACGGCTGGTCACCTCCGTGGCACGTGGCGACTGCTCACACCCGCCACAAACCACTTTGTAAGTAAGACCAGTCAGTGCCCGTGTGTCCAATCCTCACTCCCAGTCAGCTGTTCAGCACCGTGTTTAGAAAACACAATGTTTTCAAATTAGTAGTTTGTTTTCAAAGTACCTGGAGAGAGGCAGAATCAGTACTGGTGCTGGTCTTGCTTTAAAGTAGCAGGTTGGACTAGGTGACCTCCAGAGGTTCCTTCTAACCAGCGTTTCCGTGGTCCATTCGCCGCCTCTCAGCTTTCAGGGAAGGCCACGTGGGCCCATTTTAGCTTCCCAGAGGTGCAGCTGGTGCTTCTTGTGCCCGAGGAGCAGGATGCACCTGGAGTGCCTGCCGTGCGGTAGCCGTGTCCTGCCTTTCGTGGGGGTTTTGTGGGAATTTGTCTGGTACTAGACGGGGCAGAAATATCAGTTAGTAGATGAGTTACATCCAATAGACACTACTAATGGGTCAGAAGCGGCTATTGAATTTGTTTTTCCTATATCCTTTCAGCGGCTTGGGCACTAAAGTAGTGTGCAGTAGATCAACCTCTTCCATGTTTACCCTGCTTTGTCATGCACTTCAACTGTATCTGGTGCAGGCATGTCCACAAAATAACCTTTCCCAGTTCATCTCATCCGTCCTGTTCTCATAAACGTATCTTAGCAGAGGGAAGATTATGCCCTGCAATTTGCATTTATTGTGTGAGTTTTAATTTACTTTCTGCTGGTATTCAGGTCACCAAAATACCCCGTTATGTTTCTTGTTCTGTTTTCTTCTGTATAAAAATAAATGTCAGGATGATCATTTGAATAATCTTTTTTTTTCCTAAAAGGGTAGGTACTTTCCTTTCTGTAGTCTCCTGTGTGCCTTCTTTCTGTTTAATGTAACCTTTCATAGATTAAGAAGGCAATGATGTTAATAGAATTGCATAATTGTCAACAGATAATGTTCTCCCTGTGAAATATAGCTACTGAGGCTTAGCTAAAGCATTTATAGGATACAAGCAAGCACAAACAAAACAAAGATGTTCATTTTGAGGGTGACACATCTTTGCCATCGTTGGCATCCCAGTCCTGCGGATCCGCAGGGAAGTCTTCTTGTGCTGGCAGGACCAGGGCAGGCTGAAGAGCCTGGGGATAATGTAGCCTTGGCTGTTCAGTTTGCTGTTGGTCCTCAATTACTGTGGCCAGGACCGTCCAAAGTCACTGTCTGGTGACAGACTTCTGCGCACCTTTAAGTACTGAAGTGACCAGACCTTTAATGCTCGTGAGTGCCTCTGCTTGCTGGTGCTTTGAGTTTTCCTACCTTTCCCAAGAGACTCTGGGCCTGTTTTACAGAATGTGTTTGAGCATCTAAAGATATAGGTAGACATCTGTTGGGATTTGCTTTTTAAAAATCCCACTCTCTCCCTGTGTGCATCCTTAGACAGCTGAATAGTTTTTAAAATCCAGTCCTTAACTCCTGATTTTAATGAAAGATGTATGACAGAAATCTCTGCTTGAAAATCTTCAAGAAACAATCAGGTCTTCTTTCAAGAGATGTCCAGAGCTTACTAGAATCAATCGATTGCATTTTTAGATATAAGTAACTTCAAGATATCTACTGATTCGTGTTCACCAAGCAGTAGCAATCAAAACTTCAGTGGGAAATACTGAGATGGGAGAGTTGTGAATGCTGTCCAACAAACCACAAGTCTGTGTTGCCACGCTGACCGGCACCAGTTCTTTCAGAGGGCAATATGGGCTCTAAGGAAAGTCAGAGAAAGAAGGGAAAAGCTGGGGTTTCTGGAGGGTTAGGGAAGGAGCATGTCCTCCTCACAAACAGTAAGTAGAAAATTGTCAGCACAATTACTGAATGCTTTTAGTTGGAAGCCTAGGTGAATCTCTTTCTAGGTCAAAAATTATACTATAGAGCTGGGTATCTAAATGACAGTGAGTGTGAGTTAATTGCCACTGGGAAAGCAGCAATTTAATGGATAAAATAGATATTTTAGATAAAGATACTTTTAGTACTGAAGAAGCACAGATCTCAGAAAATCTGAGTTCTTGCATTTCTTGTTGACAGTCTGAGGAGGGAGGTGAGGTGGTTAATGCACTTTTCTTGTCTTCTGAGGCCGTGAACCTGTCCAAAGCATCCTGAGGAATTTAAGTTGGAAATACGAGGGCAAACAGCAGATCCCAGCAGGCAGGACTGTCACTGCACAAGCGCTCACAAGGGTGGGCTTCGAAGCCCTCGGGCTGAGCACAGGTCAGTGAAATCCATGCTCCTGTCTCGGGTGCTTCCAAAGCAGGTAGCTGAAGGATGAGGTTTGACCAGGAGCATTTTTGTGGGCAGGGGGGCCTCAAGCAGACAGGGAAGCCCTTAGGACCACGCTGGTGTTGTCTGCAGAGAGCCTAGCCCCTTTCTGTAAATAAAAGCAATCTCCAATGCAAATTTCCAGCTGTACTACAGAAGGATGGGCTACGTCTAATGGAAAGGGTGATGTTTCGCGTAAGGGAAGGGTTGTCCCCCCAGCTTGTATTAGCAGGATTTTGAATTTCAGACAAATCCCAACAATAATAATAGGAGGTTGCGTGAAGGTTAATGTTGTTTAGGCAGATGGTGAATTGCAGATTCAACCTGTTGTCACAATAATGAATGTGTTTGAAAAGACATTCATGTGGCAAATGGGAGAAAAATGAAATGAAAGGCACACATGCATGCACACAAATTTAGCATTGCTGGCTACAGTGTGTGTGTGTGTATGTATTCGTATACTTTTTTAGGGCTGCTATATTGACCCATTTACACAAATCAATATGAGAAGCAGGATTATGGATTTAAAATAATGCACTTTTAATACTGAACTGCCATAGTTCTGCCTAACAGCAATGAGGGAAGCATTTGATTTGAGTCAGGGCAGAATTTTACGGCTCTATTAAATACAATTCTCCCCGTCCCGTGCAGCGGGTACATGTTTTTTATCCATCTGTTGCGCTCCGTTTTATGGTAGCATAGCAAAAGTAGCCTGGGAGGGAGATAGATCTGTCTCACTGGGGACCAGGGTCTTCAGGAAGAATCGTTTTCCATTGGTTAGGAGCAGTGTCCTGGTGGTTGCTCTTTGAGAGCTGTTATAGAAACCGATTGGCTTTAGTGATAAATGAGGTGAGGAAAGTTGTTTCTCCCCATTCAGGTATGTATTTGCTGAAAGCAATGCAGATTCTGGGCTTCGAGTTTTTATGTAGAATTTTCTGCAGGTTTGCCAAGGGGTTCCCTCTGGTTGCAAAGACACCGAAGTCAAAGCGTCTTAGTAGGATTTGGACCAGCTAGCCAAATGACTCCAGAGGTTAGCAGTGCTGATGGAGCTAAAGCACGTTCTGCTAGTTACAAAGGCTGCTCTTTTTGAGAAGCGGAGGGTTGGGATCCTTGCAGCTTTTTCTGTTCTTACCAGTTGAATGACTCGCTGCCATACCTGTGTTTTTCTGCATCTTTTAGGTGAAGGAAATATTTCAGGGTCATAATCATTTAATTTAAAAGAATCATTTGCGTGGAAAATATTCTCAGTGTCCGTACAAACCCACTGATCACTAGCAGGAGAAAAGTATTATTCATTATCAATAGAGGACAGGGAGAAACAAAAAGGAAGCCCACATACTGTAAAACAGCCTTTGCACGAAATTTGACTGTATTGGATGTGCTTGTATGTCTACTATAAGTGGCAGTTCTCCATCTGGAATAATTTTAGCAGTTTATAGTGTCTTATTACTATCTATGCAGTAATTCAATGTCAAAATTAAAAAATACTCAGTCCTTCCTCCAATCATTGCTAGAAAAGCCTGCCTGTTTCCCTCCCCTTCCTTCTGAATTTGCTGGTGTGGGGTGTCATTTTCCATCATTCTCCAAACTGTATATTCAGCTCTTTTTAAATATTCATTGCTCTATTATATTTTTAACTTCCCTGTGATTATCCATTGCCTAGTTCCCTACCTGATTGGCTGCAGATGTATCCTGAGGGAAAATGCTGGACAAAACCAGCGGTGTCACTAGATAATGTCTTGAAAATGGGAAGTTGGAGGTAGCTAAGAGGGCCCCATCAGGCTCCTTTAGAGAATGACAGTTACCATAATCAGATGAGGCTGAAAAAGGAAAAAAAACTATTACATTTTTCCCCTCATTTGCTTCTTCATCGTGGTGCTGGCGTTCTGTACACAGTCCCGCTTGCAGAAAAAATGGCACAGAGTCTCAGAATGCACTGATAAACCCTTCACTTGGGTTTCTAAGGGTTAGGTTTCTTTTGCCTAAATGTTTCTAGAATAAAATGTGTGAGTTGTAGCACTGCCTGTTAGGTGTGTTAGTGCCTGAGAGCCCCAAGTCAGGAGCCAGGACCTTTGGTGCAGGATCCTCCCTGTAGAAATCCTGTGCCCCTGAGATACCCCTTAGACCAAAGGGTTTCTAACCTCATCCTTTCCAGTTTGTTGGAGAACCAGACAGGAATGAAGAGAAATGGCACTTGTTGCACTGCAGCTTCAGCTGTCTCTTGTCCAGCTACAAATGTTTAGCCTCAGCGCAATCCAAGCGAGCAGGGGGCTGGAGAGCCAGAGAGCAGGGTGGGTAACCTGGAATGGAATTTGGGGGCAGAAAGGGAGATTTGACATGCTCAGCGTCGCTGGGCTGCTGCACTACCCCTTTTTCTCTGAATTGCTGGCATGCTCGTGTGCCAAACGCACTTCTGCAAGGGGCCTGCTCTTGGCCAGCGCGGCCTCCTGCTTTGCCCCAGCGTCCGGGCAGTTCTCCGAGAAGCTCTTTAGAGAGCTGCAGGTAGGTGGTTTCCTAGGATCCTTTTCCTAGGCACCCTGGTGCAAGAGGCACGAACTGGAAATCCTTGTGTCAGTTGGGATGCCTGGCTTGGCTGGCAGTGCAGACTTGGGGAGCGGGGCTCTCGCTTTACACCCTGCTCTGCTTTGGCTCCTGCGGTCTGGCCTAGCGTGCGGCAAGCGGGGGAAGAGCGCGCTTAGCTCCCAGCCGTGCAGCCCGCCAACGCCACAGAGAGGAGCCAGCCTTGTACGGAGCTTCCCGGCCTCGTTTTGAGGCAGGTGTGGGGATGTTTTCCCAAGGAAGCACTGACATCTCCTAATTGCTGTCCTCACGGGCTGCCGCGTGTGGAGGTTACAGCAGCGAGTGGCTCAGCCGAGGCCTCGGAGAGGCCTGCGCCGCGCTGCCCTTCTCGCTCTTGGTGACACCAGCTAATGGCTCGTGCCGCCAAGGTGGTGCTCAGTTAAGAGCACAAGGCATCTCGCGGCTCCAGTTGGGTCCCCGAGGGGTTAAGAGACACCTTGCTCTGCCCGGGGTGGGCAGAAATGCACAGGAAGGCATCGCTTGGTACCTGCAAGTCCTTGGCCTTGCTGTGCAGCAGAAAGAGACCTTCAAGTACTTCTCTTTCTTTCTCCATCTTAAAGGGAAAAAAAATACAGGAAAAAATCATGACTGGTTCATGCTTGCTCTCGGCCGTTCTTTTACATGTCAGGGGGGGCATAGGAATAGGCACTTTTTTACACTTCCCGTTACCTCAGCTTCATCTCATGACAGAGAAGTTGCTTCCACAGTGGAGATGTTACGGAATATTTTTTTTTGTCTTGAAGTCATGTATATATTTTTCTCTCTAAAGCAGTGCACAGGTATGTTTTTATCATATGCATAATACATAACATACACATTCGTAATACACCTTATATAATCAAGACACTGGATGACAAATTGTTGCCTCTAAAAAGCTCGCTTCCCCTCCTTCCATGCCCCATAGATATATACGTGTGTGTGTGTATATATATATTCATATTATATATATTTTTATATATATATATTTGTACCTGTGCATGTTGAGAGAGGCCAAATACAAATCCTTCTGCTGTCTAGCAGTATATTCATATTTTTACTCCATTGACAGGACACAGTGATGCTATGGCACGATGTTAAGCTTTCACCTGATAAGGATGAATGCTGGTATCGAGACTGTGAAATATGGTTGATTTCAGGTTTGTAACAGAAAAACTGCAAATAGGCTTACGTAGAGCTGTGCTTGTAAACACTTGATAGATTTTTCTAACAGATATAAAATATAGACAAAATATAAATATATGTTTATATATGAAAGGCAGGAGCGGCCTTTCTGTCTCTGGACGGCTCTATGCTGCTCCTGCAAGCTCAGGGCTCAGAGTGGCTCCCGCCACAGCTCCCTGTGCCACCCGGCTCCCGCGGGGTACGAGGGGAGGTCCCGGCCCCTGGGCAGCTCGGAGGCTGTGTTGTGTTGAAGCTCTTGAATTACAGCCTCGTTCGCCTTTTTCATTACCCAAGCACATCTCTGCCCACTTCCTGCAGCCGGGAGGAAGGTTTATTGCTTTGACCTCCCAGAGGGAGCGCACTGACCATGATTTATAGCCCGGGGGCTGCGTGTGAGCAAGGAGGGGGCTCTGTTTCATGCGCTGGCCAGCGACTGGCTCCGCAAGCCGGTGGCAACGGAAAGCCAGGGAATCTGCCGGCTCCCGGCCAGGCCTCGCCAGCGTTCCCAGCATTGCCAATAAGTCATTGCTGGATGGAGCGGTTGTGATGTCAGGTAACTGCCCTCACCCTCGCCCATGCTGCTAATGAGCAAACTGCCTAAAAATGCTGCATTTCCCCAGGACTATTGCTATTAATTCTAAAACACAGGGCCACACAAAGAGCTCCGCACCATGTCACCAAGTCAGAGGCGTCGTAGCGATTAGAGCGGACAGAGGTGACTTGAGCATTTCTGTTTGTTCAGACTGAAAACGCTGGAGGAGGCGGCAGCCCTGGCTGATAGAAGAGGGCTTCAGACTCGTCAGGTTCACCCCCAGCAGTGCTTGTTTGCAAGTGTCACTTTTTGCACGCTGTTTAGTGCTCTCAGTTTTGCATTGTTTGACTAATCTGATGGTCTTGAGGAGAACAGCAGAGTCAGGCAGAAACTCGCCCCATTCCCCGAGGTCAGAAATCCTGGAGCGATGCATCTGTTTGAACAGGCATTTGAATATACTGTCACTTAGTGAAGCGCTAAAGAGGAGAAGGAAGAAACAGAGGAAGAAGTAGTTTACAGTCAAATTCATAATTGAAGTCCCTTGGAAATAGTGTAAGCCTCCTGCTAAATACTGTTGAGTTGGTGAGTGTGCTGCAAAAGCAGATAGTTATTAAAAAGGAAATTACAGTCTAAATCAAAACCAAGGAACATATTATTAATTTATTTACTTGCTGCAGAGGCAGTTTTGTGGAAGGTACAGTCAGTCCCAAGGGGAGTTTTCCAGAAAGCGACTCTCTCCATCAGCCGGAGCCGCGGAGCGGAGCAGAGGCTGCGGCCGAGCAGAGGCTCCCAAGGGGAGCGTTTCCGAAAAGGGAGCTCACACCGAGAGGCGGGAGCGTGTCCTCTCCTTGGAAGAGTCCCGCGGGAGCCGAGCGTGCCAGTGCCTGAGAGCAGAGCCTGCCTCTGGGAGCCGTGGGGTTTCCTCTCCAAAGGTGTGGTAGAAAGCAGGTGCTGGGTCACCCGCCGTAGTTATGCCTCAGACTAACATATGAAAATTCCTCCCTCTCTCTCCTCGTCCAAATGTTCCTGAAAAGCCTGGACAGGGCTCTGGGGGGAATGAAGGGGTGTCTCAGCACTTGGAAGGAGCAGCGGTGCTTCCTCACTCTGTGGTGCTGAGAGGCTGAATGGATAAAGCCCCCCGCTGCTTGGCACCCAGCAGCCTCCGCGGGGCCGTCCTGCGCCCACCCGTGCGCTTGCGCCTTCTACGTGGGGCTCGCGTGATACTGCCTTTCCCCGAGACTCAGAGCCACGAGGCTTATTAATTTGGGGAGAATTACTGCAATCCTCGTGTGCTGCCTGCCCGCCGGCAGCGCGAGGATATCAAACCTCTCCTTTGTGTGGTGATAGTTCTCCTCTTCTGCATTGTTGCACAGCGGCTGGTTTTAATTGAAGGCCCGTGTGCCCAGAGGAATGCCAATAAGATACTTCCCTTCAAAAATCCGCAAGCCAGCAGCATCTCCGTGCAATGCTGGTTTCTTAGGCTTCCCATTGCCACAACCTGCTCCGCCGGGCAGCACGGACACGGCTCGAGCGGCCTCAGCTCCGCGCGGGCCGAGGCGACACCGTTCCGGGCTGGCACGTGGCGCTCCCACGGGATGCTCCGCGGATCCGGCAGCGCTCGCCCTGCCTGGCAGCGTGCGCTCGTGGAGCATGCGGAGCAGCTGCCCCACAGGCCTCCTGTTCTCCTCCCCGTTTCCTTTCCTTCCATTTAGCTCTCTCTTTTTTTTTTTTTTTCCGGGGTTTAAGCATTTTTCCTGCTATGTGCGTTGCTTGGGAATTTTCTCCTTTTTTTTCTATTTTTTTTTCTAGAAGAAATATTTATTTTCTCGAGGAAAAGCACCTTTTCTAGTTCACTTGCTAGTTCTAAATTACCCACGGCTTAGTAAATCAGGTTGATTTTGGTAATAAATCCCCTGGCGTGTTATCTGTTGTTTGCAGTAGTTTGTCGGCGTGAACTGTCCATGTGCTGCTGCTTTGAAATCTCCTTTCTAATCGCTCAGTCAATACCACTGACCTTCCTAGTCATTTCGTGGGTAACGATAGCTTCCTGGAGAAGCCTTTTTTTTTTTTTTGAATCAGCAAGATTGGAGATTCCCTTCCTGCCCAAAAAATACCCATCAGCGTAGGCACCCATCTGCTCCTCCGCACCTGGGAAAATGCTGATGCTGGCACCGAAGCACCTTACGCTCTTGTTGTTTTTATCCGGCACGAGCTTCCTGTTTTCCATATGAAACGCCTACCGGGAGAGTGTTCCTTGTTGTCAGGATAACCGTATTATTCAAAGTCTTCTCCCTGCTCCGTATCATGGCAGGAACCCCCCACGCAACAGGACTCTCTCTGATCCCACTGTAGTTATTTTTTCTGTTCTCGACGGCAAACATTTGATCTTCACTTCTAAAGCTTCATGTTTTTCAGCAGTGTTATTTTTTTGGTCATTCCCAGTTTTTTGCTTTTGCGTTGTGTCCTTTGGGAGGGCTGTTTGTGTATGTGCCTATGTTGTTTGCTGCATATATTATATGTGGGGCTAAATAGAATTAATACCTTTCTTCTCTCTGTAAGAACTCTCCTCTGTTGTGCATCCCTTTAATTGCTGGTGGGCACTGATGTAGGCAGTGCCCTCCTGAAGAGGCCAGTTGTTCTGCAGGATGTTTATACCTCTCACCAAAAGACAGTTGCCCCTTGGCTCCTGCTAAGCTGAGCAGCAATGCTGGCTTGGAGGGATATGCTGTGGGAAGGTGTGTAAACTTCCCCCTCAGGGCTGAAGGGTTTTTATTCATGGAAAGAAGGGAAGGGAAGGAGCTCTTCCTCCCCAGCACACGCTTGTACTGTGACCCATCCACTCACCCATGACTCAACCTTGAACTTTCAATCTTTTGCCCATGGAAACACTTTTCCACAGTTCTGTGCTTGTGGTAGGCAAAATTCCCAAGAAATGAGAACTATTGGGAGCTAAGCAGAGAAGATTGTAATTGCAGACATTTTCACTTGCTGATGTCTCTTGGAGGTGTCTGTTGCTTTCACATCGATGGACTTTTTGCTGTTCCTTGAAACGCTCGTATTTTAAAGAAAGACCCTTAGGAGCCATAAAGCAGAAACCCACCATCATTCAACTAGTCCAGCAAGCCCAGGACTCTAAGAGGTTCTGTCTGCAAAAGATTTCATTAGTGTTTGCCGATGTAAATGTATTGCTTATGTTCATTTTTCATAGGAGCATGCACGAGCCTACTGCACAGGTGGGGAAATTGGGTGCTGGGTTGGTAACAAGGGTGATAAACTGATACATTTGCATGTTCACAGGTTGGCTGTCGCTCCTTTGTGTCAGCAGCTCCTGCTTATCTGGAGCCCCTTTACTTGCAGTGTCTCGGGCTCTGCAGTGTTTCTCTCTCTGTAATTCAGGCAATATCAAGCTTGGCCCCCTCCAGCAGCTTAAGGATAATGTCCTGTTTTAATGGCTGCTGATGGATAACAGCAAAATACTGGGGCTGGCTTAAACACAAAATAGTTTGTGGGGTTCACTGGTTCATGCTCAGTGTGGGACTGATGGGGTCAGCTAGTCCCAAAAATGAGGGGCAGGCTTTTTTCCCTGCTTCATGTTAGTCAAATGTGAGGGCAGTTTTGAGGGCAATTCTCTGCATATTTCCTTTGTTCCCTCCTTGCTTTTTGGTGGACATTCTGTTGATGAGGAAATGGGATTAAGTGACTACATGAAACTTTTCACCCCTGCTCATCTAACCAGGAGGGCAATCTGCAAGGGAAAGGAAGCAAAAGCATGTAAATAACCTGGATTTTCCTTTGTATCCAGGTGAAATCTCCCTTATTGCAGCTTATGCCACTTGCCTGTGAACACCCGACCTAGGGTCCTGCCCACCTCTGAGGGAAATCTGCCTCCAAACCCCTTTCTGGTGTTCATCACTGTGAGGGTGTCCTGCAGACCGATGTTCAATATCCTCTTCAGATATGTAATACAGATCCCCCCTCTCTGAATCACTTTTTTTTTTTTTCCATTTTTCACAATTTTGGCATTTCTTTGTGATGTGAAGTTTCCTTCAGGTAAGAATGTCCAAAAAACGGAATCCTTGTCCTGAGGCCGTACGTTTTCTGTCACCTTGCGGGGAGGAGAACCGTAATAACGTGGTGTAAATAGCCCTGGGACGCAGTCCTGATGGCGAAACTGTCCTTGGAACGTGTTCCCTGTCTCTCCCTGTCTGCAACTGCTGCTTACCACGGAGCATGAGAAAGAGAGAAGGGAGATTAACTTGGGCTATACTCCTGCTGCAAAGTGAGTGGAAAGCTGGAGGATTTGGAGGTGCTGCCGAACACCAATGCTCATCCTTTGTCTCGTGGGGTGGGGGTATCTTTGGTCTGGTCCCAGGCTGTGCGTCTGCTCCAGTGCCTTCCCCAGCGCCCAGCTCTCTGTCAGGCTGGGTTTTACAGGGGTCAAGAACAAAAAGGAAACGTTAGGTGGAGTTTGACTTTATTCTCTCTGTTTTTATGGCAAGTGAAAAATCTCGTGATGCAAAAATGCTGCTTCCCACTCATGATAAAGACATATCACAGATATGAACATTGAATATGTGGTGGGGTTGTACATTATTTTCGTGTTAAGCGTTTGCAAGATGCCTAATTCCTCAAGGCTGTCTCTGTAGCATCACTTCCATCTCGTAAACTTGGAAAGTCAATGTCCAGGGTTATTTCCTTACCAGCCTGGCCTCCTGGCGCGGCGTCTCCAGAAGCAGTGCGGCGGGGTTTCCCTTTGGATCGTGTCCGCAGCGGCGCTCGGGTGGCTGCCGCATTGGTTGTCCCGAAGGGAGGGCTGGCTGCTGTTAAGAGCGGCGGATCCTTGGGCAGACGGGTCTCCGGCGCTGATCGACGCCGATAGCGTCGCGCTTGTCACGACGCGACAGCAGTGGCCTGCGAGCCCGGGGTGTCTCCTGACAGGGATCGTGGCCCCAGATTGGGAGCAGTGTCGCTGGTTAATCCATTCACTTTCTGTCTCACCTTTTGCAGGCCTCGTAATCCCTCCTGGGTCTCAAATTCCCGTCTGTGAAATGCTAGTGGCAGCCCTTATCTACTTAATGTATAAGGATAGCAAAGGTGATTCATTAATTTTTTTTAGTGTTCTCTGAACTCCTTTGTGGAAGACAATATAGGATGGAGCAGTATTGTCTAGCTCAATGATCTACAGGGGATTTTAAAACTGAGTATGTTTGGAGCCTTACCCTAAAAGACAAGTCACTTCCCTGCACACAGGGAGGAGGAAAAAAAAAAGAGGAAAGTAAAAGAGAAAAAAATGCTAGAGTTTGATCCCCTGTTCATTCAGGTCATTAAAAGAGTGTCTTGAATGGTGTTTGGATCAGACTTACAAGACACATTTCCCTCTCCCCGTGTCACTTTCTGGTCCCTCATGAAGGGGCTTTTCCCAGCGGCAGGGAACACCCGGCTGCTGCGGGGAGAGGGCAGAGGGGGCTCCAGGCCTCGCTCCTGCAAATGGCCGGGACAGGCGGGCGCACGGGGAGCCTGGGGATGCCCAGTGTGCTCGTATCTATGAGGGGCAGGTGGCTCGAGGGCGAGAGGCTGTTAGCAGGAGGATATTTTTAAATACATATATCCTTCCTCATCCCTTGGCTGGGGGTGGGGGGGAACAGCTTTTTTTTTCTTTCAAGCTTAAATTTAACTTGTCAGTTGGTTGCATTGATTCAAATGTGCTCTTCCTCGGTGACCTTCATCTCTCCATGCCTGTGAGATGTGAAAGATGCTGTTGACACAAGCAGAGGCTCAAGCTCCCTCAGCTCATATCCCAGACACCGCTTGAACGTGGCGTGTTTGATGCTGCATATTTCTGTCTCGCCGATAAAGTGGCAGCAAAAGTTACTGCATCCATCCGGGGAGGGGGGCAGAGCTGCACGAAAGCCTCAGCAAACAGCACTGCCCTCCTTCCCCTCGCCCAGCTCCCGCAGCACCAGCTTCAAGTCAGAGGGCAAAGCCGAGCGCTCTTGAGGCTTGGGAACGGCCCCCTGCACCAAAAGGCAGGGTCTGAGATGGGCAAGACAAGCCAACGAGTGCTGCGCTCGTGGTTTGCAAGGGCAAGAAGTGCTCTGAGCTCCTTCCGTCCTCACACCCCGTTTCCCTCGCGCGTGCTCGGGGCTTTTCCCTTTGGGAGGGCTGAGTGTCCCTCTGTAAGAAGCACCAAGCCCTGCTCCGGCCATTATGCTGCCCAGAACAGTCCATATAGTTGATTTTCTTCTTGCAGAGAAGCCATGGCCAGCGAGGAAGACCCCACGTGCTGCCCTGCAAACACGGCACCGCGCATCTGACCAGGCGTTTTTTTTATTCCACCTAAATAACCACTCTGCTGGGTGAAGCACAGAAATAATTTCCCAGGGCAGCTGCTAGGAAATCGCGCTCCAAGTCTATCAGGGAATTACAGTTTAATTGCAGTCTGCAGGAGAAGGACTCTGCCCCAGCTCAGTGTTTAATGGGAAAGGCAGCTATTGAGAAATTGCTGCCCCCACTCCAATAGCTTTTACCGCTGACTTCAAGCAGCTCCAGCTCAGTTTAGCTGGCAAAGTTCACTGCTGACAGATGAAGCGCTGGAATTAAAATATGTGACAGTGCATTAAGCGAGACGCTGTAAAGGGCATTTCAAAAGCGGTCAGCGAGAGGCGGCCGGGGGCGCGGAGAGGAGAGCAGCGACCGCGCTGCCGGGCCAGGACAGGGCTGGTGGGGACGTGCCTTTTACCCCCCTCTTTGGAAAGGTGCTCTCTAATAGCAAATGTGGATGGCGTTTCTCTGTTAGTCACATAACATGCAGCTGGAGCTGAGGAAGGGGTCAGAGGGGGAGGAGAGAGGCCAGAATGAAGAACGAATGCATGCGAAAGGAAAGTGTGGGGACTTGCTGCGTTTGCATCCGTCACGGCGTGGGTGCCCCGGGCCTCGCTTGCTTGGAGCCCTTTTTGGGATGTGCCCGGGCAGCGTGAGGCCCTAACCCACGGGCCCGGGTGCCGTTTGCTCTCCGAGATGGGTGTCTGTGTCCGAAAGGGGCAGAGTGGCCAGTTCTGAAAGCCTGCAGCAGTCCCCGTCCCGGGGCAGCTCCGCATAGCCGCGTGGTGCTGGCAGAGCAGGGCAGCTCCTCGGGCGCTCCCGCAGGCAGCCCGCAGCAGCTCTCCTGGGGCTGGAAGTCAGCTGTGGGCCTGAGATGCTAATTGGAAGCAAGCAAGAAAAAAACACATAGGAGGAGGGCGAAAGAAAATCTCAATTTTTCTTTTTTAACTACTGCACCTTGGTGAACACTGTTATAAATCAGGCCATGGAAGACTCCCATCTGCCAAGTTCCTGGGAGGCTGAAAACCTGTGGGTGGCTTGTAACTGTGTCATAGAGGAAATATTAGTCCATCGATACCTTGGTCTTCAGGAGGTGGTGAGCGGCTTCAAAATGTGTCTTTTTGAGAAATTGCATCTCGCTAAGCGCGGGGGTCTCACTAAGGCTGGATCCTAACTCTGTCCCCATCTACATATCTGTGAAAAGTGATGCCCAGAAGCGGGACCAGGCTGCAGAATGAGGTTTCCTACCCCTCGGGCCGCTTCATTGTTGCTCCGTAGTCGTGGCCGGTGGTAACGCGGTCGGGGAGCTCTGGGAGGTGCTGAGGGAATGGACAAGTGAGATGTTGTCCTGGTGCACACCATTGGTGGTTGTAAAATGTGATGGAATCTGATGTGTATTACAAGATTCTTTAAATTTATTTCAAAAAGAAGGATAATTTTCTCCAGTGTCTTTTTCATGCTAGTTTTGCTTTAACTTACTGTTAGAGTGACCCCCGTAATGTTCCTGCTGTCCTTTTCGCTTCTTTCGGTAATGATTTAAAATAGTCATAAGTAAATAAGAAAAATGACTATTAATAAGACTTTATTTCTTACTAATTTGTCTGATCGTGCCTGTTTCCTGGTACTGGAGGAGGTAGGAGCAGATGGGAGCAAATGAGTTTGGGTCAGGTGTAACTCTCAGCCAGAAGGTTTCTGGGCTAGATTAGGAATGGACACAAAAACTCTTTCAGTTTGTGTCCTTATCTTTTCAAATTGCGGGTTAATTCTCTGTGATTGTTTGTGTTACCTCTTCCACGGCTCAAACAGAAAACAGTAGTTACTGAAATCTGAACCTACAAGAACATCGGTGCAGCCTAGAGTTGCTTTTTGTGTGTTTTTTTTTTCTTGTTTTTTTTTTTCAAGTCTGCTTGTTTTAGCTAATTCTGCCTGCTTGGAAATACCACATAAATGGAAAATATCACACTGTTTCTGCCACTTTCTCTCAAAATAAATAAGGATCCAGCTTTTCACATTTGGCTGTATATGTGCAGCACATTCATCTCCATCAACTGAAGCTTCCCAAATATCCCAGCTGGCGAGTACCTCTGAGATACCATTCATATCAGTGCTTGCTTCTAATTATCCCATTGGAAAATGTAGACCTGCAGTTTCCATGTGTGCTTCAGCTGGAGATCTGTTAGGTCAGAACGTTGCTAATTACGTTCAAAACTTTGAAAATCTCATCAAATTTGCCCTGTTGCTTATGTGAATTATTGAAGATACAGATTGCAAGCAGTAGCAAGTAGTTCAGCAAGTAGTTCAGCTCCACTTGTGAAAGTATCTGAAGAAACAAACCCAAACCAGGAAAGGATTGGATCCAGGTTCAGATCTTCCTCAAAACTTTCCCCGTTGAAGAGCTGTTTAGAACTAGAATCCCACTTAATGCTCATTAGAGAAATAGGTCTTTTCCACACAATGCTAAGCTGACATTTCCCTGAACTTTGTCAAATTACACTATAGAGACAGAGTTTGAGTTGCTTGTTAGGAAAGTTTTAAAGGCTTCATTCCTCTGCAGGTAGATGCAATGTATTTAGTTTCTGTGGTTTCAGAGCAGCATAAGAAAGGTTTGGTAGAATGAAAAATTAAATTCCTGCCAAAGGAAATGGGATCTTTACCAGAATCATACTTTAGCAATGAAGTTGTCTGGTTTGTATTTTATAGCTCTATGCTAAGATTTGCATTTACAGTATCATTATGTACAAAGTCTAGCATGGAGTTGGGATTTTCTTTTTCCCTTTCTTGTAATTGAAACAGTAGGAGTTTAATGATGGGCTGGGGAGGCTTGCTGTTTCTGAAATAATGAATTGAACTACTTTGAATGGGTAAGAAAAATATTAATAAAGTGATTATTTTAGTCTGAACTCAGTCCTGTCATAAAAGATGAAAGTATTAAAATTGCATTAGACACATTAAAAAAACAGCCCCGGAATAGTAAACACATTGCAGCTGTGGAAGCAGCCCAGCCTCGATCCAATACTCAGTTGATTACAGCAGCACATTTATTACCTTCAAAACAGTTAAGTGCTGAGAATGAACCTTATTTGGGGCTCTTTAGAAGGTGTAGAACCATCATCTTGCATCCTCTCCCTGTTCCCTGCCCTTTTTCTTCACCCAGGAACCTCAAAGGAAGGTTGCTGTCTTCCCTGCTGGCTGCCAGCGGGCAGCATCCCCGGTGCCCCGTGAGCGGTGCCCAGAGCAGCTCTGTTGCCTCGCAGGGCCAGGATTGCTGGTTTACACAGTTAGCCAAAAAATTGGATCTTTTATGCTGTCCCGTGAACATGCGGAGCGCGACGTGTGGATATTTCCTTAATGATTTGTGACTGATTTAGGAAGACGCAGCAGCACCCTCTTTCCCCGGCGCTAGCCCCTGCCTCCTGCCTTGAATCGTGTGCCGAAGCCATCGCGCTCGGGTTTCCTGGCGTGCCACATGGCAAGGCCTCTCGGAGCCGTCGCTGGCCTCTTTCTGCAGGTCATCCGTCGCAGTCCTTCCCTCGGCATGGACGTCTGCTGCTGCTCAGGCAATTCCCCTGCTCCGTGGCTGGGTTTGGAGCCTGCAGGGAGCAGCTGAGCCTCCAAGCTCAGCTCGGGGTGCTGCCTCCGCTCCGTGTGGTGGCCTGTACCGCTTGTCGCGCTCATCCCATACAAAAGCTCTGTTCACTCCCACCCTCTTCCATGGTGTTTCCCACAGCTCCTGGGACCGCATTATCCGGGCTCCTTTGCCCCTGTTAACGCTCTCAGCAGGGATGTGCCAGGCACCTTCCCTCTCCGAGCTCAGCGCGACGCTTCCAGGGCGTTCGGTGCTGGCGAGCACGGCTGCTCCTCGTGCGGTACCTGTTGTTTGCTCAACACACACCAAGGCCCCGATGTTCCTGTGCTGTGAATGTAAACACATGCATTAAATATTGCCTCGGGATTGTGTTTTCATCAGCAGAAGGCGGCTGCCCCGTGCTGGGGGCTAGGAGATATAAATTATAGATTGATAGTAGGAAAACTGCAGCATAAATTATAATAGATTTACAAGATGAACTAAACTTTTAGAGCTTTCAAGGAAAAGTTGGAGGCATTTGGGGAGGGCCTGGCTCTAGCCAAGCCTACTTGTGCTTCCGCCCTCTTGCCAAGCGTTGGGCTGCCTTGTACCCACCGCAGATCAGGGAATGCTGAGGGCTGCAGCTCCAATCCGACCGCTTTCACTTGGAGACAAATGGAAGATGAATGGGCCTGCAAACAGGGTTAAAGTCTCTCAGGCCAAAGGGCAAGCAAAAGAACTGTCTTAAGTATTTTTAATCTCAGAGTTTTAAGAGGCAACATTGGCACCTTTGGTGTCTGAACCTTTGGAGTTGGTGGAATTGTATCTGCGTTGACTGTAACTCTGGTCATGGTGAGACAAGTGCAGCTCATCGATATGGTACCTGTGTGATACTCGTATGATTTGGTGATGGACCTTTTGCAGTGCTGAGACACTGACTTCCCTGAGGGCCTATCTGCTGGGGAACTAATTGTACTTCTTAAAAGAAACACGAGAAAAACATGCCTGGCAAAACTGGATGCGCCTAAGGAGTTGCCAGACCTTTGCGAAGCCACCCATAAAATAAAGTCTGAGGTATATTTATGTAGCTGAGGCACTTCTCCCTTTTTGGATGGTTATTTTAAATCTTTTAAAAAAGTAAAAGCAAGCTATTTTCATTTAAAAGAATGAAATGTGTAAAGACTGGATTTTTCTTTAAACTTTCTGGGTTTAGTCTGGTTTTCTATGGAAATTAGCCTTATTGCAACCTCAGTGCCGGTCTTCAGTTTGCCTTGCAATAACTTTTCGAAATGTTGGTTGAATTTATTCAGATTTGACAGGGGAGAAAGGGTCTCAAAGATATTAACTTTGTGTGAATTTCATAAAAATAGGCATCTAGATAGATGAGAGTGTGATTAGTACTCCTGCTAAAGGAAAGAAAGACACTGTAGGCTCAACCACATTATTAAACACCTGAGAATCCTCCTGGGAGACCACCTGCCAGAGGAAGCCAGCTCTCAGGGTGTCTCTGAGGGTCTTGCCTGTTTCTTCTCCCACTGCTTTTCACAACCCGCTTGCACAGCAGCCCAGTGGTAAGTGAAACTACCCCAAGTCTTTCGTGGTGCGTGTTTTTGGGGTAGGATTGCGTGCCAAAGCAGGACCCTCGTGCAGCCCCAGCTACGTTCATGATCAACAAGGCCCCAGAGCTCTTTAGGAAAGCGATTTTGTGAGCAGTAGAGTTGCAGAGAGCTGGTATCCTATGATTTATGTCTCACGTTTGGGTTATCCGGAATTTAATGCGTTCCTAGTGCCAACTAAAGTGTCCTCCTCCCTCTTACATGAGTCTCTAGTGTCCAAGAAGGGCTGAGATCACAGTATCAGAGAAACTGCTAGGGTCTTTCTCTTCTGCCCACCTATCTGCTTTCGTTAAACTGGTAGGAATGCAGAAATTTTGAGAAATTTTAGCCGCGACAGATCAGGCTGAAATTCATCAAAGGCATCAAAATTATTAGAGAAGGGCAGAAAGAGTAAGAGATATACACACGTCATGATTGCACTACCCTGATCACTTAGGAAACCAAGCTAAAAGTGCATTGGGTCACAAAAAATGTGAATATTCAAACAATTGTAAAGAACAGTCAGTTTTTTAGGTTCTTATGATACTCAAGAATTACAGCTACTGCATCCCAGTGTGTTATTGAGACCCTTAGCAGATGCAGGATGAATTTGGAAGAGCTGTTGGGACACCTCGTTGTGTGTATGCTTGACTAGAAATTAATAAATGTGTTCTAAAGTCGTGAGGATTTGGTGCTGGAGGGGCCACATGGGATGTGCGTCGCATGCGCTCACTCTGCTCAAAGCAATTCTGCTCCAGTTGCTGCTTGGAGAAGTTTGGAGAAGTTTCTGCAGAGGCAGAATGTGGCAATCCTAGGCAATAATCTTGTGGGAAAGAAATGGTTTGCTGTGTGTGCATATGTGGTCCCAGGCATGCTCAATTATCTCAGTGCTTCTAGAAGAGAAATTCTTTCTATTTCAACCCAGGCAACCTGGTGCTGTGCAATATTTATTGACCTGTCTTTTTGTGCTCTCCTTGGTGACAGCTTGACTCTCCTCGCTGTGCTCCTAAAGAGCCCATACTGTAAAGAGCTTTCTACAGGCTTTTCTGTTTGGGGTCATTTTGTACCTTTGCCTATGTTTTAATCAATGTGCTTCACTCAAGATGTAGAAACACATTAAGCCTGGTGCCAGTTGGTTTTAATTGAAGAGGAAAAAAAAAAAAGCTGGCATGATTGAGTCCTTGGGGAAATGGTGAGCTTCCACAGCTGAGCCTTCAAAATGTCTGGACAGTTTAAAAGTGTGAGAGAAGTAACAGTGAATGAAGCATCCAAGAGACAAGAGGTATGGCTAAGAAATCCTAGTGGAGTGAGCGAGAAAAAGTGTGCCCAGAGATTCCTCATAGATTTGGGGCAGATCCAGGTAAGCCAGAATCAACAGGAGACTTTTGTTTTTGTTCATTGCAAAGATTAGCAGACTTTTTCCTTTACGAATCTCCTTATGCCCATGCTAAGAAGATTTCCTAGCAAAGTTGGTTCCTGCAAAACGTCTGTCTGTGTGTGTAAATCGTCAGTGCTGGAGCAGTTGTGTGAACAGGCTTGGAGATGTTGCTGCAGGAGGAAAGGAGACAAATTGCTGGGATAGGTATCAGTGGCCGGTCCCCACCAGGGCTCAGTGGCAGATTAGAGAAAGAAGCTGATTCCTGTGAAAAGGCTTTTGGCTGCTCCAGGCAATGCCCTATTCTTACTCCATAGTGAGGACTAGGGATTTGTCATGACAAATCATATAACAAGTCACAGCTGTGGCTTAGAATAGGAAGCAAAAAACATGGATTTATAGCTGGGGTGGAGGAGAAGGGAGAAAGGTCAAATGAGGAGTCTTTACTCTTCTCAAAATTAATACGTGGGATTTTGGAAGAGCACAAGGGAATTAGGTTTCCTGTGCTTTCCCAGTGGATTGCTGTTCCCTATGGTTAGAAACCTTTTCAACACACTTTGCGTATTCTGGTTAGGTGATGCACAGGGGTAGCAGCACTGACCTAGGGCTTGAAAAACTCCGTTGGGAAAAATTCGCTTTAAATTTAATGAATCAGGAGTTGAGTCTTATGATGCTTGAAAAAGTTACTGTCCTCATCCCTCTTTGTTCCGCTCAGGTCACCCGGTTCAACTCTGCAGCTCTCAGAATTTCCACTGTGTTCACCCACCCACACGTCACATTGTGAGATGTCGGCCATGAGTCTTTTTTGTTCTTCTTGAATAAATCATGGCATCCCTGACTCCGGAGACAGCTTGACAAACGCGTAGCTTTAACTGAAGTATTTGTCATCGCTGAGATGTGAACAGAGGTTAATTACAACAGCCAGCTCTCGCTTGCTGAGAAGTTTCTCAAATTTGGGAACTGAAGCATCCTTTGCTGGAATTCACCTTAGAAGTTAATGACGTTTTGAAAGCTTGAGCCAAACTGCATTTGGGTGTTTCTGAGAGCTGGGCAAAAAGCAGAAGCAGTTTTGTTCTGCTGGGAAGGGTTCTTTTTAGGCACTTTCAACTTCAGAAATGTTTTCTCCTGCGGGTAGAGTCATCCTCTTAGAAAATCTGTGGAACCTGCTTGTAGTAAGAGTGAACCAGCACAAAACGTTAGTGCAACTTGTGATCTGTAATTATCCGAGTCGCAGGAAGCTCCGCATAGCTACATGGTGGACTCAGCCTTCGCTTTGCGCCGGTAACCTGTTACCCTTAACAAGGCAGTGTACGAGCTTTTATCGCCCTGAACGTGCAGCTCAGACCTTACATCAAGGCAGCCAGAGCCTTTTCTCTGCTGTTGCAGTAATGCCGGGAACCGATTGCAGAGGAAATAGCAAGTTTTTCTTCAGAGAAGGTCTAGATCCAGAAATAGTCCCGAGTCCCATTGAGTAAATCAGAGGTTGCCCATGGTGCTGCTAGAAGTCCTTCGTGGGTGCTCTGAGAAGCCGGGAAGGGCCCAGGCCGCGCGTCCTGCTGCCGGGCAAACTGCTCGCCCAACCTGTCTTTCCGAGCACAGCGTCGCTGCCTGTTGCCGTTGTGGCCCGTCACATATCCCAGGTCTTACCGTCCGCCTCAAGAAGTGGCGAGAGGTCGCACGCCGCGTTGAGGCTCAGCCCCGCGCGCGCGGGTGCCTCAGGCGCAGCGCCACCCCGCAGGCCGCGGCGGCAGCTCTGCGAGCCCCTCGTAACAGCCCCAAGTTGTAGCTGGGGGGAAATAGCTGTCTCTCGAAAACCACATTCCTGTCTCCTGTCCACCCTGCTCCGGTATTCGTCTGGATTTGTTGAATAATGGTAATGGGTTATTTAGCGGCTCTCTGCAGCCAGTATCAGCCGGCGCAGTGTTTATGTGGCTGGTCTCCCCTGCTCTGTCAGCTGTCATAAGCTTCTCAATTAGAAAAGAAAAACCCTGATGTGAAATAGGTAACTATGGTTACCTGTGATGTGGGTTTTTAAGGAGCGCTCAGAAACCTAGTGGCAACAGAGTTTGGAAGTTCAAAGCTTTAATTTATCTGAGAATTCTCTTGATTCAGAGCATCAAAAGCATTTAGAATAAATCCGAAACATTTTCTGTTGTCCTCAGCAGAAGCCATTGCAGGGGCTAACCTGCCTGCGTGCCCGAGGAGCGAGGGGTCTGGGTGCAAGGCGAAGGAGCATCCATCCCATGTCTCCATGCAGAGCCTGGTGGCCCTTGCAGCACCTACCTTGTACAAATAGTGGTTTCCTGAGGAAGCGATGCCTCTCCAGTCTGGTCGTGTTCCTATCTGCATTGAAATTGTGATTTCTAAAGGAGGATGTATGGCGCACTGCATACTTGGGGGACATCTCTCAAATAAAGGTGTCTGCCTCATTCAGATGCAGTCATGCTGCTGAGGGGGAAAAAAAAATGTCACTGGAGTTTAATTTAATGAGAATGCAAGGTACTGCAAAAAGGTTTTAACTGGAGCAGAAGCGTTTTATAAAACACAAATAGGACCTGTTTGTCACATGTTCTCTTATAACTCATGACATAAGGTGAATACTGGGAAGCCGCCTATTCAAGTCATATCCTGGCAAATGCTGGTCTGCTGCTGAGTCAGTACTGATTTCTCAGGAAAGTTGTTACGTGGTACCGGGACTTCCCAGGACCTGGCTCTAACCCACGCCTACTTTTTGGGGGGAATTCACGTCATCTTGCATCTTCTATGGCAGAACTTTACTTTTTAAAGATTTGAGTTAATTTATTACTATGCCTATTAACATAGGTTTGTTTCATTAGGATCCAACCTTTTACAGTAATCAGGCATTCAGGGTCATCAGATCATCAAGTCAACTTCATCCAGCTGCAAGGTGTTGTCTGCAGGTTGTTGGTAGAGAAGTCAGATAAGTACGTTTATAGGTTACGGCCAAATCCCACCAGTGACTTGCAGGACTGCAAAGTCTCCTTGCGCCTCTGTTGGAAGGTGTTTGCTGGATATTGTCTTTATGCTGGTGACTGCTTTGCCTGCTGACTAGAAAGTCAGGACAGTAACACTGAACACTCCAAATGCTTACTGCAAGTACTCCTGTTTAACCAACTTGAAACAAATAGCACATAATTTATTAAGGGTGCATAAGGCTGAGACTGTTGCATTACAGTGCGATCCAGAGCTGAGCAGGAAAAGGTCACCGGCCTTACTGTATTGTTTGAAGTGCTGGAGAATTTCTAATGTGTTTGCGCTCCGGCTGTGTTCGTTTGGAGGCGGAGAGAAGGTTGTGGTTGTTATCTGTTAATCTGGAGGTTCCTTATTAATAGGCTGCACACTTCATTGATTTTTAATTAATTTCTGCGGAGACCCAGAGCATAGTGCTGCAGCCCACAGACATCTCTGTACTTATTGCAGTCCACATCTCTATTGATTGCCTGCCTAAGGAGCAGAAGTAATCCATTTTAAATGCACTTTCTTGGAGAGAGCGAATGCACTACACAATATACTCTCCCGCCTGTAATTGTATTGGCAAGAGGTCAGCGGTCAGCGCAGGGGAAAGGCGCTAGTGCATCATTGAATATTCTGCGGGCTTCCGAGCTCGCTCTTTTGTGCAGCCCTGAAGTCTCAGACAAGCCCCGCGACCTCCCTCGCAGCTGGTTTGTAGCCGCAGAGCATTAGCAAAGCCCTGGGCACGGCCCCGCTGCTGGAGCCGCGCTGGGGGCTGCTCTGCAGGGCACGTTCTGCCAACCCACCCCTTGGGAGGACGGAGCTGATCGAACCACCCAGGAATCCCAGGGAGAAGAGCAGGATACAAAAAAGCCTTTTCAGAAAGGTAGTGCACTGCCACCTCCCTCTGTGGCTGCCCCTTTGGAAAGTATCAAGCAGTTCTCGCAAGTGTTGGATCCGCAGGGAAGGGAAAGCTGAAGTCTCAGAGCGCTCCCCGCCTCTGAGGGTAGGTCACACTTGCACAACAACCGTGTCACCAAGCTGTGATTTCCCTCAGTTAATTACAGGGGGACACACCGGTCCTTTAGAGCACTGGAGGGACAGGGCGAAGGTTCAGCCTGTGCCCCCACTGCCCGGGACGGGGGGATGCTGGTGCCAGGCAGGAGATAACGTGATGTAAGTGAGCGGCCTGGACACAGCTGATAGCTGTCTTAAGAAAACACTGTGGTAAACGTTTATTGCAAAATGCTCCAACTCCACAGCTCCCTCCAGCAGGGATTTCGTGCACAAGAATGAACTTTGTTTCTCCCCTCTGAAACAGCCTCCAGAACTGATGTGCCTGGAGATGGGACCAGAAGAACTTGGAGGCGCCTATGTTGAAATACCTGTTCTACATCCTATTAGTAATGCTACTTAGTGTATTTATATAACACCTGTCCTCGGAGGAACACGAAGTGCTCACAGGCTCTCTCTGTTCAGCACCACCTAATCTGCATGTCTGCATAATTCGAAGGAGCCAGGGAGACAACTCATACTTTTTTTGCAGTAGTTCAGACAAAGGAAATGTTTAATGATGACAGGGGAACAAACTCCTCTTCTCATAATGTCTTAAGCACTTCAGCACCTACCCAGAATAGATAACTTAGTTTTAAAGACCTTACAACTGTGCTGTGAACCAGTCTAGCAGAAACCTATTTATCTGTGCTTTAAAAGGATGGGAAGGCACTGCTGAGATTTTAATTTAGGGTTGCGGTAGGTCTGGGCCCCTCGAAATGTCTACTCAGTCCTGTCAGTGAAGTCTTGAAATATTGTGAGCTTATGGACTTGTTTTTCTTCTCATTTCTTTATTCTCCTTTTATGAATCACATGAGATTTGGGGGTAGCCAGCATTCTTCCTGTAACTCTATCATGCAAACTTTGTTTTCAAAGCCT
>NW_010578604.1:95032-121585 GCF_000705375.1 Tinamus guttatus
TGTTTGTTATTCCTCAACATCTCTTTTTATATTGTGTTTTGGTCCACAGCTCAGCAATGCAGTAAATGAGGCTTTAGGGCTACAGGTACTGGATCAGTTAACCTGCAGCCCCATGATGTGGAGTAAAGACCTGGTATGAAGTCTTTTTGCTGGTTGATACTTGTTCTTTTGACAGCTAACTGCCATGTTTGTACTGCTACAGGTAGCCAGTGTCCTCTTGGAGCTGGTATGAAGCCAGTTTATTCATGTTTTGTGGTTCCACTGAATCAGCTCCCATACACGAGCAGGCAGAGTTTGTATTTTTGAGTGATCCACTGATAGAAAGATCTAGGACTAACTTGTGCACCGAAATGTCACCCCCCAACTCTTTTCATGGCAAGATTGGCTTGAGCCACTTTGGCAGTTCAAGGACAGCTTGAGGTCAAAGCACCAGCACTCCAAGATAGGACTTGTTGCGTGTGGCTAGTCTGGAACTTCCAAATTCAGTAACCTACAGGGAAGAGAAACCTTAAGAGAGAGCTTAGTAGCAGGAGATGGGAAGAAATGTGGTACTATTGTCTAGCCTTTACCAAAAAGCGAGAGATTTCCTTGCCCCATGCAAAAAAAGTAATTGATCTCCTAACTATTTAGGGAGACACAACAGCCAGGGGAGTCCAGGAGTAGGTCCCCCTTGGCAGCTTTCCCCCTCAGCTGGCCCAACTGTGGCCGTTTCCAGAGGTGTTCGGCAGATAATCCGTGCGCAAGCGGCAGATCCCCGGCCCGGAGCTGTCGGCCGCGGCTCCAGCCCCGGCTTTGCAGGAGCAGCTCCCGCCTCTGCCGCTGAGTCGGTGCCTTCCGGAGCGGCTCAGTCTTTCCCTCCCACAGCTCTGTCTGGAGTAACAGCCACCTGGATGGTTCTGGTTGCTCCTGACAACAAAGGGCATCGCTTTTCCTTGAAAGAGTCTTTAGCCTTAGGTAAAATCACACTTTTTTTTTTCCGGGGGTTAAGGGAAGGAAGGCAAAGATGGTCATTTCAAGCTTTCTGTACTGATTCCTGTTATTAAGCTAGCCTCAAGTTATTAGGATGAAAAGAGGACAATTTCCAAGGCTGGAGTTTAATGCCCATGAGATTTGAGTTGGGCTTGAAATTTTCTTCCCTCACAGACCTGTTTGATGGATCTACCATTCGCCCTGGCCCCGGTGAGGGGAAGTTATTATCGAAGAAAGGCAGCCTGCTCTTAATTTTTTGAAGCTTCCTCGGGTCAGTAAAGATCGACATTTCCTCTATTTAAGAGAGAAAATAATGTATACCATAGAAAACAGCAAACTAGGCATACTGAGAAAAAACGTTTGCTGTGCTGTCTGCTGGTTTTGCTGAAGTTCCTGGGGAAGGTAAACTTCTTTCTACTCATTTTTTTTATTTGAATTGTTCTGCAAAGTGGAAGTCTTAGATCCTGCAAAGACGTATGTATATACTTAACCTTTAGTTAGTGATTCCACACACTTCAGTTCATCTCTGGTAAATATCCCAAAGGGGCTTTTCATTTAATGAGGATTACATACTTGCTTAAAATCTATCCTAAAAAATGAATCCTTTTTTGGGGGGCACTCAGGTAGGAGCATATAATGGAAACAACTTTCAGACAGGACTTTTTTGGTTAAAGAGTTGGACATTCCCTGGACAGCAGTTGTCATCCTTGAAAGGAATTCAGCAGTGTCTTTATGTAAGAGATGGGGCTTTGAAAAAAACAACAAATCAAATAAGAGTGTCTGAAACTGCATGCCCTGTGAGCTGTACAAATTGAGGCTGTAAAAAACTGCCCTCATGAACTGGGAGACAAGTGAGAGCTGCAGAAGCAAAGCTGCTGATAAAGTCAGAAAATCACAAATGTGACCACATCTTAAAGGCTAGAGAGCTCAAGGAGCAGGCTCATAACCTTGATGGTTATATATGAAAGCCTGATTTTGCTTTATTTAAAAAAAAAAAACTTACATCCTGTTATCTCCACTATGAATTCCCTTTGGTGATGCTGCTCTATAGATGTCCACATCAGGAGAAGTCCTAACAATTTATGAACTTAAGAGATACTTTCTGGTGTAGTGCAGCACTTTGCTAGCTCAGAAGGGTCCCATTTTGGTCTGTTGCCATCCCATGATATCTTGTTTTCTGGCCTGTCATTTTTCTTGCAAGCCTGGAACTGACGATAACTGAAGAATTTTACAGTTCTTAACCACTAGCTCCTAATCTGTTTAACAAGGTAATTTTGTCCTGTGTTATTGCTAACCAAGCCTGAGAGCAAACAGCTGGGTAGAGGAGAGCCAGGTTCACCTCACCTAGTACTCCTTCTGCTCTGCTTTGTTTTCCTGGCTATTACATAGAAAATTATCAAGGCTGAACATGACGGGTAGGGGTTTCTTACTGGAGCTAAGCTCCGTGTGACAAGGTACATGGTTCCTGTCCACCTCCCTTCTTGGAGGGAAGCCGTCCTGGCTGGGTCCAAGCCAATTCTTCTGCCCACAGCGTTGCTATTAATTTCCCTGGTGCTGTTGCAAGTCTTGTGTGAAATCTATAAACACGGGTAGTGCAGTCCAGGTTAGTAATTGCGTAGTCAATGACAAAAGACCTTTACGCTAATCAAAGACCTATTGAAAATCTCCATTTGCAATTTTCCCTTCCATCCCCCTCCCTCCAAATTTCTGGCAAGGGCGTTTGTATGTGAAGGGAGGATTTACACTTTCCCCGTTGCATTTGATGCTCTCTGTGTCTAGGGGAAGGGGTTGCCTAGCACGGGTCCCTGTGCCCGTGGCTCTGGTCCTGGGTTAGGGTAAGGGTTGCCCTGGGGCAGATGAAGGATTAGTCCTCCCTCCGGCACAGCTTCCTCAGGGACTTGCTCAGCTTATCTCTGGGAGAGCTGTTTGCAGCGACTGTTCGCTCTAGTCCGCATATTAGGACTTCTTAACATCCAGCAATTTAGTATTTTGATACTTCTGTGGTGTCTGCATAGCTTTAATTTGGAGTAACGAAGTCCTGAGGGGCACTTGGTGCCCCAGCCTCACAGATCACGCTGCCGGCACAGAACGGCGTCTTTCGGATGTGACTTTTAGGATCAGTTGCTAAAAGTGACGTGTGCGATGGCTTAAGGTCACTTGCAGTTCTGTCTTGTAGCTCAGAGAGAATATCCTCTTTGTATTTGATCACCAGCTCGTTGGGTGGTGATGGCACCACCTCTGAGATGCAGAGAATATTTTTTCATTATAGTACTCCATGCGTCACGTAACAAGATTCAAGATATATACACAGCACTTTTCCTGCCAGCATGGAAAATGCCTTCGGATAATGACTGTCAATGTAGTAGGTGTTTAGATAGTCTTGCTGCAGTGAATACCGTAGGCTTCTCCTTTTCAGATTGTTTTGCTTTTTATTGTATAATCTAGTTTACTGGAAAATACACACTATACATAAACACACACACCTTCTATTTTATGCACACACCATCTTTAGACTTTGTTAATGGGATAGCAGGCAAACTAAATGTGGTTCCCATGACTTTTCCTTGAAATGTTTGCATTTCTGCAGGTCTTGGAGCAGCAAAAGGATTTTGGTAGCTGTTGACCATACACAGGTTGCTCTTAGCTTTGCAAATAACAGGTAGAAAAAGGCCACAAAAAGCTTCTTAGACATGGGTGAAGTAAACGTGAGTATGATGGTGCACAGAAGGCTGTGGTTACCCAGCTTCTGGATAGAAAAGAAACCCAGGAGTTATTGGGTTGTTGAAATATTCAGGTTACCTATTAGAAATCTTTTGAGTTCGTAACAGAGTGTGAGATTACAGAGAATAAAATATTGTAATCATATTTAAAAAATTATAGTGATTATGTAAATTTGAAATAAACGAAAATTAATACTCAGTACAGTGAAACATCCTGAAATGCTTGGAAATTAAATATGTAAAGGATGTAAAATGAGACCAAGACGACCATTTTCCAGGTATGATGTTACAGGCCGTTCAGTGAAGGACGTTTCTGGACACCCTGCCACCCTTTCCTGTCAACCTTAGTTAGCAGTGAGAGGCAGAAGCCTTGGTGGAGGTCGTCTGTTTGGATCTAGCTGCATAGAAATTCTGCTTCTTCACCTCTGCATCTGCAGGATCGCTGTATGATTTCAGTGCTGATGGTTAGATATCGCTCTGTCAGAAATCACAGTTTTGGGGGGCCCTTCCATATTCTGACAACAACAGAATATTCATCCAATCCCCTGAGCCATCGTGAGGCTCTGCCCACAAAGAGGTTTTTCCACGTTTGGCCCTCTCCGGTCCCCGCCGGAGCCGTCACGCAGGATTCTCAGGATACCTGCATTTTATGGGGCCTCTTCTGCGGCGCTCGTGGCGGTCGCTCCTCTGTGCCACCGCGTGAGTCGCTTCCCCTGCTCGGGTGTCTTTACAGGGCAGGGCTAGTGCTAAGTCCCGGTGCCTGCGGCTTCCTGGGGCCGTTGCTCCCTGTCTCACGATTGTTTGACCCACAAGATTTATTTGTCCATTTTTCTGCAGGCTTTAATTTGATGTCAGAAGCCATTAAGCCCTCCCAGTCCTGCGGGTCTGATGTTGAGCAGCCAGCAGCATTGATTTGCCGTTGGCAGGAGGGCGCGCTGGCTTCCACCAGCAGCTCTTTTTAAAAATAATTCTGTTTGCTGCACGCCAGCGAGTCCCTGTGTCCCCTTTCAAATGCCTTCGTGTTGGCTGCAGCGAAGCCCAGCGCGTGAGAGATGAAGCAGCGTTTAAGCCAAACACCCTCCCACATATTTCCAAACCTTTTAGTAGTGTTTGCGCTGAAATTTTCACTTAAAAGCCAGAGCAGTTCCGAGCCCCACTTGATACCCATTGTAGAGACATCCACTTTCTGTGCGGAAAGGGCAACGTTCAAGCCCGATGCTCTCGGGGTGACTTTTGCACCATCCTGCTCTTGGGTCTGGGGACATCTGGGAGCATCCAAAGCTCTGGAAGGGAATCAAACCTGGCCTGTGACACAGAGTAATTTAGTCATTTTAATCATCATCTGGGACTCCATGAATTATCGTCTGTACTGTGTGTTACTGTGATCTCCTTGGTATTCAACAATGGCTTTTTTAAAATTACCATATATATTATATAGAGCTAATATACTAAGAGATACCTTAAGGGTAATTATCAAGTATGTAATTTCATCTGCAGGTCCTTATAATGATGGTTAATGTCATAAATGCTTTTTAATGAAATTATAGGCTTGTAACCCTGCCTGACTATCCTTTATATGTCATATAATTAATGAGACCAAGATTCAATGCTCATCCCTGTGTCGCGGGGCGTCATGTAAACTTCCATGCTGATGGTAGAGGGTTGGTCTTTCATCAGAGTACGAAACAGATTAAAGCCAGGCAGCTTGAATGTGTATGTGAGCTTATCTTTAAAGGCAGCTGCATGGACTTGTTAGCAAAAGGACTTCTAACAGTGTATTTATGACACTATTTATGACAGTATGTATTTTTATGTATTTATGACAGTAGCCAATGATCTAATATGTAATTCTAATACGACATGCAAAATTTTAAGGGAGTGAGAAGGCAAGTGGATTGCAGCCTGTGGAACACAAAATTGTTTTCCTCCTACTTCACTAAGGGCAAAGTACTGAAAATTTGTGTCTAATTTCAGCATGTGGAGATGGCAAAGAAGCATCATCTCAATTTCGGGATGCTGGCCTGAAACCAGTGTCTTAATATGTCTATGCTGCAGATTCCTTGTCTGAAAAAACAGGAACTGTAGACAAAGACATTTCTAGATTTAAAATTTGCTGGAGCAAGGAAGATATCTGTGTTTGTTATTTTCTTATTTTGACACCTTCCAAAGAATCACAGATTCCTAGAATCATGCAGGTTGGAAGGAACCTCAGAGGTCATCTAATCCCACCTCCTGCTCTGAGCAAGGTGATGGATGCTGAATTTCAGGCATCTGGGCTCTTTTATTACTATCAGTAATAATATGAGGAATTTTACAAGACAGCCATGACAAGTAGTCCTAAAAATTCATGTGTGACTCATTAGGGTTATTTTATTGTTCTTTGCCCTTCAGGGAATGATGTACCTGGAAGAGAGGAGACTTGTTCACCGGGACTTGGCAGCCCGGAACGTCCTGGTGAAATCACCAAACCACGTGAAGATCACTGACTTTGGCCTGGCCAGGCTTTTGGAAGGGGATGAGAAGGAGTACAACGCTGATGGAGGGAAGGTGAGTACCCCACGTTTCTGGAGGTAAATATACCATGCTTTTATGAACCTTCTGAAGCTTTAGGACAGTATCCCAAAGGGACTGTATGTAAGAAAGTATGTTCAGGGATGTAGCAAAGCCCTCTCTTCTAGCAGTCAGCTGTGTCATGATACCAGACATAAAAGCTCTTTTGTTTTGCTCTCTGAGTTTCTACAGGTCTCTCAGTAACATCTTCTGAGCGGCTATCACACTCAGAATGAGGTTTTGCTCTTATGCTCCGTTTTGTGTCTTGTGTTGAAGATTCGTGAAGTCAGTCCAGTGAGTGATGGCTGTTCTAGTGCCTTGCCGATGGGCCTCCTTCTCCAACCAGGGTGGACCTCAGCAGTTTGCAGGCCCATTTTCCCAGACAGGTCTTTTTTCAGGAAGCAAAGAGGAGGGCTACAAGCATGTGAAAGAGTTTACATGAGCTCTGCAAAGAGTCACTGCCTGTGTGACAGTGAAAGAGCCTGTGTGTACTATTGCCTGCCTCTGAGTCTCCAGGGCCATTGTGAATGCCAGCCTACTGAAAGATGGCTTCAGGATCATTTTGAAACCAGACATTTTCTCATACTACCTTTCAGCACACCTGGGAGCTTCCACACACTTTCATAATGTCTTCAGATTGAAGCATGACAAAACTCAGAAGACCATAAACACATATTTCTGCTGGCTGCTCCCTTAACAGCTCGAAATTCTACATTTCAGCCTGTCCTGAGTCACAAAATCCCAAGGGGCTCTGCCTTTCCTGTCACTCCTTTTCCCAAATGTTCCCTTGGTTTTCCATCTACTTGCTGCCTGGTTTTTCTTTCTGCTCACTGACACATGTGTCTGGGAAAAGCAGCTGCTGCCAGTATGTGCTTTTCCCATAGACGGGCTTCTGCCTTGTTTGTGGTGCCACTGCCCTTGGCAGCTGTTGCAGGATCACGTCAGCATCGCAGTGAGTGAGGCGAAGAGCTGGAAAAGAGTCACCAGTGCCTTCCCATTTGCCCCTCCTGGCAGGAAGAGGGGAGGTTTGGCAGTCTGCCCTGATTCCTTGGGTTTTCTAATTCCCTCCTCAGTCCCTCGTCTGCCTCTTCTCTGTCTCTTCCCTCCATCAGCCAGTGAATGACAGAAAATGAGCAGCTCCTTGCAAACCAGCTGTTCCCTGGCAGCTGTTCGGTGGCATCTCGGATTTGTGAGGCCACCCTCGTGGGAGTTTGGAGAACGATTTGCACATTGAAGATGTCACTTCCCTGTTCCAGAGAAGTGTTCTGTTGCATCCAGAAGGCATTTGCAGTTTAAAGTTATAATGTAAGCCTGCTGAGAGAGGTCCAGCCTGGCTGAAAGGCAAAGCCTTTTCACCATGAGGACAGTCAAGCAGTAGCATACGTTGCCCAGAGAGGTTGTGCAGTCTCCCATCCTCAGAGGTTTTCAAGACCAGTAACTTAATAAAGCCCTGAGTAACTTGGTCTGATCTCGTCACGGACTCAACTTTGAGTCAGAGGTCTCAACCTGCAGCCCCTTCCTGATTTACCCTATGACAGTTGATGGGGCTTTGCTGTTCCAGCTTGGAAAATCCCTGTTGAATTTGATGGGAATGAAAGCTGCAGAGCTTAGTGGAGGAGGATGAACCATCTTTGCAAGTGCTAAGCCAACCTTTAATAAAGAGTGCTATTTTTGCCATAGCTCTGCACAGGTTATGTTTATGAGTCAACTACATGGAAGGTATTTTCAAGAGGGTTTGAACGAAGACACGTCCTCTGCTTTTACACCCACCATCTGTTCAGATACTGCAGTAATGTTTCTCTTCAGGGTTTCCTCTGCTGCTAGTTCCATAGTTCCCATTAGGCAGGACCTGCACAAGGCCACGCTGGAGAACATTGGGTTACATGTCTATCCATCAGAAATCAAAGGACTGCAAGGCTGTGCTTCAGGGGCCCTGTTCAGGAGAGGGAAACACCAGGAATTTCTTCCAGTGCCGCCTGGTTTTGCAGACTATTGAGCAAAAAAGGCTCCCGCGTTCCAGCTTTTCTGCTCCACTTCAGATTCAGGGAGGTTGGATGTAGCTTTTTTATTTGTCCCATCCTTACACTGGAGAAACTAGGTGGTGGACTCGGGATACAAACTCCTAGCATGGCAAAAAAAAAAAAAAAAAAAAAAGGTGTTTGAGGTGTTTGTTATATCTGAATCACAGCTATCTGGGTGGTATGAAAAGTTGTGCAGACAATTAATGTAGATTTCTCCCCTTGGTATGTTTTGTGAGTCCAAGCCCATCTTCATCCTGCTCGGTTGCAGAAGGCAGCAATAGCCATCTCCTGGGCTGTGGTCGTGCTGCTCTTCAGTAAGTCTGCAGCTGAGAAGGGAAACGCGGAGGAAGCTGGTGTCTGCATTTAGTTAGGATGTAGTCATATTATTTTAATATTCTATTCCTAAGCTGCACTCTCTCTCTCCTTTCCCTAGATGCCAATTAAGTGGATGGCTCTGGAGTGTATACACTACAGGAAATTTACCCATCAGAGTGATGTTTGGAGCTACGGTAAATCTTGATGTGATTCGTTTGAAAATTTGACTCATGTAATGCATTAAACCAAGCTCTGCTATTTTACACATTTTCTTTTTCTAGAGGAGTTAATTCCAGTGGTACTTCCCCTTTTTTTGAATGTGTGTCTCTAAACAGTAATTGTTACTTGTCTCCTGTGCTACCTCGCTGCTCACTAAAATACATTATCACAGTGTCCCTGCTGGGATGACTGCTGTAAGGGCTGGTTTGGTAGCAGTTTGGCTGATTATTATGACGGAGAAAGGCCCCTTTCAGCTTAGCCACAGACTCATAAAAATCTGGCCGCAGGTCATAATTTTCAGCAGTCCTTTGAAAACCTTAACTCTAAAAGCCATGAATGTCAAAAAACATTTTCAGCCTTATGGGACTTCTGGTACCTAAAGTCAGATAAAAGGGAATTTGTCATAACATGGAGTGAATACGGGAAAAGAAGGAGAGGAGGGAGAAGGAGAAAGAGATGAGCTACCTAAAACACGCATGGGTTTAATTTGGCAAATAACTTAAGAGTTGGTTAGACAGGTCTGTTCAGGAGGACTCTGCACATAAAAAAAAACCACATTTGATAAATGAGGTGTTTATTTAATGTTGTTAATTCTGTTATCCAGGTGAGCTGCGGCATCACATCTGTTGAGCTGTCTGCATGTTTATCTAGTATGGCTATTACTAATAAAATCATGTATACCTTTGTGAGTGGGATTTTCTGGCAGTGGCTGGGATTGCAGATCTCCATTTGCATTTCCTGTATCCTGTAATTTTGAAACAAAAAGGTGTGAAATCCTATTCACTACTCACTTTTACCTGTGGGTAGCAGCAAAAGATACTGTTTGCGTTGGCTGAGTACCTGCCCTCTTCTATCTAGCTAAGAAAAATACGTGATACTTAAATTAATCATATAAACCTGCTCTTTCTCCTCAAATTCTGCATCACCGCACTTAGGAAAAAAATATGCTTTCATTTATGATATTCATTTTAAAAGCAGGAAGCCCAGAATATCTGTAATCTTGAAGAGCAAAGTCAGGAAAGATTAACAAGTTGTAGTTACTGAACATCAGCCAGGAGGTGAACAAGAGTGAACTGAACGTGTGTTTTATGCATATGGTATTTTTACCTGTCACTTTTCAGATTAGCATGGCAGTTGGCATAATATAGTTAGTGATCTGGAGGCATGTTTTAAATGACCTTTGCAATAAAAATAAAAGCAAAGCAAAACACTGTTGCAAAAGCAGCATCGTCAATACTTAGGATTATGTTTGAGGACCTATTCTGTTACTTACAGTATATGGTCTTTATTTTCCCGCTCAACTGACAAAACAAGTCCTATGGCTATTCAGGAAGATCATCTTGATTTTGAAGCACAGCAATATCATAATTCAAATCCATAAGGCAATATAAGGAAAAAAATAGTACAAGTGACCGAATGACTTACAAAGCAAAGACAATGACATAACATTATTTGGTGTGGTACCTTTCTGGGAAATTGATGCTCCAAGTTAGGGAACATCTGCATTTTTCCCCTTAAAATAATAGAGTACATCAGCCATTCAGTTTTTTTCTTTTGATATGATAAAAGAGCAAGATAGATTCACTTGTTTATGCATCCATTTACTTGCCCACCATTTATTTGGCTTAGGCCTGTCTCTTGTGTTTGGGTCTCTCATGTTTGCTCTTGATGCCAATAAAAACAAAGAAATTCCATTTAAAGATTAATGCAAAACACTGTTTAACCACTTTCCATAGCTCTTTATATGACAGACCAAACTTAAGTCTTTCTAAAGGCAGTGAAAAGAGATTGGTGATCGTATTTTGGTCCAGAGCTGAGCCACAACACGGATTTGTAAGAAATCGCAAAGGACTCTAAAAAATACCTAAATATCTAAAAAAAAATCTGTTTTTTTTCTTCTTTTTTTTTTTGTCTAGGGGTCACCATCTGGGAGCTGATGACTTTTGGTGGAAAGCCATATGACGGAATCCCGACCCGCGAGATTCCTGACCTCCTAGAGAAGGGCGAGCGGTTGCCCCAGCCTCCAATCTGCACTATTGATGTTTATATGGTGATGGTGAAATGTAAGTGATTGCAGCTTGTACTATCCCCATACTCAGCACCAAATGAACATTTACATGTTTTATTTTAGAACATTTACATCTACAGTCTCCGACAGTGCTGGCTAATAGTGCACGCTGTTTCAAAACAAAAGTTTCCAAAGATTCTGTAAATTACGTTTAAACACTGCATGCACATTTTTTTTCCAATTGTAAAAGATACGAATTTAGCCATGAAGGGCTGAGTTAGCTCAGCTTCTTATTACTGTCAGGTGATATCTCACATTCTTGCTGTGAAGTCAAAATTGTGTGATTGTTATTGTAAACCCTTGTCATTTCCATGACAATTGATTTTGATGTTAAAAAAGATAGTATTAAATGTAATTATGGTACATGGATAGTCAGCTAGTGAAGGCTGTGAGGAGAAATGCTGATTCCAAATATTGAGGAAAGAAAGCATAATGTTTTATTGTTAATAACAGCACTGAAAATTGCAATAATAATAACAAAAAGCAACCTTATGTTACTATCCTCCTATGGACAGGAGGATTTCTTTTTTTGTCATTCTTAGTCCAGTGCAATAATTTATGAATATTTTTACTTAAGTTTGCTCATGTTTTTTTCCTACACTTTTATCTTCAAGATACCTACACCAGTGACTGTATCCTCCAAGGCTAGGCTTCTAATTTAAAAAGAATTAGGAACATCTCTCTGGTGTTTCTGACTTAATTTAAGTGAGATTAACATGCAGCCATCTGATAGAGGCCTTTCCCTTTTGCTTTGTACACAAAAATACTGGGAGAAAGAAGACAGAACTGGAGGAGGTAAATACATATCTCTTGAATGAAATTCTGCTCGGAGTTGCCTGTAGTTCTTGAAGCTCATAGTGCAAACCCAGGAGTCCAACCCAGGAGCTTGTTTTTGGAATATATGTAATTTCATCTCTCTTCCTAACCCAGTCCTCTTTTGGCATCTTGAGGACTGCACTGCTTAGCAGTGGTGGAAAGTTTGAGCAGCACATGCATAATATAAAGGTTGTTGAGTTTTCGATGCATGTAGAAATCTAAGACAGTAGAGAACAAGAAGTATCCAAAGAGAGCTGTTCTCAGGTTAGTTCAGAAATTAGGGAATATCCTGGCTCCATCAGGCACTTAGGCAGGGTACTATGCAGGGGTTTTCAATATGGCTTAAGGTACTTCAGGCCGCATTTTTCAAAACAGACAGGATTTGAATCCGCAAAACTATCTGATACCTGCAACTCCCCTGGAATTACTACCAGCAATTGAGGTGGATATTTTGAAGGATTTGGTTTTCACTTATCAATTCTCTGTTATTCTTACACATCAATATGAAGACTACTGACGTTGTCACAAATGTTACCTTGAAAGAAATCAGTAGTCCTGCAACATGTGTTTGAAGTTCTTTACAAGCTCTAGTGGCTTTATTCCTTCTGTATTGGCTACTTCTTCAGTAAAACAGAGTGAAGGAGATAAGACCTGCTTGGTTTAGCCTCCCTGGCAAACAAGAGTGTCTATTTGGGAAGCAGCTGATAGAATCTTCCATTAGAGGAAGCTAACACTGAGATAAACTAGTTGCTCTTGGGGAGCACCCATACCGCTTGCTTGTTTTGCAGAAAATGTTAGAAGGGATTGAGAACTGTTGTTTCTAATGAACATTTCTTGGAGAATGAAGAACTAAAGAAGCCTCCTGGCATAATTACAAATAGTATCTACCGCTTTGGTTGTGGTCTGTGTTAAAGACACATTAGTGCAGAGTTACCTGCAACCCACAGGTCAGTGATCCTGCAGGTCTGTTGAACAGCTCTTTATAATCTGAGCCACAGGGGACTAGCAGATTAGTTAAAAACTGTGTATACTAGTAACTCAGTAACGAGTTGATATCTGAATGAGTAAGCAAGACACAGAACTGTTACAGGCATTGCTACTGTCACTGTCTTGGGGATGGGAAGCAGGAACTCAGAGCAGATTAAGAAGAAACTCTTGCCATGTGCAACACCCAGTCTCCTCTGATCAAGACCAGATGTTTTCCATGATAGTTGCACCTGTTTTCCTGGGCTCTTTATTTCATCTTTTCTCTACGTTTTCCAGCATGCTTTGCTTCCTTGACAGTTAAGTGGTTTCTTTCTTGTCTATGATCTGTCCCCAGGCTGGATGATTGATGCCGACAGTCGGCCTAAATTCAAGGAGCTGGCAGCTGAATTTTCTAGAATGGCACGGGACCCTCAAAGATACCTGGTTATTCAGGTAAGCAACTCTACAACATAGGGAAAAACGAAATCTGTTCAGCCTGTATATGAGCACATTACATGGCCTTGCTTTGCAGGCTGCTGAATATTTGCACACATTAGGGATGAGGTGTGTCCAGCAGTGAACCTGCTTTAGACCATGGGCCTTCTCGGTCTGCCGTTGCTTGGGCTAGTCAAAGGGGAATGTCCTGAAGAAACTCTTCCCTGTGCTGCCAAAGTCACAAGAAGGGATTTTTGCAAAATCAGAACATGGAAGTTTCTCAGAAAACAGGGAGTCAAGTGACACTGATGCTTTTCCTTACTGCTTCATCCTATATTCTCCTTACACAATGTGTAGGCTCAATAGAGCCAGCAGTGCTTCACAGTCTCTGTAGTAGCTACTCACAGCATCACTGTGGCACTCTGGAAATGCTAGTAGAGCAAGAGCTGTGGTTGACCTCCAGCTGAAGCTGTGTGTACCCTGAGCACAGGCTTCCCTGCAGATTGTTTTCTTTGGCTCCTACATTCCGCAGTAGCCTGGAGCTGTTTGTGTAGGCACAGGGAGTTTCATTGTTAATACTTTGCTGCTGATAACAACCACCAAAAAAACCTAAGAGTTTAGAGTTTTGGCATTGTTTCTCAAAATGTGGCTTCTGTCAGATTCTCTCCCATTGGAAAAAAAAAGAAATGAGGAGAATTTTCTCACTTAGCCCCTTCCTTTCACCCCAAAAGTTTTCATTCGAAGAATATAATATTGTAATACTTGACTCCTTTGGGAAAGACAAGTCATGCTGCTAAGCCCCAGAGCTGTAACTGAAACTAAAGCCACACAAATTGGATCCATCACTTGGTAAGGTCCGTAGATGATGCCGGTATGCGAGCGCTGATGTGGAAGCACCAGAGACCAAAGCACGGAATTAGTTTGAGGCTAATACTGTTTTGCTACATCTGCCCCACATCATGGAGCACGAGGCAGAGAGAGGCCCAGCTGCTCCTCAGCTTCACGTCATACCTGAAGTGCCTCCAAGTATAGTTGCTGCTGATTGTGTGTGTCCTGACTGCTTCTAGTACTTGCACTGGGTACATGCTATATATATATGTGCATATATGTGTGTGTGTATAGTATATGTGTGTGTATTTTCAGCGTATATATGTATATTTGGTACACGGCATGACAGTTCTTAGGATTTATATTGTTCTGTGGGATGCCATTCTTTCCGCATACAGTTAAGTTTAGCATCATTTCTGCAGGCTCTTAGGTGTTGGAGGCATTGGCTGCCTTTTCTCATGTTTTCTGGTACTAAGCAAAGTGCAGTCCTGACTTGCACTGCCACCTTGCAGGTGCTTTTTAAAGAAAAATATTAATCCTTGTTGTTGTTTATTGTTATCTGGTTTGATTTGTATCGCTTTCAGCACTTCTGTGTTCTGCAGAGCCTTCCATACAGATGAGAGAGAAATTTAGCCCCTGAGTCCCTAAAAACACAAATGAAAACAAAGCAAATTCCCAGACCCAGCAACTTCCATGTTTTTTTCCCCCTCCGCAAGCCTGAATAACTGAGATATTTCACAAAATATATCAGGCCATGACAAAACTGGGGTCAGAAACTAAGCTTGTGTGGGAAAAAGGGGGAAGGAAGAATAAAAGCTCAATCACAAGAATGCCAAAAAATGACTTTGCTTGATTTATGCAGTTATTCCCTTTCTGTCATCATATTCCTAGTAAAAAAAAAATCAAAACAAATGATGTGAATGTGCTGCCTTAGAACAATCAAAGGCAGCATGTGAGGTCCCCACAGCCTGCCTGCCAGGACATGAAGAAGCCTGGAGCTCCCAGTTGGGAAATTAATCCATCTTCTTGCTGTTTTCTTCTCTCTACATAACCTACTTAGGGAGACGATCGTATGAAGCTTCCAAGTCCAAATGACAGCAAGTTCTTCCAAAACCTTCTTGATGAAGAAGACCTGGAAGATATGATGGATGCTGAAGAGTATCTTGTTCCTCAAGCCTTCAACATTCCTCCTCCCATCTACACTTCTAGGACAAGAATTGATTCCAACAGGGTAAGAGCGAGTTCTGATAGAAAATACTGGTTATTACAAAAGCACAGGGAGCAGTTTACCTGCACTAATCAAACACAGGCCCAAGCTGCCTCGGTCTGTACAAGCAGCCATTGTAAGAAGGGTGACAATGTCCCTGGATTCCCTGTTTGTTGTGTTTTAGTGAATTACTAATTTATGGGTCAGCCTTGGGCGAGCAGAGGCTGGACTTGACCTGCATCTCCGGAGTGCACAGCTGATGCTCTCAAGTCAGGCCGTGTTGCTCGCGATCATGCACCATCATGGCCAGAGAGCACACAGCTCTGATTCTCCTGTCCCTGCAATGCAGTTATCTGGACAGGGTTGGCATTGATGCAGCTGAGGCAGCTGCAATGTATAGATAATGCTGCTTTTGTGCCTCGAGCCAGATCTCAGACCCTTCACCCACTTACATGCAATGCTTTCGTGGCCTTCCTTCACAAGCATGTGTTTGGGTTGAGCACATCACGGTTTTTAGCATGTTTATCTTTACACCATCCCTGTCACGGAAGAAAATGCCATTCATTTTATAGGGGAAACTGATGCACAGACAGGGTTTATGTGGAGTTCAGCCCATGTAACCCCAACCAGCCAAATGATAGGGATATAATCTAAGCTCTTCTTCAGGGCCTGTTGCTGCTCGTGGCTTTGTTCTCCTGGCAGAGTAGAGGCCACCCTTTCTGCAAAAGGGAGATTTGGTGAAATGGCATTATGTGGATGAGCACGTGCAAAACAGTGTCACATGTATTTATTATGTGGGGACTTCGAGTTCAGGTTGGTTTGTTTGTTTTTTCTTCCATACACTCGTTTGAGTAGAAAGTCATGTTTTGAAGTACAGTCAGTCTTATTCAGATTTTTCATGTTTATTCCTGTTGGTTTAGAAATCTTTGGGATGTTTATTTTTAATCTAAGTAGTTCCAAATTCACACCCTAGGCTGAACTGAGTGCACCGGGAGGGGCCAGGGATAAGGTAAGTGAAGTTTAGCTATTGAGCTGAAATCCTGCTCCCAGCACTTCTGTAGTGTCCATAGCTTGTAAATAATCCAGATAAACAGTGGCCTGAAGCTTGAACCCATGGGTGCCTCTGACTTTGAGCCCCCTTTTTCAGGGAAGACAAGCACAGTGAAGTGAGGAGTCCCATGCAAGGGAATCATGACAAGATCAGTGTTCTTTGATGCTGGGATTCCAGTGGGATTAGAAATCTTTGGAGAAGGTCTGTGGTCTCCCTGGTTGAGCGGGATTCACCTAGCCTTATTCCTGTGCCGCTGGAAACCAGCACGATGGTGAATTAGGATGTAGCCTTTTCCCTATCCCTTCCAGTGCTCTGCATTCCCCAGCCTTCAAGGGAGGAATAATGCATTATTGACCAACAAGCCACAAGAGTTAATTTTTAGTGTCGATGCTAATATGAAATAAGTTAATTTTACTCCTAGCTGTCTCTGGAGAGGTTCTGTTTTCTTTGCTGCCAGCTTCTGAGAGAAGAGCGAACCAGCAAGAACTGCCTTTGAAGCTGCTCATGTTCACACTGGTGTAAAGCAGTGTAACCCCATGTCACACAGTGGAGGTCAACCACTTACACCAACATAGCAGGGAGAGAGCAGAATCAGACCCGTAAGGTTTGCTAGATTCATCTCAGATCCCGAGTTACGACAGAAACTCTGGGGCAAATTTGAAGGAGAAGGTTTAATGGGAAAACACACCTGCCTTCTCACCAGCTCCATTTGCCCTCTGTATTCCGAGATGGCTGAGCAGGGAACTCAGCTGGAGCTCAGGGCATTCATTCCAACAAAAATCCTAGAGTAAATATTCTGAAAGAGTTATTTAAAATGTGCTGTTTGGGCAGCCAACACAGTCGCTGGGATATTCATGGAAAGCAAACAGAAGCTTTTTTACTGTTAGCATGTGAAAATTTGGGTGACTTTCGAGCTTTTTCCCTGCTGGAACTCCCCGGTGGCGGTGCTGGTGGGCACACGAGGCGCAGGGGAGCCGGGCCCCTCGGATTTGCCCGCGGAGCGGCTCCGTGGCGCTCCGGCCGCGCCGTCTCCTCAGCGCGGCGCGCGGTTCCCGCCTTGGCGCCAGGCCCTGCGCTCGTGCCGCTGGGAGCTCTGCGCTCCAATTCGTGACAGCAGCGACTCCTTCCAGTCGCTCCCTGCTGATGGGAGCGTTCCTCTGCCAGCGTAGGGCAATCTAGCACTTAAACAAATCTGGGATTACTCCTTGCCTAAAGTTTTCAGGCTCTGTGTCAAGTCTTCTGTGCCAGGTTACCTCAGAGAGGCCGTTGGGACACAGGAGCTTGTACGCGGTTCTGAGCCCCATATTTTTGGATCTCTTCTGTCTTTATGGTGTTTTTCTAATTATTGCAGGAGTGTCTTTACAGAGGGGTCATTTTTAAGAGCAGTGAAGGAGATGAGTAGAGAAGTTGCTGATGAACATCTAGCTGACTTGTAATAGCAGCTCTGGGAGTCATTGGAGACCGACTCCTCTCTCATGGCAGGATTAGTAACACTTAGAACTTTGAGGCTTGTCCATTGCCTCCGATTATCTTAAGTTTATTGTTTTTCTCTTAAGCTAAGCTGAGTTTTTCCATTGCAGCAGCACTCCTCAGTTGCAATTCCATCCCGTCGTTTTTTTTTCCAGCTTTTATATTCTGTTGTCTAGAAATACGGAGTTTCAGAAGCTCTGTGCTTCCGAGAGATAAGCTGAATCCTCAGCAGTGTGTCCATGAGCGCAGGACTTCAGCCAGTGCTCAAATGTCCTACATCCAGAGCCATTAGGTGATTCATTCCGGTATTTGTAACGAGCATGGCCTTGTGTGCGCTGAGATAATACTCATACAGCAAGCACTCTGTGTACCCCATGATGCTTTTTGCTCTAAATCCTTGCCTAATTCGCCCTGAAAACTGTCTCTGCTGTTTATTACTCATCGATGCTGTTCCTGTCATTTTATTCTGTACCCTATATATTATTGAAACAGCTGCCAGCTCTGCAGTTGAAGTTTTTAGGAAAGGGATCTAAAGCATATGTCCAGGGAGATGGTGCTGATGAGCTGATGCAGGATCTGCTACCGCAGAGGCCAGATTTTAGTTGCCTGCGTGGGTTCTGGTATCCCATCCGGAGTGCTCTGGTGCAGGAGGAGGCCTGGAAATACTTTGTGGCTGATATCTGTGTGTCTGTACGTGAGACAGTCATCCCAGAGGGAAGCTGGGCAAGACGTTATGTCTATGATTACTTTGCTCTGATTTCTACATTTAGAAAGTAGGTTTTTTGAAATCATAAAAATTCCAAAGGAGAAGGTGATAAGTGGGTTTCAGATCCATTTCAGAGGGATGTGGCAGCTTTCCTTCCATAGTTCATCATGGACAGCAGGTACTGTTTGCCCCGTGTGATTGCTGCCAGATTCAGGTGACTTCAGTAGGTGACTCCAGCAGTAGAAGATCAGCTCTGATGTCTGTACGGCCTCCTCTTTATCTGGGTCAGTTGTGTTGTTGTCACCTCTCTGCTTCTGCAATATCTTCCCGAAACTTATATGACTAAAACTGTCCTTAAATTTGATGCTTATTATTGCAGTCTGCAAGTCCTTTTTGTTTTTTTTTTTATCTTGCAGTCCCATTTCATTAATACTCTCTCCTTCTAATGAAAAGGTGATCAAAAATTATCTGCAAACCTTAGTAGTCATTTTTTCGCCTTCCTGCTAGTCCCCATTGCTTCCTTATGCAAATGCTGCAATGAAACCTCCCATGCCAGAACAGATGAAGTTGTAAGTTAATTAGACATTGTATCAAAGGGCTTGATAACGTTTCAAAAAATTATGCTGACAGCATCTCCCCGTTAGCTCCTTTGCTTCTTCAAAAACTGCTTGACTAGTTAGGAACACTCAAACTTTTTATGAGTCTGTTCTCCGTGCCTTTCATTAAATGATAGTATTTTGTGGATTTTCCTAGATGAGGCCCATTAAGAGACTAGCAGATAGTACAACTGCTATAGTCAATTCTGGACTTTCTCCAAGTCCCCTTTGAGGGTTTTAAATCCTCCTTTTCTGCTTCTGTAGGTTTTAGTGACATATTGGGGGTGGGAGTTTCCTATCCTCTCTGCTCTGTGTTTTGTATCAAGAAAGTTTTGAGTAGCTGTTAGTGCTTGCCCAGTGTCTAGCCAAAATCCCAAATGTTCTACCTACTAATGCTCTTCTCCTAAGAAATGCTCCAGAAGGTGAGTCTGCTTCTATGCTTTGTTGGAAAAACAGATAGCACCAAGATGCTTTTTGTTCATGGAAAGCAGGAAGAGATCCCAGACTGGTACTTGCTGGGCTAATTTCATTGCTCTGGGCATACAAAGTAGAAAGAATAAAAAATACACATAAAAATACACTGTAAAATGCATTAGATAGAAAAAAAAATCAATTCTAATAATTTACATGAAAAGGAGAGCCTCTCAAAAATACATATATTTAGCGTATGGGTATTGAAATACCTTTTTCAAATGTGCTAAGTTTGCCAGAGGAAAAAAGAAGAAAATTCATGTGTAGGACTCAAACAGAATATATGATTTTCAGCTCTTGACAGAGTGGTCTTTGAAAGTGCTTTATGGCAATTAGTCTCATGCTTTATAAGGGGTCGACTGAAATCAGTGGTGTTTCTCAAGCCCTTCTCAGCCTGAATAAGATTATCAGGACCAGCTTGCTAAATTGCCTCATGCTATTGCTGGTGAAGTGCCTTAAAACAAGATTTTTTTTAGCATGGTAGCTGTTTTCCATCACATTCAAGCTCCTGAATCCAGGCAAATGGATTTAATGAGCCTTTCTGAAAGTTTTTTTTTATGGCATTTTGCTTTGAACATATCCTTTCTACAGATAAAAGATGTATTTAAAAACAAATCAGCAGGTCACAGGACTCCCTGGCAGGACCTACTACAAGTGCTCCCTGCAAAGAAGAGGGATCGGTGGAAGGGCTGCGTGTTGCTTCGTACCCTGACATATGACACATAAATTTATCAAGCTTTAGTACAAACTGGTTTAAAATCAAGCAGCATCTGTTTAATCCATGAATAGCTGCTGGCTGTGTTAACAGTCAAGAGAGCTCACAGCTGATCCACTTTCTTTTCTCTCCTGAAAAGAAGAAAGTCAATAGATATAAAGAAAGTAAGTAATAAATATTTCCACACTGCACTGATGAGGCATTCTTAGAAAAAAAGCAAGCTAAACAACTCTGCATAATTCAGTAGATGGAAGAAATGGCCTTAGAGTCAGGAAATAATTTTGAGAGCAGAGCGGGGGGAAGTTTTTCCTTGAGTGACTGGTTGCAAAACAGAAGCTGCTAGCGAAAAAACATCACTTTCCATGGAGTCGGTTTTCATGATTTTATTAAAATAAAAAGCCCACCTGGAAATGCAAGGGCTAAGTTTGCTGCTGTTAATCCTGCCCTGCTACATGTCATGGGTGGTGGCCAGGGGGTGTCGGGAGGGACAGAAAACGTGGTCGAAGCTATAAAAAGACTGTGGTGGGGAGTAGTGGGAGGGAGCCCAGCTGAAGTTTAGATGTAGAATGTTAGAAAATGATCATTTTATCCAAATCAGCTGGATGGTTATTTCTTTGAGAGTCTTATTGCCACCAGAAGCCCAGCCCTGCACAAAATCAACTCAGCATTTCATCAAGAAGCCTATTCTTTGCTAGAAAAGACCAAGAGTGCCCAATTACGGGTTTCTTTTCCCTCTTGCATAATAAAATGGGGAGATTATCATCAAGTTTCTATTCAGATTTGGGGGAAGGCTTTTTTATTTTATTTTTAAAACCCATCTTTGTCTGTAAGAGCTCCCTGTTCAGGCCAGCACGCTGTAATGATTACTGCTGTAAAGTCTTCACTGGAGATGTGCTCTATTTCATTCTCAATGAGGGCTGATGGCATTTTGAGAGGCTCAGAATATCCTTTGATTACTGCAGAAAGCCGAGCGGGGAGGCTGGCGATGTGGCGCGCGGCGCCCGAGGGGGCTGCAGCTCCCACTGCTGCTCATCAACTTTCTTTTGTGCCTTTTTTATTTTTTTTTTTTATTTTTTTATTTTTTATTTTTTGGTGTGCCTGCTGGGTTGCAATCACAGACCGCAACCACGCTCAGTTGTGGTCTGAGGGACAGCCTGTTTGCCACCTTTCTGAGGGGTGGAAGGGCAGCATCTTCACAGATCTGCAGGACTGGGGTCTCCAGGAAGGGTTTTTAACCCACCGCAGCAGGAACCAGGTTTAATTCTCAGGCCAGGGGCTGCGGCCGTGCATTTCACCTGCCTTTCTGTGTCCCTGTGCTCGAAGACGGGCTTCTGGGGTCTCCTAACAGGTTGTTGGCATCACACGTTGGAGAATCTTTGATTCTCCTGTGTATGTTTAGAGCAGGTTGTGGCTGCTTGTGCAAGAGAAAGTACAGGAGATTCACCCAAAATTGTGGTATAAATGAGTGCTGGCTGGACCCAGGTCGTGGGTGATGTGCCTCTACCCACTTGGAACTAGCAGTAATGGCTTAAACCCACCCTCCTTCAAGGACACTCGAACTGAGTCGACACTCAGGCTGCCTGAAAATATTTCCTTTTCTTCCTGACACCAATGGGCTGAAAAAACCTTCTATGCAGAAAAGACTCACTCATTGTTTCCTTTGTTATTTCCTTTATTATTTATTTTTCTGCTCACTGATTTAAAGTGTCTTGTAGACCGTGCCCTGGTTTTGCAAGGAGCAATCATCAGAGACTGGAGCAAGTGCTTTGCCTCGCACAGGCGGGTGCTCCCAGTCCTTCCTACGCGTGAGGTGCCTCAGCATTCGAGTTAAAATGTTTACACGTTTTCTGAGAAAGGGTAATGCTGCAAAACGGCCTGGGAGTTCATAATTTCTAATCAAGATTCATTGATCCCCAAAGCGGCTTTACAGCCGCTGAGCTGCGGACATTGTAAATTGCTGCAAAACTACTGTCCGCAACCTGTGTATATTATTCCTACCTTTTATTTTTGTTGTTGAATAACAGGCTCTCCTTCCCTCTGGCTGCAGAAATTTATGTCCTGCTTTGCCACATTAGCTCCACCGGGCCATATTTCTGCCTGTGTGCCTGAAATAGCCGACTTGGGGGCTGCCAGGACACGAGGGCTCAGCTGTGCCCTGCACCCTGTGCCCAGCTTGGCAGTGGCACCTCTCATGGATGTTCTCTAGGGCCAGACACAGAAAAGCTGATCAGAGAGTCGTCACCTGCCTGGGGACAAGCTCGGAGGCCACAGTGGCCCCATAAACATGGAACAAGCTCCAGCACATAATCCCCATAGACGTGGGACAAGCCCCAGCATATAATCCACAGGACACATGAGGCTCAAGTAACGGGACACGGCAGAGACACATTCACCCAGTCGCATAGATATGAGCGGCAGGGCCCAGCATGGCTTTGATTTCATTACTGCCTAACATGTAGCCAGAAGGGTATTATGTCCCTGCTGTAAAAAAAAAAAAGGAATATGTTTACCTTTGGGAGACTTTAGAGGCAAGGAATTGGAAAGTGAAATTCATGAATAGTGAAATTCATGAAGCCAATATTCACAAAGGCGTTATTTACCTCTGTTTTATCAAGGCTCATTTTACACCAGCATCAGCTGTTACAGTAGCTGATATGTCACTGGTTTTTAATAGCAAAGTCCCTTTAAAGTGGCTTATGGGGACATTTTCTTGAGTTTGGGGTGGTTTTTTTGTTCAGGGGCGTTTGCTGTTTTTATTTTTCTCCCTGATGTCATGTTTATGCATGAAATTCAATCTTATAGTATGAAGAACGAAATCTTGAGCAATTATGGTATAGGAGCGCTCATGGGCAGTTAAAAATGCTGGGTGCCTCCTGTATGATGCTTATAATCCAGATACAGATGGATGTGAGCAGTGTAAGGCCAATGGATGCAATGTACATTACAGTTGCAAAGAGTGATCAATGATTCTTTTTTTCCCCTTTTTTAGATGTGCAAGTTGAGGCTTTTAAAAGAGGCTTCTGTAGTGAAGCCTTTGAGCAACCAGCTCACATGCTGCAGAAGTGAAGCTGCTTTTGTCATCACAAAGTTAAGCGACAAACAAACTTGGATCACACACACAAATTAAGCTGTTTTCTATTTGCCAAGATCCAAGCGTATTTTCTGCCCACATTGTGCTTCATTTACTGACCAGCAGAAGCTGGCTGGGGCTGGCAGTGCTAAAACTTCCTTGGAAGCTACGCAGCGATGACATCATGTTGCAATTAGCAGGCAAATTAAAGACATTTAAACAACTGTATCCCGTTTTCAGCCCCACTGGCTGGCACCACAGCTGTTTTCTTTGCCTCCTTTTTTGGAGCAGAGGCCACAGAGTACTAACTCCTAGGGGAAAAAAAGCCTGCAGAGAGAAGTGGTTTTGGGAAGAGGCGAGCTGTAAAGGTCTGTGTTGAGCGTGTTACAGGGCAGCTATGTTTAGTACGGAGCTAAAGGGGAGGCATGAAGAAAATACCATTGCTGTGATCCTAGTTGGCAGGTCACTGTCTGGCGAGGGTCTTTTCGGCAAAAATAGCAGTAAACACAGGAATGTTGGTCCATTCTCTCCTGATAACTTGGGACAGGGCTATTCTAAGAGCGCCTGTTATTATGTTGTTACAGTTGCTTAGTATGTATTTCAGTACTGGAATTGCAGACAAGAATATCTAAATACAGGGTGGTGGGTTTGTTTTTTATGTGAAGAGGGTGGCGCAAAGTATGTCCATGGATAGATAATATGGCCGTCTAAAAATGGTATTTTTTGTAAGGTGCTAATCCTGTAAAATACCTACAAGGGGAGTTGCCTAGCCCTATTTAGTGAAGTCAAGCCCATTGGCAAACAGTTTGCTTTTCCAAGTTATCTAAATTCATTCTGGGCTCTGAACTAAAAGCAGAGCTAGACAGCCCTTCCCATATTCATCCAGAAGCCAAGAGCGGTAGTTCATGCGACTGCTTCTGTGAAAATAAAAAGACATACTTTAAAAGTGAGCAGCTGTCCACAGTGTAGTATTGAATGGGAAAGGAGTAATTGTGTTCAGTTGTTGAATTTCTGTGGAGAGCATGTACATCTCATCTGAACAGCAAGGACCGAAGCTGGGGAGCTGCAGGATTCCCCATCCTGCTTTGGATGTTACTGGTAATGTTACTGTTACTGGATGTCACTGTTAACAGTGGCATTGCTCTTTCGTCACCAGTTCCTACTTCTTCTATTGCTCTTGTTGGTAATCATCGGTTTGCCTGAGCCCTCATCACTCTCTAGGGACTCTAGCTTCAGTCTTCAGTCCCTTCCCTTCTGCATCTGATGGAGCAGACAGAGTTTCCCTGAATTCAAATTTGGAGGGCAAGGAGGAGGCAGAGCAGAAGTCCTCTGCAGTGGAGCCTTCCTTAGCCCTCAGCATCCATCAGTCTTGCAGTTACCTGGTTGTCAGGTGTAACCTGCTTCATTAGAAGTTGCAGCAGAGAAGGGACCCGGGGCCAGGGGCGATGCTGCCCCCCGTGTCCTTCCCGACTCCAGGTTCCCCAGGGAGGAGCAGCTGCCGAGCGAGTCCTGTCCACGCTGGGCTGGTAGGGACAGTTCAGCTGACCAAGTTTTCCTCTGCAGTTTTGCAACCTGAAGGCTTTTTCAGAAGGTCATAACGTAGCTGAATATGGATGAGTTTTCACAGGCATGCAGAAACATTTATCCGTTACAATGGCTCACACACCAAATTTCCACTTGGGAAACACAAGGTGTTAGATTGGAGCAACAAAATGGCTGCAGGGATATTTCTAATATAAGCAAATCAGCATATTTTTGATCACCAGAGAGGTGTTCATTCAGGCAACCAAAATGCATTTAAAATAAATTTGTGCCTTTTCCTAAAGGTTTTTTGCCTGAAGCAGGTATCTAACTTAAACCATTTCAACCGAAAACTGCTCCTGCTTGATAAAACTGCATGCAAGTTGGATATGCAAGTTTTTATGAGGAGAGATATTAGGCAGTCACCATCTTCTTGGTCTTTTGGCAATACATTTATGAAGGAAAGCTTGACTATAGTACATCCTGCTCTTGCTCTAGGAGGATGTGTGTCTGTCTTTCCTCGCAGTTTGATACGGATGGATGTATTTCTGCAGTGGATTTTGGATGAGTAAGGTATCTTCCTAAGCAGAGCTTTCTTAGGACGGTTGGATTTCTGTCCTGAGACACAGTTTTTTCTCTACACATTTGTCTCAAGCTTAGAACTTTTTTTTACCTTGACTTCTCCCAAAATAGGAGTAAGGTGAAAACAATGAAAATCCTGAAATAACATGAGAACTAAAGGAAACATGAAGAGCTGATTTTTAAATTCAGAAAATAGACATTTTTGCATTAAAACAAGAAAAAAAAACTTCTGAAAAATAAAGGGTTGTTTCATTTGGATCTTCCTCCCCAAATCATTGATTCCTCTACTAAGGACCTGTTGGTTTTGACCAGCAGTAACAGGTATAAACGCGGCTTCCTGCAGATTGTGAGCATGAGTGTGTCTGTCCTTTCCACACAGCCACCTTCCCCAAAATCAGCCACCAGGGCTGTACAGGACCTGGAGCTGTCAGCAGGCGTTACCCTTGTCCCTACCGACCCAGAGGAGACCTCTAACCCTCTGTAAGGCAAGAGGCACAGACAGCTTCTTGGTGAGACTCATGCCAGGATTGAGTTCCTTCAGTTTGGGACCTTGTTAGGAAAGCTAATTGTCGTGCATGTTTCTCCCCATTAGCTCAAACAGTTCGTGTGACTTCTTTCATTCATGTGACCTCTTACTATGTATCCATCAATCCATTTTTCTTTCCTATTAGAGTGAAATTGGACACAGCCCTCCTCCTGCCTACACCCCTATGTCAGGAGTAAGTATTTCACCCTCAACCTTCATCCTTAGGTTTTCCGCCTTCCTTGTCTACGTACGTACTGTTTCCAACCCTGTCTTCCTACATAAGTGGCCCCAAAGCCAGCAGTGAACACAGGATGTACGTAAGCAATCCAACAGTCAGGGAGCTGTAAAGTCAGCTGGAATTCATGTGCAGGCTCTATGGACCCACACCTAAACTGTCTGCCAACATTTTCTTGAAAAAGCATTCAGGTTATGGGTGCGGATGAGTGGCCGTTTTCCTTCCTGTTACAGGTTCTGATGTGGAAATTTCCTTGCGCGTCCTTGTTGACATGCAAAAGGGTAGGTTGAGTCAGGGCACTGAGCTGAGGTACCTGCAAGCAGGCGCTTTGCCAGCCTAGGGTGCTCTTAATGGACTCGCAGCGAGTCTGGATGGCCGAGTGATTGGTGCTGTGGGGACCCCTGAAAATAGGCCCCCCAGGACTAAACGGAGACCAGATGGCAACAGAGGTAACAGAGCAGAGGTAACAGCACAGGGAAGACATGGCAGGGGGGCG
>NW_010578606.1:0-12323 GCF_000705375.1 Tinamus guttatus
ATGTACAACTCTTATGGCACTTTAGTAATGATCTAATATCCAAGATTATGTAAGATTATTTTCTGAGCTTCTGTGCCAATTGTTTGAGATCCTTTTGCCATGTTGCTGGTGTGTCTGACATTTCGGGTTGCAGTTGAGCTACTAGTTGCTGATTACATATTGCTGTTTCCAGCATGTCTACTTTATCCTTACTTTCATAAGCTATTTATGCAATCAGAGCTGACTATTAGTCATCGAAAGTAGTTCAGATATTGGAGGTAAAATGTCTTACCATGATTATACAGGAATGCTTTTTAATTTTTTGAGCCCCTGTAAATGAAAATTTCACTCTGTTATTGAATTAAAGTAATTGGCCAGAAAATATCTAAATAAGAGCTGAAAAGCATAGTCAGAAAAGGTCAGAGTACTATAAAAAGAAAAAATAAATAGTAGGACTGGCTGTGTGGCTTGGAAAATGATGGCTTGGTGTGGAGCAGTATATGCTCTGAAGAGTTTTTACCCTGCCCTCACGTCTTTCCCCCTTATAAGTAAGGTGGTATAACTTGCCATGTGAAAATTGCCTACATATTATTTCTTTCATGCTCACTTTGTACTTTGTAGTAGTATTCTGATATCTAATCTTTTGCTGATGTATGAGCATATGCATATATGTATGCACTGAATTGAAACATGGTATGGTGAGTTCAGGTTTTTTCAATCCCCTTTTGTTCACTGCTAGCTATGTCCAATGCAGAGTTATAAGGGAAAGGAAAGGAGTAGAACTTGATGCAAACAATTATTTTCATGTCTAAAGAAGTATTTGCAGGTATAAAGGATGTTGATGCTATTGCTGCCTGTGTTTTGGGGGATTTCTTTTATAAGGAAAGGTAATTTCATTTCCTCAGATATTGCTGTCTTTTGCCTCATGCTACATACTTATCAGTGAGGAAACATTAATGAGGATATGACAGTGACATTAAAATAGCTTAATATATAAATGTCAGAAATAGAGCTTGTGTTCTTTATTCTAGTATATGTTTTGCACAGAATGAATGCCACGTCACAGGGTTAAAGGAATGCAGGACTGGAAGTGTGGTTTTAGTAAAGTAGAGTCTGCTTAGAAAAGGAAGGAGTTTTTTATTTCAGAAAATATTATATAGAGGTATTGCTAGTTCTATATCAACATCTATTTTGGATTGAAAATGCAAAGGTATTATTGGTCATGCCTAGTTAGAGTGCAGTCACATAGCAAACAATTATTTGGATGAAACTACTGCAATCCCCAGCAGTGCCTAATGCATGTTACCTCTTAATGGGCTTTCAGATTATGAGATCAGATTAAAGGTGGTCAAAAGTAAAATTTCTCAAGTGTCTATAATATAAATGTTACATTATAACATCAATAACTTGCTAGATCTTATCATATTGCACTGTCTGTTGCTAATGTAGGCCTAATTTATATTTACTTTTCAAGACATGAGACACAAGTTTGTTGAATCCTTTCTAGTGAAGAAAATGCTAGAAAAGGAAAAATGTGATGTGGGAGTTTGTTCTTAGGCTAGATGCATGGGATAGATGAGATACTTCAATAACTACTGGAAATGCCTGAAGAAAAAGATTATGGATGTATACTGGAAATTGTCACATGAAAAGGGGAATTTAAACAGTACAGTGACTTCTGGAATTAGTGCTTGGTTTATATTTTTAGGATAAGTTGAAAGAAGCAATACACAGTAGATTCTGAACTGTCCAGGCTGAAATGTGTCCTCTGGGAAGGCATACTCCTTATCACTTAATGATCCATTGCTTTCCAAGATGAGACTTCAGAGCATTTCGCTTGTCAAAAGCAGTAGCTGATGTCGACATTCATCTGATGCAGAAAATTCACTTTAATCTGGACATACGAGGTTATCTAGCTGCTTTCAGAAGAATGTCAATAGTTAGTGCTTAAGGAGGACCTCACTGAGAGATCTTTATGTAAACTGAGAATTACATGAAGACTTTTCTCTCTTATGTGCTCTTGGTGGAATACAGAGATTTATTTCTTCCAAGAGCCAGTAGCTAGGTCAAAAATTCTAAAATTCTGCCTTTTTTTTTTTCTCCCCCAAGTAATGCGAATGTGACTTCCAACATAATGTATGTAAAATATACCCCTAAACCATATTGTCTGATCCCACTGCTCCTGCAGTAAGGATTTGCTGAAAAAATACTGACTTTGAATCTGGTTTGATAAAACAGGAAATTACATTCAATTTACATTAGGAATTGAATGTGTAAGAGTGTGATAAGAAGATTTTATAACCTCCATCATATAATTAAAAGGAAGAAAGTAAAGGAGCATCTCTACATGCTCTCTCTTTATTCTTAAAGGTTGTTATCCAACTGCACTTAATTCCATCCTGTGCCACTTACCAAGATAAATGTTTGTTACCTTTGCATTCAATTCAACTAGCTTTCTCAGTCGTGCAGAGAAAAGCTCTTTAGTTCTTATTCCCAGTTCCTTTGTCCACAACCTGCATCTTCCAAAAGAACTTATAGCTTCATCCCAAGTCTTATTTGAATCTTTGCCAGCCATGGGAGAAATTTTTATGGTACTTTTGACTGTAAATGTGTGGACCCTTTTGGAGAGATTTTGTTTTTCTTGTTTGGGGTTTGTTTGTTTTTTGAAGAAATTGGTGGAGAGATTCCTATGTCTAGGCACCTGAACAGAATATGAAACTGGATTGCTGTCTTATTTCCTGTTTGGTGTCTGAGATAACTGGGCTATGCATCTATTCAAGTATGACTGCAAATATAAAGGTAGTTGGAAGGATAAAGTTTGGTTTACAATCAAAACTGTAATTTCATGTTGAGTGAAAAGCATTGTCTCTCTCCCTCAATTTTAAGGTATCCTCTGCTTGAAATTTGGTTATGATTTCAATATTCTTCTAACAGACTGGTTATAAGAAAAGCCTTGAATTATTTTTCTTGTTCAGTGTGAGGAGGACAGTAAAAGTGAGAAAAAGCAAAAATCAAGTAAATGTGGTATAGAATATTAAGTATTGCTTCATCTGCAAAGAACCTTTTAAATAAGCAGAGACTTGAAGGGCTAAGATAGTTTTGGGGAGTGAAAACAGACAGAGTGGCTGAAATTAAATTTCACTGTTATATAACTGGTTATGACTTAAAATAATGCTCATGTTAGAGTTTCCTGGAGCAATATTTGAATATGCTTTGCATTATGTAGGATGCAAAATCATGTAGTAAGATAGGAAAGAGAAGAAATTGTGGTGTCTGAGTGAAACTTTTTTTCTCAGGATTAATATACTTTTGGATACTTTCAAATTGTGTACAAATGGAACATCTAAATCTGTTTTATTATGCAATAAAATGAAAGCCTAATCATTTTCCAGAAGTCACATATCATCTGATAACTTTATAAAGACTTTTTCCTCATAAATGCAATAGGGCATATAGATATTAAATTGCATGCAAATATTATATAAAACTATATTTCTGATAACAGGTTTTAATTTATGATGTTTGTGCTTCAAAGTAAAATGGAATGCATATTTACCTGTTATGCAATAAACTTTATTCTTACTATCAGTAAATGAATATTTATGGTTAATAGTAGGATTCTTTATCTAGGTTTTTAGGTTTCACTTAATGCAATACTCCACAAATTTCATGACAATGTGAAAGTGGAAAATATGGAAAATCAGTATCTACACTTAATGAAAATAACCCTTAACAAGGACGATAGCAGAATACACTAGGGGGTCCAATCTTGTCAAACTCTGCTTTGTATGAAATGTGGGATATTACAGTAAGGGCTGCTGTGTTTTCTTCATTTACTAGATTTTCTCCCCCTGCATATTTTTATATATAAGATTTAATCATACTGTAATATTTCCAAAGGGATTAACCGAAGTATTGTTTTTCATGTGGTTTTATGTTTATTCTTTGAAAATACTGAATGAACTAAATCCTTTTTTTAATTCTAATTATTGCAATACAGTCAACTAGGAAACTATTGCTTATCGTAAGTACAGTGAAATTATACAGTTTTATGAAAGTTGTGCTAAATATTGAGTATATAGCTTTTTCATCTGTGCCTGACAGTTTGGGAACTGAAAATGATTCAAAATTGGAAGCAAAAGAAGTTATGAACAGTTCGGGCGTTTGTTTTTTGTTTTGATTTTCCCCCTTAAAGGAATTAGAGGCGGGGGGGGGAAAGGAAAGGGAAGCATCTCTATTGCATTGAAAGTTGCAGCATTGAAAGTTTTCTTGGATTTGGCTATAATGCGACAAGAATAACTATTTTGCCATAAACCAGTATGTAATTACATTTCTATCAGCTATGCAGGAGCGGTGGACAAGTTGGGTGGCTAAATTTCACACTTATGCTCATTTTAATGGGTCTTATAGAGAATCAGATGGATTCATATTTGAAAAAACAATCTTTTTCTTTCCTAGCCTTTTTCTCCCCTCTCTATTCTCCCCCCTTTTTTAAAACAAACAAACAAGCACCCTCTGTCTGTATTTTAATATCATTCTTGATGAAATATATAGCAAATAGATATCACACCCACCTAATAGTTAGTGTGACTTGAGTCACAGTGATACATTCCCCTAGCTCATTCAGGACACTTCTGCCACCTTCAAGTCTAATTCTCATGTTTTAATAATGTACCATGTTATGCAAATCAAGTTTAGATGATGGATAGGCAGAACCGGCAGATCAAAATGGCTGGGCACCAAGTTTGAAGACAGTGGATTTTGTCTTTTTGTATATCTTAGTTTCTATCTTATTTTTCTTAAAATCCTTATTTCTTACTGATTAATCACTTGTTGAGAGATCCCTGGCACTTTCTTTTTTATTTTGATTTTATGTGGTGGCTTTCCATGATCTGCTTTTTGTTATTTTATTTTATTTTTTTTTACTTAGGTTGTTTCATCCATTTTTTAGCTAACTGTTTTTTCTTTTAATCTCTTTTGATCTTTCTCTTCTCTATATTGGACTGTCATTGTGTGTGCTTTTTCCTCTTCTGTTTGAGTATATGTGTTCTGGTGACTGATTTGTGATATTTTTGATTCATACTTATACATCTCTTTCGAAATTACCATTAGGAAACAGCAGGGATGAGGGATTTTGTTATGCCTTGCCAGGCTGTGTGAGGAAGATGGGGTTTATGGGAATATAGCCTTTTATACAAAGTATTTTTAAAAGTTATTTCTCCAATGCTGTTAGTGTTCTTTAAAGTATCTTTTCTCTATTAGAATGAAGATTTACAAAAATAAAATGAAATGCAACTTTTTAATTAAACAGTAATAACATCAGCCCATGACAAATGTTGTTGCGTAAAGCCCATCATTAATTAATCCTATAAGATACTCTGGGCTTTGGTTATAATCTTTAGACTTGAAATCAAATGAAAAAAAGCATTTTGCTTTTCTTATAGTACTGTCTCTTTCATCCAAACTATTGGGAGCTTCAATTAATACTTTTAGGATCCAATATTGATGTAGGGCACTCTAAGCTTTATTGACTTTAGTCAATGGGCACATTTTTCAAATGATAGAAAACTTCTCACCCCTTGTCACACTGTAGAAGGTGTCTCACTGAGGTAGGTGATTTATTCTGGAATCTGGAGCTAGTCAGAGGGATTTTTCTTCTATGTTCTTTATACATCAAGGTATTTTCCAAGGTTCTCCATTACATTCTTAATTTTCAGAAATATACCAGAAATTTCTAATTTGTTGAAATATTTTAAAACTTTCTAAGCAAAAGCTAAATAATTTGCCCTCACCCTCAGAATTTACGATAATTTTAGGAGAAGTGTAAAAGGTAAATTTGAAAAGATCTGAAATATAAAAAATCATGTACTTGGTCCAAGATAAATTTTACTTGTGTTTTATCCATATGTGATTTTGTATCTATTTTGTGCCATTATACAAAAAACAAAACCATTTGAATATCTCAAAAAGTGTTTAAGAAGCTTGTCTAGAGCTGTGCTGATAGCCCCAACATCTTTGAAATCTTTCTTCTGAGCAGTGCGAAATCCCATTCAACCAGAGATGAAGGCCAGATCTTTGTACATTTTCATTTACTTTTTATCATGGAACGAAGTTTCTGTATTTGTTTCTTAGGATGTAATTGGTGCTGGAAATGAATGTGATGGGATGATTCAGGAATAAGATTTTTTTTGTTGTTTGGTTGGTTCTTTTTTTTCCTCAAAAGAGAAGGGTAACAAGTTTAGTTTCAGAACCCAATGCACTATATGCTTCAGAGAAACCTTGTGAGATAGAGAAAAATCTTTTGTCACTGCATCTTTTCAGCCTATTTTTTCTCACGTAATACTGTAAAAAAGGCTGCCAGGCAGTGTGTTGCCTTGTGGTGATGATACCTCTATATTAGGAAATTGACTGAATCCACAAACAACCATAAGAGAATAAAAACTTCTTCATTTTGAAGACCACAAACATACATATCATAATACCTAGATGGTGCATCTTGCAAAATAAGAGTGCAGTGTTACAGTTAAAAGCTGTTTTAGGAGTTTGTCCTTCAGTCTCTTCTTTCTTTTGTCTTTGCTAGAATGGAGCTACCCAAAAGGCACATTGCATCTTATCCAAGTTTGCTTCAATGAGGCAATGTCAAAAGGCCCCAAAAAAGCAATACTCCCAACTGAGACAGTATAGCTGAAAACTGAACACTTGCCAAAGGAAAGGTGATGATGCTCATACATAAGGCAATTAGAACAACTCTAATGTCGTACACCCAAATTTGATTTTGAAAATAGTCCACAGAAATCTGCAGCTACCTCAAACTTAGTCTTCAGAAGAGATAGAAGTTTTGAAGAAGCATTTGGTAATATGCAAAATCTCTGCTACAATATTGACCTCCTGTCCTGATCCAGTGTTGGGGGAGGTTTCGATACGATCCCAAGAGTGAGATTAGTGCCATACGACCTTGTAAGTTTTATTCTCATAAGCACAATAGGACTGAGAGAAAAAGAAGGGAAAAGGAAAAGGAAGGAAAATATAAGCAAGCAGGAGAGATGCAGCAAGATTAAAATTACCATCACCACCAGTCCAGCTAAGTGTCGTTGACTCTGCCTTGGTGCCTCGGTGCAGGTGATGTTCAGGGAAAGAAGCCATGCATCTCGATGCAGGTGATGAACCACACACCTGGGGGGAAATACGTGTTCCTTTTATGTTCCCGTTCTTGAAGAGTTCCGCCCCTTTCTGTGTTCTCTGGTGCTCCTCTTCCTCCAACTCGAGTGCAAGCACCGCTCCATAGACACTGCTGAGCATTGTTTGGGTCTCGTGCTGATAAAACACCTGGAGCTGATACCACAGTCCTCCCAGAAGCAGGATGCCAAGGATGAGAAGTTGTAAATTGTATGGAGATAAGATATCCCTGTCTTCCCGGAGACGGGATGCCAAGGCCAAGGAGTTGTAAATTGTATGGAGATATCCCAGTCCTTCCAGAGATGCGATGTCAAGGTGTAAAGTGTATAGAGACAAGACACCTCGAGCTGATAGATGGGATGCCTAGGTCAAGAAGTCCTAAATGGTATAGCAATAATGTTGAGACAAACACAATCCAAAACAGTCTCTTACACCTCTTTATTACCATACCAAAAATCTAATTAAAATGAAGTCATATCACAATATAAAAAGACAAAAAAGGCAAGGACAAAGAGAAATCAAAAGCCTGAGATGCTCATGGAAAAGCAGGAAATAAGAACACAAGGAAATAGAATAGTGAGATAAATCAGATATCAAAACAGGTTAGGCAAGATAAGGTCAGGTTTTCTTGGTTTTTAATTTGCTCCATGACTTTTCATTTCCTAGACTTAGATCAGATTGTCCCCAGGAGGTGAGTACATGGCTGGATATGAAGACAGAATATGAACCAATGTTGCTGAAGCAGAAACTAGTTATGTTCCAGAAAGACCTGAGGCCAACTACTGAAGTGGAGAGCAGGGGCAAAGAAAATCTCTGAGTACCATTGATCTGTACACCACTTAACTCCTGATACCAGCAGTCACTGGCAGCAGGTTTGTAATCCACTGTATATGGTAACTGCTTTAGTTAAGGGCAGCAAAGTTAATTTGTCCATAACAATTTTAGCCCTTTATTCTGCCTGCAGATAAACAGCTCATTAGCTTCATTTTTGAAAAAAATCATCATCCACTTCAGATGATCATATGTTTAGAATCTATGAGTAGTTCTAATGAAGCCATATTCTCAAGTCTTTGAAAGTGTAGGATGCTGAATTAAGTGATATTTTTCAACCACAGCAATACAGATGATGTATAAAGGAACCTCTGTACTTAGAATGATTAAGTAGACTGGATTCTTCAGATAAAAAACAAAAAAAAAAGGCTGTGCAATCTGATACAATCTGATATTCTGCAAAAAAACATTAATAGTATGGAGAAAGTGAGTAGTCAGTTATTTGCTGCTTCTTTTGATAGAAGGGCATCAAAATAACACCAATGTTTCCTAAGTTAAAAACCAGGTAAAAGTTCTATTTCTTTTTAATTTAGCATAAAAAGGATGGAATTTGAGATGTTCAGTAATGGTAACTAAAATTAGCTGATTCTTCGATTTTTTTTTGAAAACATTTGCTACGTATGTCTAAAAGAAGAGCTCAAGAGTTATAGTTTAATATATTGAGCCTGATTTTTCAAAATTATTTTAAAAAGAAACCTTATTTTTCCCAAGTACAAGAGAATCTAACATCTACAACCACTGCATACTGCAGAGATTCTCTTTCCTCTCTGCCGGTAGCCAAATCTTGATAGCCCATTCATCAAACTGTCAGAGAATTATAGAATTAATTAATTATTAACTAATTATAGAATCTATATAGCTAATTAGCAGGATAGTGAAGACCGTAGGAGGGCAGAAGGAAAAAGTATTTAGCTGTTGTTAATGAACTTAATGTTTGAATTATTCTGAAATTATTCTATCCAGGGTACAATTTTCTTCACTTACATCCTTATTGCAGCTCTTTGTAAAGATTTAAAAATGATTAACAAAATGTATGTAGAACGTGTTCAACAATAGTATGTAGGGGCTGCTAGCAACTCTTATTTAATTAGAAAATTAAATCTATACTCACTTTCTCATTAGCTGTGTAAGAGCAGCAAAATACCCACAGATCTAAGCTGACGGCTACTGCAGAACAGTATATATTATTATTTCTGTTTCATTTGTTTTTAATGTATTATGCCATTCCAGAGAAAAATTATGATTATTTTCTGTGGGAAACTAGTACAGCCTGAAGTGTGATACATGTTTTGGGCCAAATATTATTTTAATATGGGGAAAAACTAGTCCAAAGGAAAGGCAAGCAGAGCCTTGAATCAAGGGCCATAAATATGTAGAAGGCATGAAAAAAATCCCCTGTAAACAGTCTTTAAGAAATCTATAAGCTTCTTTTCATTACAATGCTAAGTAGAGTTTCTGAAACTGCAGATTAGCAGAACTGGTTTGTTGCTAATAACGATGTTGTAAATACTGTGGATCAGATTTCCTGCAGTGTTCTTCCAGTTTCATGCTATGCAGTTTATCCTTGTTTGCGCAATCAATGGGATAGCATAAGCATAAACTGGAGCATTCTAGGGATAAATTATTGCATGTAAGATGCCCGAAGAACTTTCATGCAAGGAAACTACTTGCTTTTCTTCATTGTCAGTGAGAACACCTAGGCTTTCAAGAACACATAAAAAAGACACTGATTATTCTGATCAATTGTTGACAATTTCTCATTGGTTGGCGATATTTCTATAATTTGGATATATATAGCAAGCTTTAAAAAAAAATGTTCATGAGAGAGTCAAATGCTTATTTGACTAAATTTTTTTTGACTAAATTTGACTAAAATTTACTTTTTCTTTGAACAAGAAACATCAGTGTCAAGCTTGCTTGCTTAGTTTCAATTTGAGTGTTGGGAGCTTAACTTGGAACTCTTTGACTTCAGAAAATAATTAGCTAAGATCGTGCAACTGGTAAGTAAACTCCTTTGTGTTTCTGTTTTTCCTAAATTCTTGGATTCAATTACTGTAAAATTTAGAGGAACATTAAACTGTACAAGCAAAGGAATGGTGGGTTCTGATCAGAATATTATGAAAAATGAGATTTGTGGAAGAGTAATAAATCCCTCTGTGCTCAGTGTTCAGTGAAGAAAGTGCAATACCAATTATTTTTATTTTAAATGTGCAGCTAATTTATTTAGACATTCAACTTCAGAGAAGATTATTTCCCATAAAAAAAAAGCCACAGCTTGCATGCAGACAAAAGAACTGCTTGGAATTGGATTTATAGCAGCGCAAATGAGTTGTGACTTATGAGTTCCTATCTAAGAGCAGAAAGTATCTGCTTGTTGAGTTTTCATTAGCTCAGTTATCTGCAGGAACTCTGGCTTGCATCTTGGATGTGTGTATGTGGTAGGGGAGTCACTGCGGTCCAGGAATGATTGACCTGAGACTTGGGAAGCCTTATCCTGTGGCCCTGCTAATAATGGTGCCCTTTGACAAATCACCCACTTATCTGTGCTTGAGTTTTCTTTCCATCCTTTCTGGTTTATTTAGAAGGTAAGGACCTCAAGGCAGGCAATGCCTCCTCATTGCGTCCAAGACAAATAGCATTTTAGCCTATTTTAGCCAACATGTCAAGTAGTTGTGAATACTTTTAATTTTTGATGGCAAACAGTATATGATACGTTTTACGTTTTTCTTCTAATCTTTACATGATTTACTAGTCCACGCTTTTGCAGCATTGAATCTGTATCCTGAGCAGAATTTTTTCCCTCTATTTTAAAGGCGAGATTACTGTTTCAGAACAGCTTGTTTTGGAGAAAAACTTGAGTGTAACAAATTTTCAGTGAGTTGAAGTTAGTAGTCAATATTCCATCCCTAAGATTTATATTTGCCATGTAAATGAAAAATATCTGTATCTATCTGAATGAAATTACTAGCTATTAACTTTTCACATCTGGTTGTTACCCTAATTAGTGTTAATCAAAGTGGCAAACTGACTTCATAGTAGTATAAGGTACAGTTAAAAGGAAGAGTCTGGTCCAAACAATGTGATTTTCGTATCTGTACCTCCAAGACTTCCTCTTCCACCCCCAAACCCTTTTTGTGGTTATAATCCATAATATAATAATGTTACAATAATTTAAACAGGAAGCCCAACAGTTTCCTCTGATCCTTAAATAGAAAAAAAATCTCAAAACGAAAACTGTTTTCAAGACAGAATATAAATAAATACGGATAAATAAATATATTACTTAGCGATGAGAGGAGAAAAAGTTATTCTACATTTTCTTTAAATTTCTTGGCAAGAATATACTGCGATTAAACAGGCAATTATGAATTTTTTGAGAAGCATAGTATATGGGGTACAATTACATTTGAAAATAGGGCAAGGATTATGGGTATCAGTGTTGCAATGTCTTACTACAGCTAAACTGTTTCAAGTCAATACATTAATAGTTTTTAGAGGCAGTCTCCTATCCCTGCCCTATTTCACAGAGCATCTGGGTGACATTTGGTTAAGGGCCTTCCTTCATATTATGTACAACCTTGTTGAAACAAGAAAAAGAAGAATTTCTTCAGTATAGTTTAATTAATAAATTAAACAGGTCTATGCTGTTGATTATCTATGTTGCTCTTCTATGTTGCTCTTCCACCAGCTAGTGGGGAATGATGGGACCCATCTTAGCAAGAGGGGCACACGTCTCTTTGCAAAAAGGCTGGCCAACCTGGTTAGGAGGGCTTTAAACTAGGCAAGAAGGGGGAAGGGGAGTGGCACACTGACACGGCAAGAAGTACCGCACAGCCCAGGTCAGATGGCGCCCAGCGGGAGTATGGTAGTGGGGAAGTGAGGGTAGGAAATGATCACAGAGGGTCCTCTTTCACCCCTCCTGGGAAACCTGTGGCCTCTGTTGCTTCCCTGAAATGCCTGTATACCAATGCGCGAAGCATGGGGAATAAGCAGGATGAACTGGAGATCTGTGTGCAGTCCCAGCATCATGATCTCATTGGAATCACAGAGACGTGGTGGGATAGCTCGCACGACTGGAGCGCTGCCATGGAAGGCTATGTGCTCTTTAGGAAGGACAGGCTGGGAAGGCGAGGTGGTGGAGTTGCTCTTTATGTGAGAGAGCAACTGGAATGCATGGAGCTCAACCTGGGAGTCGAGGATGAGCAAGTTGAGAGCTTGTGGGTAAGGATTAGAGGACAGGCTAATGTGGGAGACACTGTGGTAGGTGTCTGCTACGGACCACCTGACCAAGACGAGGAGGTTGATGAGGCCTTCTATAGGCAGCTGGATATTGCCTC
>NW_010578608.1:15442-29093 GCF_000705375.1 Tinamus guttatus
CGCACACGCGTGAGCAGGCAGAGAAGGAGAGGAGATGAAGCAGTGACCCGGGGAAGGCCCAGAGCACTTACCCCGCACGCTGAGGGCAAAGTGCTTCTCGGCAGAGCCGGCTGGGTTCTCTGCCGCACACGTGTAGTTGCCCTCATCGTTCACCTCCACCGCAATCACCTGCGAAGGAGAAGCAGAGCCCTGCTGAAGTCCACAGGGCTCCACACGCTCAGCCGCGGGGAGAAGGTGCCCTTCCTTCTGCTCAGCATCTCCCGTAATCCCCCGGCCCAGGGAGAAGCTGACCTGCAGCACCTCCCCATCCGTGCCGTGGGCCAGCCACAACGGGGACATCATTCCAGAGCCAGGAAACTGCAGGCGCCGGGTTCCCCGTGGCTTCACACTTGAGGTGGAGGGTGCTGTTGGCTGTGATGGTCACCTCCTCCACATGGTCCTCCATGCTCCCATGGATGATGGGGGCAGCTGGGCCGAGGCGTCAAGAAGCAGAAAGTTATAGAGATCCCACCTGAGACCACTACAGCTGGTGCTCACGCAGGGCACTTGCCCCATACTCACTGAGCACCTCCAGCTCGTAGTGCATCCGGTCCTCCCCGGCGTCGTTGGTTGCCTCGCACGTGTACCTGCCCGCATCCTCCTCCCGCACAGCGGGCAGCTGCAGCACCCGGCCCCCTGTGTGCAGGGCAGGGGGGTTCCCACCATGGGAGCCGTGGGGCAGAGGCCTTGGAGAGCAGTGCGCACCCCACACGCCATGCAGAGCCACTTGTGCAGCCCTGGTCACAGCATCCTGCTGTGCCACACGTGCCAGTAGGACCTTGGGAGCAGCATCCATCCCCACCATGCATTATGGATGCTCTACCATACTGCTCCAGAAAACATCCCCAGTGGGAGACCCATCACTCAAATGGCACCCATGCCCCTTACCGAGCAATATCAGCACTTCCTGGCTGGAGGAGAGGGGCTCTCCATCCTTGTACCAGGTGAGCCGGGGAGGCGGGACAGCACTGGTGTCACAGTAGAGCACAGCTGGGTTGTTGAGTACAGCCTGCCGGTGCTCCACCACCTCGCCGTCCTCATCTTCTTCTCTGTAGAGGATCTCAAAGGCCTCGTTGGCACTCCCTGGCCTCTGGAACAGTGGTGGCACTGCAGGGACAGCAAGGTGCCGAGTGGCAGAGAAGAGGGACTTGCACCCCCTCAGGTGCAACCAGAGCACCTGACTCAGCCCTAGCAAGATACCATTTCCCAGCACACATGAGCCTTCTTCCTGTTTCTCTTGATCTTCTCCCACGAGAGACTCAATTAAGGAGCTCTCATGCCAAGGCACCCACTTCTCCAGGCACAGGATGGCCCCTTGGGACTGGTTTCCCACTTCAGCTCACCTTGGATGCGCACACTGAAGTCCTTGTCGTCTTCACCCACGGCATTGGTAGCCACACAGGTGTAGTGCCCTGAATCAGAGACACTGGCCGGTTTGATCTGAAGGATCTGCCCCTCTCTGAGGATCTGGAGGTGACCAGCACTTTCCAGGAGCTGGCGTAGGAATTCCAGGCCCAAAGGAGGATAGGGAAAAAAAAAAAAAAAAAAAAGTAAGGATTACACACTAGGTCTGAAGTATCCAGAACAGAAGCAGGACAGAGAACACCCAGGTATTATATTTCCCCACCTCCATCCATCCATCCACCTGGCAGTTTCCAGACCATGCAGCTCCTCCCTGCCCGTGGTCAGGGTCTCACCTGCCCATCCTTGTACCACTGGGTGGTTGGCTCGGGCACAGCCCAAGATTCGCACTCCAGCGTCACAGTGCTGTTGACCTTGGTTTTCACTTCTGTCACAGCAAATTCCCAGTAAGGGTCATCTTTGGTAATCCAAGGAGGAACTGGTAAGGAGACATGGCATGGCTGGAGTGAGAAAATAGTCCTCTATTGCCCTTGCTCTGCCCTAATCCAACAGACATGCTGACAGCCAGAGTGGCAGGCAGGCCTCGGAGAGCCACGGCCACCCCACACGGTACTGTCTGCCCTCCTCAGAGCTAGACCAGAGGGTTTTGAGGCCACATGCTGACAGAGATGGCACCAACTGCAAGAGGAAAGGTGGTAATGCAGTGGCCCAGGGTGAGACATCTGGAAGGGAAGAACAGGGCAGTGCCATGGGTTATAGCTGTAGGGCAACCACCAGACTCATGCAGGACACGGAAAGCTTACGGACCCAGGACCTTCACGGTGTAGTTCTTCACAGACTCCCCAGCCTCATTGGTCACGATGCAACTGTATGTGCCTGCATCCTCCTCGAGGGCATTCAGGATCTGCAGCCCATGGCCACCTGGGCAAAGGAGAAGCACCATGAGCCACCCTAGAACATGGGCAGTCCCAGAAGAGACTCCGTTCCCACCCCTGGCTCATGCAGTAGTCGCACGGAGCCATCAGGCACCAGTGCAGTACCAGGGAGCAAGTGAACGTTCCTAGAGACTTCGAGAGGAATCTCATCCTTGAGCCAGGTGATGTTGGGAGATGGGTAGGACAGAGCCTCGCAGATGAGGGAGATGGGGTTGTTGATGATCACAGTGACATCTTCTGTGCTGGTATCATGGGCCGCTCCAGGAAACATGGGGCTGACTGCAGGGGCAGACACTTGATGGTGTGGCAGAGCTTGCATAAACACCCCTTTAAGCATCCTGATCCTTTACCCCTCTATCAGAGAACATGACGAAAGCCCAGGGACTCTGAATTGACCACAGCATGCAAAATAGACAACACACCCAGCCTCAAGCCCAACTTCAGCAGATGTTGCCCTTGTTGCTGCCTTTCAGAAAGCCAGAGAAGGTAGCAGAATAGGTGCTCCCCTCTTGCTCCTCTGGTGGTGGCTTCCCACCAGCCACCCCCAGAGATGGGCCCTGGACTAGAGGTCCTCATGTCCCTTCACATGAATCTTATGAGGGTTTTGTAACTGGCCCAGGACCTCATTCACGCTGTAGGCTATGAGGCTTAGAAATCTTAACCACCTACCTGGGACAGCTCCTTAAAAAAGCCCTCTAGGTCCATGTCCCCTACTCACACCTGATATATTGCCTTTGCACAAAGGCATCTCATACCCAAAACATCCAACAGGTAGTGCTTGGTCTGATTTGCCACAGAATTGGATGCCACGCAGGAGTAGCGGCCAGCGTCAGAAAGGGCGCTCTGGGTGATGTGCAGTATGGAGCCATCGGGGGAGATGGAGTAGGTGTCTCCACTAGGCAGAGGTTGGCCGTCTTTCAGCCAGGTGATCTGCGGCTGGGGGTGGCCTGTGCAGAATGGAAAGCAGGTTTTCCAGCCATTGTGCCAAGTTTTTCCAAATCTGCACACAGGCTGGATGGGGGTCACTAAGCGGGTGCTCTGGAGCCCTTGTGAGAGGCAGGGAAAGAAGCTCAAATCCAGAATTACCACAGCCTGGATCTGGGTTTTAGAGGCTGATGGATGAGCCAGTGAGAGAAAACTGTCCTGAGTAGGAGGTGATTAATTACTCCCATAGCCAGAGGAGAAACCAGATTACAGGAATTTTAGCTTTATTTGGGAAAAATTGACGCTTATGTCCTTGAACAAGCTCCCAGTGTGGGCGCCCTCCCCTGCATCCAAAGCACTTCCCAGACTGCCCAATTGTAAAGCCAGAAACTATCTTAGCTATTTGTATGTCATCCTTTGGAACGGATGCTTAGGAGGCCTCTGAAAAGATGAATAGCTCCACACGGAGCACTGTCCATTTGCTCCACGCACCAAAGGGACTCGGCTCAGCTGCTTCCCAGCCCCTTCTCCAGCCTGTGCTTCTCTCCTGCTCCTCTGCACAATGCTCACCTGTAGCCAGGCAGGACCAGGTGACAGGGTGACCCTCGGGCACTTTGATGCTTTCTTCCTCATCCGCACTCTCAATGAGGGGAGGAACTAGGAACACAAGCCATCAGGAGCTGGCCAGCTTTGCCAGGTTGAACAAGAGCCTGTTAGCTCACATGCTAAGTCATGGAAGACTCGGGACTGCAGATCCCAACAACTTGACAGGGTAAACTTAGCCTGTCTGTGCAAGGGGGAAAGCTCTGATGCCCCATGACAAGTCCTGCAGCAGGCAGGGACCCTCTCCTTACCGAGAACCTCCACGTGGAAATCTCTCCTGGCCTCCCCAGCTGCATTACTGGCCAGACAGGAATAGAGGCCTCCGTCCTGGGCTCGCGTGCGAGTGAGCCTCAGCATCCAGCCCCCTGGAAACATGAGGAAAAGAGGTCTCAAGGCACCTGCTCGTCCTAGCAGTGCTCCTGCTAAACCCACACCTCACCTGAGAGCACACGTGTGTGCTCGCTGGGGATGACAGGAGAGCTCTTCCAGAACCAGGTGACGATGGGTGAGGGATTACCAGAGGCCTCACAGGTCAGTGTCAGGGCTCCATGAAGAGACACGCTGATGTTGGTTGTTGATCCTGATCCTTGAATGAACTCGGGAGGAACTAGAGGGACAGGAAAGGATGAACATCCATTTGCAAAGCAACATCCAAGAGAACAGAAGAGCAAGGCAGAGCAAGGGAAACTGAGAAACCTACTTGCTCCCATCCTCATGCTTGCATAGGTTGAGGAAAAAGCCCAGAAAGACCATTACCTTCTCTGGAGGCTACAGACTTCAGAGATGCTATGGGACAAGTGACCCACAGCAGGTAGGTACCATCTATCTGCCAGCCTAAACTTATAGATGTAACACAAACAGCCACATGCCTCGAGCAACCTCCCTCATTTTCAAGCTCAGGACCCATAAGATTTCCCCAAAGTCCTTGCAAAGTAGATGATTTTGTAAGTCACAAAGCAGTCCTCTCTGCTGACACCAGAAAAAAAAAAAAAAAAGGAAAAAAAAGGAAAACTCCTACCAGGGATGTGGAAGCTGCTTGTACCACTATGTTGCCTGGAGCTTCTCCCTGCCGTTCAAAGGCCCTCCTACCTATTAGCTTCTGTCTTGTGCTCCACCAGATGTGCAGAGGAGCATCCCAAGCCTTGCCCAGCCTACCTGCTCAGCACAGCCCAGCAGCGAGCGCTGCCTGCATCCTTACCGAGCACGGCCACGTCAAACTCCCTCTCATCCTGCCCCACCGCGTTCATGGCCAGGCACGTATAGCGTCCTGCGTGGGTGACCTCTGCCTTGGGGATGCGCAGCCGCTTTCCCTGCTTGGTAAGGAGAAGCCCGTCCCTGTTTGCCACAGGCTGCCCGTCTTTCACCCACGTCACCGTGGGCGGTGGCGTTCCCACGGCCTCGCACTCCAGAACCGTCTCGCCAGCCTTGACCACAGAAACCTTCCTCAGGGCCTTGCTGCTGCCTTGGATCCTTGGCAGCGCTGTGGGCAAGAGGCAAGGTTGATAGGACCCCTCTAGGTCTTACATGAGCAGAAATAAGAGTGACATCAGTCTGTGCAGCAGCTAAGCAAAGCAAATTCAAGTGGGGGCAGCCAGTGCAATTGGGCTGCTGGAGCAAACACAAGCTGAGGGCATCTTGGAGCCAAGAAGGAAGCCGGAAGGGCAGAGACAACCCAGTTATCATCATGCTTTCCAGGAAGACCAAGGCAGCAGACAGCAGCCGTGAACTTTTAGGTCCAGCAGGACCCTGGATTGGGACAGATCATGGCTTGCTCAAACACACATCTTCAGAGACAGATGCCAGAGCTGGGTGTGCAGGAGCATGTGCAGCTGCTGATGCAGAGCCGTGCGCCTCCAGCACGTTCCCCCACTCACCATAGACCCGCAGGCGATAGTCCTTGCTGCTGCGGCCTGCAGCATTGCGGCACTCGCACGTGTACGAGCCCTTGTCGGCCAGCCGCACCTTCTCTATGTAGAGCATCCTCCCTCCTGCAGACACCAGCTCCGCGCTGCCCGGCTCGGTGGAGAGGGGCTCACCTGCGCGAGCACGGAGAACACCGGCCTTCTCTGAGCCTCCCAACCGGAGCAGATCCCTACCTAGGTCTCCAAGGGTTAGTCAGATATTTCTCATAGTAAAGAAACAGGCTTAGAACCAACCCTGAAATCAAGCCCAGCCTTTACTAGCACAAGAGCTCCCATTCCACACACTGAGCATTGCCCATCCGTGGGTGGGCCAACACCTGGGTAGTGCGGGATGAAAACAGGGAAAACACCTACCGTCCTTCCACCAGGAGAGGGTGGGGAAGGGGATCCCGTGGCACTCGCAGGCCAGCTGAACAACCTGCCCTTCCAGCACCGACACGGTGGCCGGCTCCGGCGAGGCGAATGATGGGGGCACTGCGCAAGAGAAGAGCAGCTCCCTGACCATGGGGCCGCAGGGATGGTGGAGCTGAGCGGGACACCGGGGCAGTGGGATGCGCTCGGGGCTCCTCTGGGTTTCACGCAAGCAAAGCTCCACCACACCGTGCAGCTCCATGTGAAAATAATAATATTGACTTTCCAGTTATTAAATATGAGAGATACTTTTGATTGCATGTGGCCTAGAGCACAGGACAAGTGAGCACCCCGCGCCAGCCACGCAGGCAGGTTGGCCAGACGCAGCCTTATTAGGCAGCGCTGCTCACTGCGGAGGTTAGCTAACACTTTCCATTATCTGCCCTTGTTTTCAGTTGCTTATAATTACAGCTGGATGGAAAATGGTAACTCCTTCCCAGGAGGGATATTAGCTTCTGAAAGAAAAAACCCAACACCCAGAAACGCCCGAAAAACAAAAAACAGCAGAACCCAAACAATCCACCCGAGCCAGGATACCAGGCCAAACATGCAAACGTTTCCCTGGGAAGGGATTTTAGGAACAAACGCGTATGGGGAGAACTGGATTTTTCCCATTCCCTGGCTACCTGCCTGCAGGACTTCCACCAACTGGCCTCAAGTATTCCTGAGACAAGCCAGGCTCTGCCTTGCTCTCCAGCGAGCTGAGGACGTGCTGCACCGGCCACGAAGCTGCAAGGCTCTTTGCAGCAAGAGTGGCTGGTGCCCATCTTGGCAGCAGCCTGGGAACCACCGTGAGCATCTTCCCGACTTGGGCAGCGGGAGGGAAGGGAGCCCATGCTTCCAGCACCCTCTGTTTTGTGCAAGTGCAAAGAAGCGACAGAGAAGTTCTGGCAATGGCAAGGAAATATTTTCATTCTCTTGCCAAATTTTAGGAAGAAAGCTCTTCATCATCACTGAAGCCTCCCCAAAGGAAGACTCATGCACACATTGGCTTTTTTCCCTCCGACACTTATTCTCGTAGGGGATTCCCTACCAGCTCCAGCTGCATCATTTTGCAGAGCATTAACCTTTGTACTTAATATTTTCCAAGCCAGTGAACTACCTTAGCTGCATATTACACATAAATATATATGCATGCATCCATGGGAGTGTGTGCATTGGATTTTCCCCCAATGGGATATTCCAACCGAAACAGCCCTTACCCCACACGTCGAGGTTGTAGTGATTCTCCGAGCGGCCCAGGGGGCTGGACACCTCACACGTGTACCTGCCTGCATCCTGCACGTCAGCGCTCCTGATCTGCAGCAACAAACAACGCTGCAGCACTCGCCCAGGGCTGGACAGGGCTGTGAACAGCCCTTGCAGCTATGGCCAGGAGGAAGGGAGGACCCCCCGGCCCCATCTGCCACCTGCTGAGGATGGGCACGAAGGGGTGAGGGTCTTTGCAGCCCTCCCATCATCTGCAGGGCTCTGAGGCATCACCTGGAGGGTAGTTCCCTCTGCAGAGGGTTGTGCTCCTGCCCCCGGTGTGAGCAAGCGCCCGTCTTTCAGCCAACGGGGCTCCCCAGCTGGCAGCCCCGGGGCCAGGCACTCCAGGGCCACCGACTGGTTGACGAGGATGGAGACGTTCTGCTCTTCGCCCAGTGTGCTGGATGGCACTGGAAAACCACCATCCCCAGAGAAGGTCACCAGGGAAACACCTTCCCAAAGCCAGCCGCTCAGCTGAGTTGTCCCAGCCACACCGCCTAATCCCAAAGCCTTCCCAAACAGCTGACACTTCTGTGCGCTGCCACGGGACAGCAGAGCAGCCCTGTCCCCCCCACCCTGCCTAGGGGACCCTGCAGCAGCCGTGGGTGTCACCCCTGAGCGTCATGGCCCCAGGAGGGACTGTGGCCTTGGCTGTGCCCTTGGGCACCCAGGGAGGGCTGTCCTTACACCGCACCCCGAGCGCGGCCTCCCGCCGGTCCTCCCCAACGACACTGCTGGCCACGCACACGTATGTCCCCGGGTGCAGGAGCCGAGCAGCCCGCAGGGACAGCGTGCGCCCGCCGGAGATGACCTGTGCTCCCCCCAGGCCCAGAAACAGAGATACAGCCTCGATGAGCAGCACAGCAGGAGCGAGCAGCCAGCAGCGCTGCACACCAGCACGCAAGGATGGGGAGGTAGATTGGAACGAGTCGGCCCAGAGAGCATCCCTGCCGCATTCAGAGGCCTCCCTGTCCTCCCAGCCCAGGCACAGAGCTCATGCTTCCCATGCAGAGTCTAGAATCAAGCTCCAGGACAATTCCAGACAGCACTGTGTACACCCAAACCCAGCAATGTGTTTTTCTGAAGTCAGAGTGGGGAAGCAGAACATCTTTGTGCGGCCCAGAGGGACGTCCTGGCAAGCAGCTCCATTCTGGGGAGTCTCACCTGTGGCCCGTCTGCCACCACAGCGGGCACGGGATTGCCATCCTTCAGCCACAACAGGACTGGTGCGGGGACCCCGGTGGCGTCACATGCCAGCTCCACTGGCTCATTCATCACCACTGTCACAGAGCTGGGGCCAGACGTGATGCGCGGGGGCACTGGAGAGGCCAAAGCAAGCACTGAGTGCCCGCAGAGACACCGGGATGCAAGAGGAAGGGATGGTGGCTGAGGCAGAGCATGCAGCAAGAGTGTCACGATGTGGACCAGCCTTTAGGGTCCAGCTTCTCTGGGATATTAGCTAGGATGGACATGGAGGGGAAGTGGGGCTCCAGGGGCTGGAACCCCCTGAGTTGGCACTGCCTTCTGCAGTCAAGACAGAGAAGAGAGTCTCCACTAAAACCATCTTCCATGGATAGCGGAGCATGCGCCCACAGGCTGGGATGGACCCACTGGCCCAGCACACACACAAGGGGCTACCAAGGGCAAAATCCATCAGACACCTGCAGTCCTGATCCCTCTTGCTGTGGGCTCACCCGTCACCTGCAGGCTGTACCAGAGCTCAGCAACACCAGCCGCGTTGGAGGCCACACAGCGGTAGCTCCCGGAGTCCAAGGTCTGGGCACGCTGGATCTCCAGGTGCTTCCCATCTCTGTACAGCACCAGGCCTGGCCTGGCTGAGAGTTGCTCAGGTCCCTTGTACCAGGCTATGTCTGGAAGGGAAGAGCTGTGCTAGAAGGAGCGGCGCTGCCTTCCCTTGGCACTCCCAGGGCAGCGAGGCAGCCACATGTCCCAGGGGATGTGGGGGCAGGTGGCCTTCATTATTTAGGGACACATTGTGCCTCAGGGCTTCCCCTTTGTCCTCATCCCCCTTGTATTCCAACATGGTACACAGGAGATGCAGGTTACAGATCCTGGAAAGCTCTGGGGTTCCTGCTCTACCCTCCCTCCATCAAATCTTGGGCTGTAACATTGAATGTCCCAGATGGCACCCTCTATTTCCTAACAAATATTCAGTATCTCACCCTGCAGTCACCAAGGTGTCTGCGAACAGCCAAGGTGCCTGGAATAGGGATGCTGACTTGCCAGGGGAAAGAGGAGGCCAGGGAGAACCGAGGTGCAAGAAAGAAAGGAGAAGGCCGAGTTACCTGGAGGTGGCACCCCGGAGGCCAGACACCGCAGGGACGCCGTGGTGTTCTCCAGGACGGTCACGTTCACCTCACCTGGCTCGATGCTTGGAGGCACTGCAATGCAGCACCCACGGTCATCACCTCCGTAGGACAGGCCATGTCCATGGAGGGCTTGTGACTTGCCCTTCATGTCAATAGGGCAACAGTCCCCACGGAAGAGATTTTTCATCCTGGCAGGATCTCAGCTGCCTGTTTCTCACCCAGGACCTTCAGCACCACATCCTGCTTGTCCTCCCCGACAGAGTTCACTGCCACACAGGAATAGACTTCTTCATCCATCAAGTCAGCCTTCTCAATCTGGAGCAGAAGAGGACATTCCTGGTTAGCATCCATCACACACAACCCCAAGCCATCCCTGCTCTGCCTAAAACAGGACGAGGGGGCCTTTGCTCCCTCCCTCGCTTCACCAGCTCCGCCAGAACCTGCCACGGAAGAACCCATGGTGCACAGCTCTGCATTAGGGCTCGTGTATTTGATCTCCATCCCTACCTGGTAGAGGTGGCCCGTGGCTGGCAAGAGCAGCCCATCCTTCCACCAGCTGAGCCGTGGAGGTGGAGTGCCAGTGGCCAAGCACCGAAGAGTCACAGGCTCCCGGAGGGCCACGCTGAGGCCTTGTCCCTCCACAATGCTGACTGATGGGCGCTCTAGCCAGGGGAGGGAAAAGAACCAAAGAACCAAAGATCTCTTCTATTGGAAAATATCCAAGAGCACTTTCCAATCCTTCTCCCCATCCACCTCTTGGAGCAGCCATGTCCTCCCCAGGGTGTGGGAAGGGCAGCAGGTCTCTCCGCAGACGCTCTGCTCACCTTGCACCAATACCCACACCTCTGTCTGGGCTCCACCTGCCTCGCTGCTGCCCTGGCAGATGTAGAGCCCCTCGTCACTGCGCCCTGCACGGGGGATCACCAGCGTCCTGCCGTCCTCCGACACCACCACCCCATCCAGTTCGTCCAGCGGGTGGCCGTCCTTCAGCCACCTGGAGCAAAGGGAGGAGGAAGCAAATCCTCAGCCCACTCCCTGTTTCTGCTCAAAGAGAGACCTGGAGTACAGCAGGATTCTTCCTTTTACAAAGTCAGGGCTTTTCTCTGGCTGTTTTTGATGGATACTTTCCTCTCTTTACCAGATACATCCCCTGTGGGGTGGGGAGGAAGTAATGGGAGATATCTCCCAAAGGAGAAGCTCTGTGCTTGTGCCCAAGGGACACCCTAAGCCAGAGGCCCCCATCACTCATCAAGACCCCCTTCCCAATTATGCTGCATTTTCGCACACCCAGCTGTAGGGCATCTCCAGGACCTTGCAGAGCCCCCAAAGGGAGCTCGTGGAGATGGAGCAAGCCCGGCGGCGGCTCCGTGGTACTCACTGGAGCTGGGGCGCAGGGAAGCCCGTGGCGTGGCAGTGCATCTGAAGGGAGTCGTTGGCAGTCACCGTCACGTGGCTCTCCCCATCGCTGATCAGCACCTGTGGGGGAACTGGGGCAAAAAGGAAGAGGACAACGGGCTAAAGACCCATTGCCAGCCTCAGCCATGGCAAGGGAGAAGATGCTGCTCTGGGAGAGCAGGAGGAGCTGGGGATTGGGAGGGTACAGTAGTGCCCACAGCAGTTTGGGACTGAATATGGCCTTTCTCGAAGAAACTGAAGTTTTAGGCCACCACCTTTGCCCCCTCCCTCCCTCTCTATATGATACAGTTAGGAGGGCAGATGTGGGTGCTCCCTAAATCACTGTGCTCCCTGCTCCAGCCTCAGCTGCAAGGGCCCGGCCGCTGTACCGTGAACCACCACCGTGTGCTGGGCCACGCTCTGGCCGGCTGGGCTGCTGGCTACGCAGGTGTAGGTTCCCGCTGAGCTCCGCGATGCCGCTTCGGCTCTCAGGCTCCAGGAGCAGCATCCCCGCGTCACCGAGCAGCGGGAGCCCGTCCTTGAGCCACGTCAGGGCGGGCGGCGGGTGGCCGCTGGCTGAGCACTGGAGCTCCAAGGGCTGTCCCACCACCACCACGTGGTCCTCATCGGCGACGCTGTCGATACGCGGTGGCACTGCGGGGGCAGAGGGGACAGAGGGAGCACAAGTGCAAAACGCACAATGCAGGTGCTGTGGCTTTGACTCGAAAGCTTGTGGTAGGGGAAGGAAGGCATTCTGGGGGGCCTGGGGTCCTCATGCTGTCTCCAGGTGGGTCAGGCTTCATCAGGAGACACCAACCCACAAGGCTCAGCCCACAGGGAGATGCCAAAATGGCTCAGCAGAAACCCAGAGCCACAGGTGAACCCAAGCAGACAAGGGCAGAGAGTTCACCCCAGGAAATTAGCTCCCAAAGCCAGCTCATTTCCCAGAAATGTGATATCATGCAGTGCATTTGCCATTTCACAGAGCATCCCAGAAACAGTAACACGCATTTGCATCTGCACTGACACAGCTGAATATTGCCAGCAGCCCCCGCAAAGCTGCTGGGAGGGGAAACCATCAGAGAAATGGCCTTTCTGGAAAAGCCAAGCACAAACCAACGAGCCATGGATGCTTCCTAGCTGGCTGGAAAGGGCAGCTCCTCTGCCTTCCTCTTTGCGAGCATATCAAGAAAGAAGACCAACACTTACCATAAACTTCAAGCCTCACAGCCCTCTCCACCGTGCCCACAGGGTTGGTGGCCCGGCACGTGTACAGCCCTGCATCCGTCACCTGGGCCATGTTCAGCTGTAGGATGTGTCCCCCTCTCACATAGGTGGTCTTGGCACTGGATATAAGGGGCCGCCTGTCTTTGAACCACGCGATGCCGGGTGCTGGCGAGCCCTGTGCCTCGCAGGGCAGCTCACGGGAGTGATTCAGCAGCACCGTCACCACCGCCGTCCCACCGGAGTCCAGGATGGAGGGGGGAGCTGGCCACACCAATGGAGGAGATGTGACATGGGGAGATGCTGCAGGATATTTACCTGCTTCCCAAAGCCTCCGAGTTAACTCAGAACACCTGTATGACCCCATGCATTGAAGCCTACTGCCCCAAGAGCTACCTTGATTTTACCACAGCAGGGGATTTGGTGTAGGATATGGGGGCAAAATCTCCCTACAAGGACAGGTATCCTGGCTGCTTTTACAGTGACCTGGCCACCTCAGCCCAGACACTCCCAATATTGGGACAATATCCCATTTTGGTACAGTGGTAAAATCCCTCCCTACCTTCTCCAGAGTCAGGAGGATGGATGAAAGTTTTGGGGAGTTGGACAAGGAGGAGGATTATCAGGGCAAGGCCAGCCAGGGACTTACTGAGTACAAGCAGCTGGAAAGCCTTGCTGTGCTGGCCAGCCTGGTTGAACGCTAAACACTGATACCTCCCTTGGTGGCTGGGCTGGCTGTCCTCGATCCTCAACACCTGATCCTCCTCCAGGAGTTGGACACGAGAGTCCGCTGTGGACAGAGGCCTCAAGAGGGAGAACAACGCAGAAACGAAGTCAGACCAAGCATGCAGCAAGGGATGGAGACCACAAGGTGTGCAGCAACGGTACAAGGTGTTGGGATGGTCCTTGGTGACCTCACTTACTGTTCGTCCTTCAGCCACTCCACCTGCGGCGGGGGTACCCCCAAGGTCCGGCACTCCAGCACTGCCTCGGAGCCCAGCAACACGGAGACGTTGTGAGGCCATCCGGGCCCTGGTGCTGTTGGAGGCACTGGGGGGCAGGAACGAAGAACAGAGGAGACTGAGCAGGAGCTCAGAAAGCTCTAGAGAGCACTGGCACTACAAGTCACCAAGACTGGGGTCAGTGTGGTGGGAGGTATGGGACACCCTACGTTTTGCCCTCCTCACTTCTGTGCTGTTATGGTAGCAGAACGTGCACAGAAGGCAATAGTAGGTTCAGTGCAACCACTCAAGGCCTC
>NW_010578609.1:14905-29905 GCF_000705375.1 Tinamus guttatus
AGGCTGAGAGGGGATCTAATCAGTGTCTATAAGTACCTCAAGGGAGGCAGTGACGAGGGTGGTGCTGGCCTCTTTTCAGTGGTGGCCACCGACAGGACTAAACGGCCACAAACTGAAACACCAAAAGTTCCTCAGGAACTTAAGGAAAAATTTCTTTCCTGTGAGGGTGACAGAGCCCTGGAACAGGCTGCCCAGAGAGGTTGTGGAGTCTCCTTCTCTGGAGATCATCAAAACCCGGCTGGATGCCACCCTGTGCCACGTGCTCTAGGGGACCCTGCTTGAGCAAGGAGGTTGGACTGGATGATCTCTAGAGTCCCTTCCAACCTCAACCATTCTGTGGTTCTATGAAAAGAAACTGTGCTGCAAAACCTACACACATTTTCAGAACTCAACCCCACTGCGAGTTGCAGAAGGATTTGGGACAGAAATTGTGTCTACATCCGGGCTTCCCCTTTGCAAACATCCACAATGGCAGAAGGGAGTTTTGAAAATATCACTGATGTTCATATTTACAATTCAGAGTATTTTTGAAAACAAAAGGTGATTTTTGTACCCAACATGAACAAATGTAGACACACACATACGAGCTATGCCCTGAGTTAACACAAAACATTTCTGATTCCAGCAGCTCTAAAATAAGAAGAGTTTGAGTGGAGTCTCCCTGCAGAGAGCACCATCATCCCACAAAACTCCTGCCCACAGGAGCTGTTGGGGCATTAGCTCCTCGGTACTCCAGTGTGGAAATAAAGTTCATTTGTTTGTCCTCAAAACTTGCATATCTTGAAGACTCAGAGAGCACAGTTCTCTGAATTTTCAATTCAACACATTTTAGAAATTTATTAGCAATGTCACAGTTGTCGAGGACGCAGTTTTGACTTTCGTATCCTGGACAACTACAAAACACTGACTTTCAGACAGAACAGGACACGAAAACAGAGGGAGCCAAACAGGTTACTCGGCAGCCTAGTTAAGAACACAGTCTGGCGCAGTCCCGCAGCGCTCGCTGAAGCAGCTGGGGGAGTTCCTGCCACCAACTACCGACCGTGACTCCTCAGCTGAGAGTGGGATCCCCCTCCAGCTCACACGTATGTAACGTGTACCCGGAGCAGTTCCATCCCCCATCCACGCAGAAGGCAGCTGGATGAGCTGAACACAGCAGCGAGAGCACTTCTGCACTGAAATGGGTTGGGAACTCTGAAACATTTCATTATCAGGTCTAAGCTCTACGGGCAGCAGCCAACTCGTGGGGCAGAAACTCCCAAAGCTGTTTTAGCTATGTCTGAAAGACAGCTCCAGACTATTCCCTTCCAAACTATGAGGAGTCAAAGACACAAATATGGAGACACACAATGTCACTTCTGCAGTTCCCTTTAAAAGGGGAGTGCATTTTAACGTGAACATCTGTGACTAACTAGGATTTCAGGATATTAACAACTAAAGAAATCAGGGTCTCATCTGAGAAGAGTCTGCTTTTGAATGCAAAACAAAAGCAAAACCAAAAAGTAAAAACACTCAGTAAACAAAAACACAAGAGCAAAGCAAAGCACAAAAGCAGGTCAGAGTATGGAATGATACTTACTATGGTAACAGGTACTCTTTAGCATATCCATCTCCTGTTTGTAACGCAGCCACAAGAAGAAAAAAGCACAAGTAGAGAATCTATGCATTCATCACAGCCATCGTGTTAAATCAGAAGAATGGTTGCAACCATTCTTATAGGAAATGGAATGAGATGGAGTAGTGAATGGAAGACTTCAACAGACAAGTGATACACCCAATGTACAAGGGAAAGGAAACGAGACAAGAATTAGATTACACCCGTTCAAGATATTTTTTTGTTTTCTTCTTTTGAGGCAATTGCAGCCAGCCCTGCTTTCATTTTAGTTAGAACTAATATATAAGGTTAGCGACTAATAATGCTGAGATTCAAATTGAGTTAGAAAAATATTTACTGAGGTGTAATCCAAGTACAATAACACTTAAGAAATGTGCAGTCAGCAAAGGAGAGTTATGAAACGGTCTAATTTATGACTGACTGATTCAGACATTGTTTTACTTTTAAAGAGCACTTCTCTCTTGCAGAAAATGTACAAATGGGGCTTTCATTTGAGAAAGACCAGGACAGAACAAGGCAATTTGGAAAGGGTGATAATTTGTTGTTATGTTAATGCACACTTCTTTATTATTGTAAACATAACCCCTATTGTACTTCGAGTCTACAGAAGTAAAACACAGGTAGTAATTTACCTTTATTAGTTACTAGCTCATACACTGTCATGCGTCAGTCGCTAATGATGCGGTTACTGGTTTCCCCTGCCCCAAGGAAAGGGCCTCCCCCACGTTACCTTCCTCTGCTTTGATGGGCGTGCTGGGAGGAGTGCGGGCGGCAGCGGGGTCTGCGGGGCTCCTCTCCTGCTGGGCTCGGCCCTCTTCTGAGGCTTCTGCGCGCGCACAACAGCAGCAGGTAGCAGAAAAAAGAAATGGAAAAGTATTTTAGCATGTTGTAAGTAAAGGGCCATTCTCACCCCCCTCCTCAAATGAATATTTGTTTTTTTAATCAAAATTCTGTTACGATATTTAATAACACCAAAACAAGCAAAAGAAAAGTGATGCTTTTTTAACAAAAGTGTTGAGGTTAGAGTTTGGATTTGTTTTTGTGTCTCCTGCCCCCCACCACAGAATGGCCCAACAACATAATTGTTTGTAAACTAGTATAGCAGACTATTTGAGAAGTATTAAGGCAAAAATAAGCAAAATATAAACAAATACATTGTTAAAAATGCTACTGGACTTGCACAAAACAGTGTTCTTTTGCTTGCTTTGAACCATTTGCTGGATCTCAGAGAAAACAAAATTGCATACCAAACGAAAAGAATGAGAGACTGAGTAGATAATCAGAAAAACATGCAGTAATTAAATGATTCAAAACAGATTTTGCAGTGGTTTGCACATATATTATTAGTAAGGAGGATACCCCTTGCTTTCAGGTTTTAATAGCCCTAGAGGCGAAAGAAAACATTAGCAGAGGAGACCTCGCCTCAGGAACAAACCAAACCATCGCTCCATACAGTTCACCTGCACAATTACATAGGGAAATCAGTCCCACAGGTAACGGAGTCAACGGACACAATCTCCAAATGGGGCAAATAAAGATTTTGTTCCTCAGATTGCAAGCACAACTATACCATATTCATAATACCTGAGGCCTCAGCCAAGAGGTCAGGATTAGACCTTAATGCTTTGATCACTGCAGTGTGAAATTCCTTATGAGGTGACTTCTGCACATCTGGCTCTTCTTGGTTAAGATGTGTGGTGACTTGCTGCGTGGTCTGACAAGCAACCCATGCAGCAGCAAACTGAGTGTTATCTAAAGACTTAGACAGTGATGACACTTCACGATCCTGCACAGTCTTCGTATCTGCTCCTTGAAAGGTTTTGGATCTGCCTTTCAAATCCAGAGACTTATTTGAAGTATTTTGCTCACTGATGTTCTGATTTCTAAGCAAAGTACTCTGTTCCCCAGCTGGTGTCTGTCTCAGTAACACAGTCTCTCCATATTTTGAAACCTTATCTAAGAAGGATGCAGCAATGTTACTGAGAGAATAAAGGTAGGCAGTTACACAGGCACAACAGCACAGCATCCCCGTCCCTCACACGGCCCAAAACTTGTGTAATTGAACATACACAATCTACGACGAGTTATCCAAAAGGGAGCACACACTGCAAGGTAGGTCCTGCATCATTCCGATTCAAACCATAACACACTGGTAGAAACATCATGAGTGGAACCCCATAAAGCTTAAAAGCAAGTAAAATGGTGTAATTACATCAGATGTAGCACTGATCTCTTTACAGCATGATCCACAATTTTATCAGCATTTGGGAAATCTGTGTTTCTGGGGAGCCCGCAGGATGGGCCAGCTCCAAGGCGCAATCGAGTTTTGTTCTGCACCTCCCAATTCAGAATTTTTGGGTCTACTAATTCCAGCAAGATAGAGAATGGTAGTTTTGCGGCAAAAAACCAACAGCGCTAGCCCCGGGGCTAAGGGAAACAGAGCAACCTGCAGTACTTGACAGGACCTGAACATTTTCATGAGTAAAGTTTCACAATTTCCAGAACTCAGCAGCAGCAGTAACTGGCCATGCTAAACACCCACTTTTGGCTACCAGGAAAAATTTCCAAATAAAAATTTCTATACATTTTACAGAATATCCCATAACACTTAAATTGCACTTTCTGCAATCAGCATGCTTTGTAAGTTCATAGCTTCCCCTGGAAAGACAGCGAAATACAAGAGCTGCCCAACTTTCCCATGACCTCGGCAGGTAACCCCCAACCCGAGCTGGTGATGAACGGTGCTGCTGTCACACCACCGCAGAACAGGACGCACGGGCAACCAACCTTCCGGGCCCTTCTGCTTCCTCTCCACTTCCTTGCGATACTCCTCCAGCTCTCGGTCGGTGAGCTTATTGAAGGGATTTGGTCCTGTTGTGCTCACGATGACTCGGGGCTGATACTCCTTCTCAATTATTGCCTTCGACGCAGTCACCAGCTCTCCCTGGCAAGAAATAATTAAGATACATCTGCAATACAGCAGCAACTTGCAGAGAGCTGGAAAATACATTAGTTACAAAGCAGCCAAAACCAAAACAAAAGTTATTTTTAAAAAATGCTGTATTACTTTCTTTTTGCATTTAAAGAATAAAATTCTCTATTTCGGGATTTTCTAAAGTTTACAACAGGTTAATAAGGAGAAAGCAGGTCTCATCAATTATTCTCAAAGACATCAGTGTTTTCACTGGGCAATATCCACGTTAAGCAGCAAATCAAATAGCAGCCAACAGCCTAGCCACAGAAGTCACAGAAGTATCAGGTTTCTTTTACTCCCCACAGGAGAAAGAGGATACTCGGCCCAAAGGCACATCGCGTGCGCGGGACTCCTGCAGGAATCCGCAGGATTGGCGGCCAATGCTCAGGGGTTCAAAGAGAATCTGAATAAGGGAAAAGCCATTTCTGGTAGCTTTTATGTAATATCTAACAGATCTTGCAGTAAAAACCATCTTGTACATAATCTGTGTGCACCAGATCAACTGTTTAAGCGGTTTGTAAGTAATTCAGGTTAACATAAAATTAATGTCAGTTAGCTGGTTTATTTCTGCAACATCTGTTATACAAGATAGATTAAAAATTATACAAATAAAGTATTAGCAATTCAAAATACAGGCAGTCCCAAGGGACAGAAGCAGCTGCATCAGAGATTCCCTCTCTAAGGGTAAGTTTTTTTGTTTTTTTCTTCTCCAAGTGCATAGTGAAGACTAAAGCCACTGGTTTCACATCATCTTGGGCACAAAAGATTAGTCAGCGGATTAGCTCAGACGACTTGTCTAAGAATTTGTGATATTCAGGACTCTGGTGACCTAAGGTGGAAAATGACGTGTGTGACCTGGGCTTCTGCTCATTGCAATTCCCAGATTGTCTTCGTTGCCAACAAGGGCATCACTGGACTTCATTATCGAAGTAATGCAGGATATTGACTGGTCTAAATCATCTTCATGTTGGTATCAATATTTTTAAAAAAACGTATAAAAATGTGAAGAGTTTAAGAATAAAGAGAACCTTCCTGACAGATGAGCAGTCCATGCCATGTCCATGCTTGATGGACAGGAGACCCTCACCATAGAGCTGAAGATGAAACAAGCCCAAGTGTTGTTTCAGATGCAAAGAGCTGCTTAGGCCAAAACATCAGCACCAAAGAGGTGCCAGACAAGAATGTCTAGGTGGAATGAGGCAAAGAGCAGTTAGGTATTTCTTAAAGTCTCACAAGAGACCTCCAGAAATCTGCACTCTATTGGAGAAATCCAGGGAGATAGGAAGAGAGGTTGTTAGAATCTGCTTCTATCTGGGATGCTAATGGCAGTCTGAAGTACTGAAGAACAAGCACCATTTCCACAGCTCTCTAAGATCCTGACAGGAAACATTTAGAAAACATTATAAATGCCTCTGTTTCTCCCTAAAGCAAGAGGGACTCATCTTAGATGCAGGCTGTCAGCAAACATCAAAAGTCTGTTCTGAGCTATTTTCACTAAGCACCTGCTGTCTTAATCCTAGAAATCCTCAAATTTGAGTTACAGCTTTTCTTACAGAATCATGCATTAAAATATGCCAAAAACCATGAGCCTTTATACCAACTATATTTGTTTTTGTAAAGTAACATAAAAACTTGTTGCCCCAAACTACAGGCTCCAGCTTTTAATAATGGCAGAAACTGGTACCCATTGCAACTTTAGATGTCCCTCTATTTCTGCCTTCTCTCCAAACTAAATAGGTGGCCTTTAACTGAAATATTGGCAGTAAGTAACAGGGTCTTATCAAGCATATGGGCAAGTATATAGACAAAGTATTCCAGGTTTACAGAAACCAGCGGAGAAGTTGATATTTATAAAACATACAGTGCCCATTGGTGACCCTGAAACATTTAGGAGTCTTATAAACTTGTCTGCAGGATAAATCCACAATGATTGAGTACAATAACTTCCCCATGAAATCAAATTTTACTGAATGTCTATTAAGCAGCAGCAACAGACAGCAATGCAGGAAGCTTGCAGCAAGGTGAGTGGTACCCTGGCATTCTAAATGCTTCTCCTTAAGAGAAGACCTTAGTTAACTATTGGGAAGTCAAACCAGCACTTCAGGACCACCACTTAAGAAATTCAATGCCAAAGACAGGAAAATGACACAAAAGAATCTAAAAAGTTGAATATGAAATAAAGATTCATCACCACGGAAAAATATCTATGTAAGTGTACTGATGTACTAAATTTTAAACAGAATTTATACCAGCGGAATATCTTGGACTCAAATAATGCTGAGAAAGACCACAGACAATAAATAATAAGATCACAGCAGATAAACAAACACACTTGTGTTTTGGGACTGTAAAAGCAGAATTACATGACAGTCAAGAAAGGGAAACTTTGCATGTGCTAAAGCTGCTTCCAGAAAAACATGTCTGGCTTTGGTCAGTACCAGTAGCACAGAGGCAGCTCAAAGACCACCAGTGAAAAAATTATGATGGTGGAGGGACAATTTCTGAGGGGAAAACAAATAAAAGTTTTAATTAATTTAATAAATTCTGCAACACAATTACAATTACTTTAAGTTAGATGAAATCAAAGATAGAGAGATGTGCTACTTAACAGAACAAGCCATAGAGCAGCCTTCACAGAACATTAGTAAAATTATACAACAGCAGAGTAATATGGGACAGAAGGAGAGAGAATATAACAGACTCAAAGGACAGGACATATTTTATACCATTTAGACCAAAACTGATATATACTGAAGCTGAAAGATGTTGTAAAGCTGTCAAACTGGCCAGGCAGCTTGGGGATTCCTACGAACAATGAAGGGAAAAATTTAAGCAGAAAATTGTTTGGAGCAGCCTTCACTAACAGAGACCCTGTAGAGAGGGAATAAATTCCTCTAGAACAGACTGGCGCTCAGTTCTTTCAAACAGCACAGCACCAATGCAAGGGATTTCAGCTGGATGGTGACGATTCTGGCCTAATTTAGGTCAGACTAAATTGCAGTCCCAACTGCCTGCATAAATGCTTGAAAAACAACAGTGGTTTCTCCCTCATCAGAAATTATGCATAAATTCACCTATAAATACACTGAATGTATATTCACTCTTGAGAAGTTTGTGGCAGCTAACCTTCCAGAAAGACCTTCCAGATATGTTCATGCTAAGTTTGGGACTTCACACATCCTACATGAAAATTCCAGACTATCAAGTCAGTTGAAACTTTTCTGCCGTATCTTGCTTTCAAAAAAAAAAAAAAAATACAAGACTACCAACATTTAACAAGCAAGTGCTGGACCTTATTCTTAGGGACAGAGATGAACAGAAATGGTACCTTGTACATGCCAATTTCTCCATTAATCGAACAGTTTATTCGTAGTACTGACTAACCTCAAACTTTACAATCATTCTAAATACCCTCATACGTTTATGTAGTGCCTGTACCTCCAGAAAGCCAAGATCCTTAAAGCAGTATTGAACTTGGAATCACCATTAAAATGCAGTACCACCTCTGGAGCCAGTACAAAGAGGCTATTCATTAAGCCATAGAATTTTCATTTTAAAAGGCAAGAAATAGGCTGTTCCCTTGTGCTCAAAATTCTCATGTACTTAAAATTCATGCAAATTTTATTAGATTGCAGAAAGTCAGTGGAAAGAATAATCAAGATTCTCTCTCTCAGGCAGCAGAAGCTCAGTTACCCAAGTCTGTCACGTTAATAAAATGGAGTATGCAAGAAGCTGGTATTGCAACGTGGCCAGGGCTCCTCGGGACACTGAGACAGAGCATGACAAGGCAAAATGGAGCATTTACCAGTGCAGCTGTAGGCAGACAAGACTCAAAGCATTACATGCATACTGTACAAAAGGTAGGAGTTTTTTTCACCCTATAGTAGTGTGCTTTAGTAGTTGATACTGATTTCATTGTTAAGCACAATATACTTTTAAGTCTTACTGAAATCCGAGATAGAATATTTAATTAAACTGTAAATGAATGCCTAATATTTTTTCAACTGAAAATATCTAATTGGGTATGTAAGTGTACATAAGGAGCTTAACATTTAGGTTTCTTTCTTAAAGCTTCATTTATTGTGAGATTTAGGTGGGTGTCATAAGATTGTGGAACAGGAACTCTAAGAAATACGGCATTGATCTTGAGGATAATCTTTCTGAAAAACTTGCGTGGCATTTTTTGCAACAAAAATCTCTTCAAGTGTTCTGGTCTCAATATTTAAGATGATATGAAATTCGCTACTCCTACTCTAGCCGATATTCTGAACAATCCAATTTTACTCAGTATGGCAGGAAAAAAGCACTTTCACAACATCAAAGAGGGAATGCATCACTTGGACATCTGAACTCGAACACTGTATTATTAGCTAAATCATGTAGCCAGCTAACCTCGTTTTTCGGTTCCTTGTTGTCCTTAAAAATCCTTATAAGCTATTTGAGTAATTTTATGAAAAGTATTTTTATGTAATTGCTCAAACAGAATACTTAAGAGATACTTTGAACATTACTGGTGAAAGAATTTGCTTGTGTTACCATAACCAATGGATGCTTAGGTACTGTTACAGAGAAGCCACTAGAACAAAGGGCAGGTTGCTTTGGGGGATTTGCCTTTTTTTTTTTTTTTTTAAAGGCTTAAAACTAGAAAGAAGATGTTACAATTCTTCTCTTCAGGTATGGATAAAACAACTCATACTCCAAAATACTTTTATCAAACCATGAGTATGGTAAAGACTGTAATACAAACTGGTTGTTTACCCCAGAAAGTGTTGGAAAGTCACAAAGTTTGCAGCTATAACGCAAGTCAAATTATTTTGCTTTTTGATGGGAAAGCTATTTTGATAGTGAGACCAGCTTAGAGGAAGATTTAAAACACTCAGAGGAAAATGCTGAAGCAGAACAGAGACCCTGATGCATAGCTACACCCTGTGCTTTTGCATGTTACATCACCTCTGCTCAACTCCTAAAAAAAAAACTTGGGATAACACAGCTCTGGACACACTATTTCCAGTATGGAAACTGTTCCTATTTACTTAGCCTCAAGAGACTTCATTCCCCCTCCAACTATGTAACTATTGGGTTTACTCTGTATTTAAACTGTAATATATAAGCCAAAATATGATTATATTAAGAGTTTGAAAGCCAATATATGCTGAAGGTGTGGGGCACTATCCAGCATCTTTTGCTGAGCTCAGCAACTCGAACTGCAGGAGGCTTTAAGGAAACACGAGGCATCTAGCAACATAGGATTAAGAGCTGGCAGTGTTTGTCAGCATGACACATCCTGAACATGTGGATATCTTTGGAATTACACTGATGTAATCAGGCTGAGACTAACTTAGCTCCAAATGGATCTCAAATTCAAATAATTCAAAATTAACAACATGCTCAAAAATACCACTACATGCACAACCTAATTGAGCACTTTTACATCAAAAATATTTCCTCCACAGCTTTTTTACACACATAAATATATGAAATCAAAATCCTTACAGGATACTTTTATAGGATAACTTAACTGCTTGTATTATTGCATATCCATAATTTGGAGATCCATGTATTTTATTCTTTTATCGCCAAATCATTAGCTAACAAAGGGAAGAGGTCAAGGGTAAGGAAGAGGTAAATGAAGGGTGAACAACAGTATTGAGAGCAGTATGACAGGGCAGTACCTTTCTAACAGACAGAGATTTAGCGGGACTAAAGGCCTGCTCTTTGAGATCGAGCCCTTCAATAGTTTCCGTACAGTCTGAGAGGGGAGCATCCTGCAACAGTAAATCGAGTAAACAGAGCAAACCGAGCCCGGGCTTTAAAACATCAACCAAGAGCATTATGATGCTTGCTAAAAAACATGCAAAGAAACAAGAACAACTGGTAGACAAAATTGCAGTGACAGTGAATTGACATGCACATAACATGACACCCAAATGAATAATGCTATTGTCATGGTAAGAACAGTCAAACTCTTTAAAGCAGATCAGAAAATATTGTCTGATGCACTTAAAGCACTCAGATATACAGAGCTTAAAGGTCATTCAGGGGTGCTTAACAGAATAACTGTGCAGCTCTAACTCTTATTTGGAGCTATGATTCATAGATAATGTCTTTAGTATATCCAGATATATTGCTTTTAAGTTTTATTGATGCACAATAGCTCTTTTATTTTAATTGCTCCTCAAATAAAGTATTGTGAGACATAACAATATATTCAACACACAACACTGCTGCCCCAAAATGAGACTGGTGTGTCTAGCATTTAATACTTCAAGATACATAAACTTGGAAGAAAAACAAACAAACCAACCAAATCAAAAAAAACCTACAAGTAGTCACAAGGCCTGACTAGGTTTGAACAAGAATCTAACCCATATCAATAAGCCTTTTGAATTTCATGCATTACATTCAGCCAAATAAACAAGGAGCATCCTCCACACACATGCTTGAACTACATGACTGAAGCCTCTTAAGTTTCTCATCCTGAGCACTCTTGCAAAGACAACGGTGTTACCGCTAACACTTACCTTACAAACAGTTACTTTCTGCCAATTAAAGAATTTTACAGGGACATATTAGGTGAAAGTAGAGGATATTAGCGATTAACTTGAATATTTTTAGGCATCTTGTGCTCTCACCTGTACGAGACTCCTGTCCACAACTACCCCAGAAAGAACCTGTGACTGAGGGCCTGCAGTTTTAATATCTTGTAAGTTTTGCTCCCGGATCTGTAAAGGAAAGCAGAACAACACAGAAAAGTGAACCGTGTTCTTTTCGTGAACATGCTGACAGGCTGCGCCTGTAAATATTTAAGGCCCTGTACATAAAAATAAAGCTGTGGTTATAAGCCCCAGTTGAAGATGTGTGACGAAGCTTCCTAAAATTCTCAGAAACCGGCATTTGAGTACCACAGCACATACAGTCCTTGCCTTTTTAGTACTGGCTTGTGGTGAAATGAGAGAGATTGGGTAGCAGACAAATCCACTTTGCAGAGAAGGGTGAGGATGGATGAGAATCACAAAGGAATGATTAACATTCAATTTTTGTAACTTCAGAGGTTTCAAAAATTAATTTTGTTGCACTCTAAATATGTCCCAGTTCTTCCCATATAGAAGGGCAAGAACAGAAATACAGTGTTTAAATGGGAGTATTATGTACTTAAATTAGATATCCTTTTACAGTAAAGATCACAGCAGAGGTGAAATGTATTTCAAAATATCCTGTTTCTTGTTCAGAAAGAGATGAAAGATTCCAAAAGACCTCTTACAACTGTAAACTTAAAAAGAGCATATAATTTATATAAAAATACATACACACAAGTATAAACGCAAACAGTATTAATGCTGGATATTTTAGGAAGTTAAGTACAGAATTCCTGTATCAACTGAATTTCCTTCTGGTTTACTGCACTTCTTGTCATCAAGAGGAGGAAAAGTTGTGAAGCAAGCTTTCCTTCTCTCCTTTTAGACCCTTTAGGTTTTTAATAGGGTAGCATTTTGGGTCTTAAACACAAACTAGTGAGCAATTTCCTTGGGCTTCTCATTTAAATAATGATTATTTGACAAGGCCGAGACAGGAAAAACAGAAGCAAATCTCAACCTCATGCAAATACTTCTAGCAGTAGCCAGTTTCCTGCCACGTGCATAGCCTTTCCTGTGCCAGCTTCCACTGTTACATAGCAAAAATAGCAAGAACAAGCTAAGAATTAACAAAAACTAGTAAATATTAAGTATTAAGAAAAAATAAATAAATATAAATCCTACACACTGAAAGCTTTCCTGTCAGAAGATTGTTGCCAGGAATATCTGAAATTTGAAGACTGGAAGATTAGCTCCTTAGACCTTTTCAAAAAATAACAACTTTCAGGCCCAAATGAGCCCAAATTCCTGCAACAACCACAGCACATTATAATATAATAATATAAGAGATCAGTAGACTACTACAACTGCTATGACTGCAAGTGGTAAAATAGAAACAGAAAAACAAGTCACTAATGTGAAAGTATATTATTTCAGGGAATAAAATTAATATCATAAATCCCATGGTGTTTTTTTCAGAAATATCCAGCAACGGTCAAAAAGAAAACATTAACATTAATGACTTGGCTGAAATACTGAATATCTTTTCTTTGAAACTGGTCTTAATATAACAAAATCTAAAACAATGGAAGTCTGAATATATTGGATAGTTAGAGTGTTTTTATTTTTTTCCCCCCACGCGAGGAATTTCCTCTGTGTCTAGTTATAAAGGATAAGCACAACTGGGAAGCTGTGTTTTTGAACCCCCAGATTGTATTATAGCAAAATAAATTAGTTCATGTCAAGTATACAACTTAAAGATGGTTAAAAAGAGAAAAAAAAAACACTTTACTGCTGTTACAAACCTTGTTTCTCATTTCTTGGACCTCCTTTGGATTAGTGTTCAACGGAACAAATAGGCTAGGGACAGCAGAGGTGGCAGTTCTATGTCCATCCTCTTTAGTCCACTGTAATATCAAAAATAGTTGGAAAGTCAGAGTTGCTGTAATGGCTAGGGACACTCAGAGCAGCAAATTCACATAACAGTAGATCATGCATTATACATAACAGAGAACTGAACCAATGATTCTATTCTATTTTTTTAAGTTGCTTCTTGCTTTAGAAATGTAAACTAACTTCAAATACATTTGTAAACATGAAAATCATTCAATTAAGTCAAGCTAATAGGAAAAAAAAAAAAAAACCTAAGTACCTAAAGAGCCAGCCAACTCACAAATAACTTCTGCCTAAAACTATAGTGCTCACAGCTATGTGCAATTCAGAGATTACGAACACTGCAGGATTTAAGCCATTAAACTGTTTTCAAGCTGTGTGATTGACCACAGCACTGTTTCACTTTTCTAAAAATCAGTATTTCTCCCTTGATGAAGGAAATTTGCATTAATTCAGGAGTAAGAAAACTCCAATATAATTATCGAAAAAGTACATGAGTATTTTTAAAGACATTTAATCAGCAATGGATAAATTAAAATGGACTGGTTTCAAAATGAATTCAAATTCATTTAAAAGGAATACTATACCTGACACGAAGGGAAATATGACAAAATCTAAGAAAAGAGTTTTAAGACCCCAGCACAGCCATTTTCATTTGCTGCATTTTGTACATTTGCAAACTACCACAAGAGAGATCATTGATTCAATCCTCCGATACTCAGCAAACATCAAAGCAAACTTAAAGCATAAGATGACAGGAGTATGGAAAGCGATGTGATGCCACCAACCCGGCTCAACGAGTGATTCTGTACTGCGAGGCAAGAGTGGGCATCACCAAAGTTTTGCTTTAAAACAAGCTATTTCAGCAAAAGGTACTGTTTCCAGAATTAGTTTCTTGCACAGATAAATAGCTGTAGCAGCACAGCAACCTAAAGGAACAGTTTGGTGATGTCGAGTATTTTATAACTTATAGCTGAAAGGGTTACCAAAATATCCCAAACACAAACTTGAAGCGCTTCATGAGTTCTCCACAGAAGGTTGTTTTATTGGGTCAGTGCATTTAGTATGGGTCCCTGTTCAATTTTCCACATAACTTGGTTTTTATCTCGTATGTCTATCACGTGTGCTGTCATAATTCCCCATTACTGTTGCATAGAAAATGCACTGAACAATAAAGCAAACCTGTTTTATAGAGCAAATGCTGTGCATTTTTTCCTGAGTAATTTCAAGAAACAATAAGATAGCCAGAAATTGTCAAACTTCAAAAAGCAACATAATTTTAAAATGTTTTGCAACCGTAAAGTAAAAAATGGAATGAACATGGAGCTGTGAAATACTCACTGATGATTATCTTCTTAGACAAAAACTACTCCAGCTTTTTATTAAAGATAATTTTTAGTCAAAACAAATATAGAAACAACCTCGATATAACAAACTCTCTTAAGGTTAAAAGCAAGCATTAAAAAGTTAAATACACAAACCTGTGACAGTGTATGAAGTTTTCTATTGCTTCAGCATAACATTAAACAAGATTAGTTACTCAGTAAGAATTTCTTTCATTTTTTCACTGCTAATTTCAAGTGTGAAATAAATACTAGCTACTTTGTGAACTAAGGTTAAGAAGCAAGAGAACTGCTCCGAATGTATCTGTAATTTTCAGTTTTCTTCCAATCAAAGCAAAGCTGCAGCTAGTTAGTGAAAGGCTGATGGTACGAACAACGTATAAAAATATGCTAACTTCTTTAACCAAAAAGAACAAAACAAACATATATGTATATATTTATATAAAAAAAGAGAGATTCCCTGTTTCTTTTGGGGCTCACAACATGATGCACTATATAGCGCATCTGTATCTCAGTACATAAATCGCCTGAGCAATCAATCCATATAAGAAAAGATTTAAAGTATTCAGAAGGGGAGCAGACCCCCAGAGCAAGGGCAAATAA
>NW_010578609.1:32405-64492 GCF_000705375.1 Tinamus guttatus
CAGAATCCTGACTTTCCTTTACACCATGTTCCAGTTTCTCATTTATATTTTTATTTTACTTCACTCAAATGTATTATCTGCTGTTTCTCACAATTTTAAAGCAAAGAGAAAGGGGAGGAAAAACAAACAAAAACAAATAAATAAACAAAAACCCAAACAAACAACAACAACAACAAGAATTGTGTGATACAAAATGCTGGGTAGATAAAAAGGTTTCTTCTGTTTTCCAGCAGTTCCAAATCCAGCATATTCTATGTTGGAATATTCTATTCCAACATTCTATACAAAGGATTTGTTTTTTAAACAGCCGCACTACTATATCCACATTCTCTCCCCTCCTTAATCTTTTCCTACGTTGTTTTTCTTTTCTACTTCCTCTAAATTATCTTTTGTTTCCTTTTTTACCCTAACACTACTGTCACATTTTCCTTTTGTTTTGTTCATCATTTTACATATAAAAAGTATATTTAATAGTTTCTCTAGGACACTTCCAAACACAAAATATTTGCTGTTTGGCTCAAAGATAAACAGTGCAAATAGCCTATTTCCCAACGCAGTAAAATTCTTTATAAACAAAACCTGTTGTAAAGAAACTTTAGTCAAGTAGTGGCCTTAGTTTGCTTTGCAAAAGGTCTATGCATTAAACACTGCTGAAGTACACTGCTGAGGTGCTATCTGATCTGAGGTGGAAAGAAACCCTAATTATTTAGTATACAAGAGATGTGGTAGTAAGTGTTCTAGGTATCATTATCAGGGACACATGCATCACATCACTGAGAAGCCCACATTTTACCCCATGCTGAGAAATAAAAAGCATTAAATCACAAACCGGATACTCTGAATCTGATTATGACTGTGCCCATATGTTACATGAGCTGTTCAGTACTGCTCAACACCCTGAGGGTGAGTACAGCCACCCTTGGGGTATTCTGACAGCAAAGGTATCATCTTCCTCAGGCAGCAAATGTCAACAGCTGGTCATTCATTATACATGAGGCTTTACTGAAACACTTTTATCTGAAAATGACTTAAGTTTAACAATTTTACTAATTTTATTAGTATTAACATTTAATTAAAAATAATCAAACTTACTGGAAATCAAATCAAAATCGTCCCAGCTTTACACATTTTGGGAGAGGGGAATGGGAACAGAATGGAAAAAAGCTCAAACACCAGAATAATTCTTACTTGGAAGTGCCAATTCACATGAAATAAACACCCCTTCTGATGTCACCAACAGCTACCAGATTATGAATACAGAAGAAAATCAACTATCTTCACAAATGACACCTGAAACATTCTTTTCATGTTACCTCCTCTTCTTCCTTTCCTAAGATCTGGGAAGAAGCTGGCTACAGGTTGCATAAACTATTGCAATTACCATGCCCATTTTTAACTCACATCCCTTTTCTCGGCTTTTAAAATACTTCATGCATTATCATATAAAACAATTAGACACCAATGCCTGTCTTACCAGATTATCAAGCATTCGCATAAGAGCTTCAAATTCCTGTTCGCCAATCTGCCATTTTGGATGGGACACAGTCCCCTCACCTGCTGGAGACTCAGGGGAACGAGACTTGGCTTTATACTTTCCAGGATCTAATAGTACTAAATTGTCAGGTCCACCTGCGCTGGCCAAGGTACGTACCTTAAAGACAATTAAGCCATCTTTTAGTTTTTTTTTTTCCAGTAAGAATCATCAAGAAATTAGAATAATTTACTCTATTTTAACATTAAGCCAAAATACTTGTATAAAAATTGTTTTAATTCTTTGACAGCATGTCTGTTTTGAGGCAGGTTATATCAAAGCAGTGGTTCCAGTTCACCTGTTCACAAGTTTCCACGTAATACAATGATTTCACAAATCACTGGGTTAGTTTAGATGGAGAGTTCAACCACTAACGTGCACAACTATTCATCTGTTTGCAAAGTTAAGGCAATTAATGTAACAGACTACGTGATTATATAACATACTAAACTTCTTACTTGAATCTCACAGGCAAGCACTAGATTATGAATATAGTAGAACGCCTCTTCGACAGTCTCTCCAACTGATACTAAGCCGTGGTTTCGGAGAATAAGAACCTAGAGAAACATTGCAAATAAAGTAAGTGCAATAGGGCAAGTATTCACAATGAATTATATAGGTACCCATCCCACCCTGCTACTGATTGAAGAATGCTCTCCCCTCCACCTACACACAGTTCTCAGATTGTGTCTGCAACTACAGACCTTGCTTTTAGGTCCCAAATTCTTCTGAATGAGCACTTTTTCTTCATCATCCACTAAGATACCATGGTAGTCATGATAAGCTACTTCTCCTAGGGAAAGTGCTTCAGGTGAAATTGGCAACAGACCACACTTCATTGCAGACACCTGAGAAATAAAATATTAAAACAACTCTTTTTTTTTTTTCTCAAAAGTAACAAATCAAAATAAGGGCACATCCTGAACAATAACTGCTATATGCTTTGCTGTTTTTACACTTTTCACAGCTTTTGGATAGGATACAAAAGTTAAATTGATCTTGGGTCTGACTTACCATGACTGCTTTGACCTGACACCAACATAGACATGAAAAGCCTCTGACAAAAAGAACTAAATCCTTCGTTCCTTTCACATCCATTCTTTCCCCTACCCCGCCCCCTCCAAATACAAGGAACTGAGTGACCGACTTTTAAACCGGTAATTCCACACAGCACTGCAGGTGAAGATCAAGAATTACAGATGTGAACTTTCAGACATTATAATTTTAGGAATCATGTAATTATCTTTGAAATGGTTGAAATTGCTGCTGTAATTCAGTTAAAACAAAAACAAACAACATCTCCTCTCGCCCTCCCAAAAGAAAAAAAAAAAAAGAAAAAAAACCCCACACCCTCAACAAACAGAAGCAGAACTACTCTGAAGAATACAAGAAATTTGGTCACAAAATGATTCTGGAAAAAAATCCAAAGGGCTACGGCTAATTTATATCCAGCTGTTCTTATGAGACACATAAAACCAGATATCTATTAAAACCAGACATGTGTTCATCCATGGCATTTTTCAGATGAGTATTATAGCCTGTCTCGGTTGATTTTGGCTGTGCTGCCGCTGCCTTTTATACTCAGGCCACAGCAAGTTTTCAAATCTTTAAGAGAAACTTGCCGAATTGTGTCACACTACACCACTAGAAAAACTAGTAAAGCTCTTATGACTTACTGTCAAAAGATAGTATCTTTTGTGGTAACGATCAAGCAGATCTGAATACTTGTCTTCCAACAGGGAAGCAATTCAGTGATTACAGAGGACCACTTATTTTTCAGTTGTGGCTAGGAAATAAAAAGTGTGCTTACCGCTGCCCCCGCTGGGGTATGGATATGCACAATGCACTTAACATCAGGCCGAGCCGCATAAATTGCAGAGTGCAAAGTAAAGCCAGCTTGGTTTACTCCCAAATTAGTGCTTCCGCGATCGACCACATCTCCTTGAATATTGATTTTAACCTGGCAAAGAAAAGAAACAGTTCCATAATTAATTCAAACTGCCAGAAATCTGGTTTAATTCACCATCTACCCCTAAAGCTCTCAAAATCATACTTTTTTTTTCCTACTTTAATAAGTGTAAAAACATGTATGATAATGGCTGGATTTCACAGATCTTTCATAGAAAAAAAAAAGTGGACCAAAACTGATTAAGGAAAACACAAGCATGAGAAGAACAGGTAGAGGGAGGGGAATCAAAAGGGACAGTGGTGTAAGCGTGTTGCTGCTCAGTATGCTTATCCAGCTAAGACCTGCTCCTTGTCATTGTAGTCCATTTTCTTATGAAACCCTCCTGCAAGGGCTTGCTGTGTGAGCACACTCTCCATTCTGCTGGTGTATATTCTAAGCAAGTCATACTAGTTGTTGAGCTTTGACAGGCCAGATCCAGAAAGATCCAAGCTCTGAGGTAGAGACTGGATAAGAGTTGGCTGGATGGGCTTAAATGACTGGGCCAAAGTCTCAGATACCTGTGACTGTGAGGATGCACAAGTTAAATAAACACGGCTTTGTGTATGTTCCACCAACGAGCTCTAGAGCCTAATTAGCTGGAGAGCAGTAACAGGATCAGGCTGCTCATGTTGTTCACATTTATGCAAAAGCTGTTTGTGGTTTTTGGGGCTATCCTGGGCTCCTGTCTGAGCTGTCTGTTAATGGCCACTGTGTCCGCACCAGGTGTGTGTCTGCACATGCCTCTGCCGATTAGATTCACCCTCAGCCTGGCTGCTGGCTGGACTTGGGAAGAACGAAAAAGGAGAAGCCTTTCATCTAGTGGACTGAGATAGAAAGCAGCAGCTGGGCCCTTTGGCACACTGCATTCAGCTAGCTTTAACCTTGTACCTTGTCAGGCAATAACAAACCCCACACAAGATGATTGAGATACTATTTTAGCAACTGAATTGGCGGTGCTCCATAAAAAAATTATACTACTTTCTGTTTAAAAAAAAAAATCATTAGCTAGCCATACAAACAAGTCATTTGCTTGGTATACTGTGCTCTCTATCTCACTCTCTCAATCCTTGTTAAAACAATCCCACTAAATTATCAATAAACTCACAGCCCAAAAAAAAAAGCCAGCACCCTTCAAAATAATTTATCATATTCAACAAAACTATCCTACACATGTAAAAAGCAGAAAATAAAATATGCTTTAGGATAGAATTTAAACAACTACAGACATTCAGACAGAGAAGATCCAGCTACTCATTTTTTACAGCTGTGAAAAATAAGTGCTTACCAGACTGGATGCAGTAACCTCGCTATAGAGAAGTCCAAAAGGTACAATGAGGAAGTGTTCCTGCTCAGAATTTACTCTGGCCTAAGGATAAAATGAGAGTAAAATATAAGTTAAAAACATTTTATTTAGGCATACAATACAAGGCTCCAAAACCAAACCACGTGGTGACACGGAAGTTATTTTTATGTCTGGAGTATGAAATTAGCAGGTCTTCCTATAGCATACACAATGTGACTTTTATGTACACTGTAACAGAAAATCAATATACAGCTCATAATTGATAATAATTAATCCATGTCAAATAGAACCAGATGGTAGGTGCAAAACAAAGTCCTTCAGGTCTGTGGACAAGGGTAATCTTTACATTCTGTGATAACAACAACTAGATTACTGCAGATAAAGGAAATAATTCTCTCTGATGCATGAAAAAGTTCCTCTATTTTAGAAAAACAAATTTATACTCCAGTGTATTTATATCTACATAAAATATGAGGAATGACATAGAAAAGGCGGCAAAAATTTAAGAATTCAGCTAACAGATTTAAGAGATATTGATGTTGAGTTGTGTTCCGTCCCCAATGTTGACACCATGTTGACACACATTTGTGAGACTACAGCCTACTTGCATATTTTCTACTAAGTACCCCACTCCTCACTTAAGATTTTTCTCTATAGTCTAATTCACACCTGCAGGAATTTAGATTATACGAATAACTCTGACTTCATTCATAGCTTCGGATACATCTGGTTCAAGTTCATACAGTGGTAAGTACAGGATGGCTACATCATTTAGGCAGCTCTTAATGGAGAGTTAAAACATTTCAAATATCTTACATGTGAAAAATCTACAATAAATAAGTGATTAGCAATCTAAAATGCAATACTGCCAACATTTGTTTGTCAATCTCTGAACAGTACTAGTAAATTTTTCTCTCTCTGGTGTACAAGGTATATCCTTCTTCGACATCAGTATGTAATTTGCTTAAAGCACCCAATTGGTAGGGAGTCTTCATTGTTTCACAACTCTATTTAAGGAAACAGCAGTTACTATAATCTTATGTAAGTAACATATAGCAAAGGGCAAAAGTTTTAAAAAGGAGATCTGATCCAAAATTATCAGGCACGGCCTTTTTTACTGAAAGCAAAACTACTGTTGGTCTCCTGCAGCAAATACATTTCAACTTTTTAGGCTTCGGCCTGCAGATAGATGGTTTCAGTTTCAGTCCTAGTCATTTCAAAATTAACAGTTCACTATTATGACAAACAGTTTTTGCTTTTAACAATATAATTTAGTGGGAGTAAGAGATAAGTACATTCGCATGATAAAGGAGAAATAAAAGACAGGACAACACACATTTTTTTAGTAGTTTAACTTCAGCATGTTCTTAAAGTCTTTTTCCCCACTTGTCAAAATACGGATGTTGAAGGTAACATTTTCTAAATACCCAAATACATAAAAGGTTTCCATAGCACTCCTATTCTTAAAACTATCAGTTGAATGGTCTGCTCTAAAGTCCATTTTCGGTAAAGGATAATGAACCGTATCTTACTGTTAACAACTGCTTTTTCTAGAGTCTTCCAAAGAGGACACTAGAAGAAACAGAGAACTCTTTCAACTCAGTGGGTGAGGCATAGGCCTATCTTACGCCATGTTTGATGCCACCTCCATCTCTTCTGATGTTGCATCTTAAATTCTCCACTACAAAGTGCAATGCATGAGAATTGCACATTCCTATCAGTTGTACAACCAGCACAGCCTCTCTTATGAAGGGCTCCAACTCCTACAAACCCCTACAATTCAGAATATCAATTACCAAAAGAGGTGATTAGGTTTAAGCTGTGTCACTGGATTCAGAGAGCAATATCCTAGAGATGTGAGCACCCAACAGTGAAAACCAGGAATTAAAACCCAGTTCTGCAAGAAGCCATATACATTTGCCATGTCCAAAGGCATGCCCTTCTACCACAAGGCTACACAACATATGGGCATATGGAACACAAAGATAAAACTGTTTTGTAAAGCTATACATACCCTTTGAAAGTGGCTGAATTATGGCTTGTGACTACCTGGTAACAAATTATTAACCACAAACCTTCCAATACTACTTCGCCCTTCAAAAGCTGTCTAAAATACAGTCCAAATCTCATACTCTAGGTGCTTTGACTGTGTCATCCACCTTGACATTAATACTTAATCTTCCTGTGCTTTCCCCCATCACCCCTAGAAGAAAGTCGACTTGATAAATCTCTTCCTAATCACATGGCATTGTCCTAACTACTGCTCTAGGCAACACCACTATATAGGGAAAAAACAATTCAGCTCTGTTGGGAAAACAATAGACTGGGTTTTACACCACAGCTGTGACTTTACTCATGAGACGCATGTTGATCATTCTCCTTGCATATAAAACCTCCTTGATTTGACCTCCTTGTCATTATTATTATGGATGCCAGTGATTACTCAGTCATAAGGAAAATAGCTGGCACGCTGCGCTATGCTAAGCAGCGCACTCATGTTCAGAAGTACTATGGCGTTTTTTAAAAAAAAAAGGGTAGAGAATTTTCAATAAAATTCAACTGAATGGCTAATAAGAAGGAATTTAGCACTTGGAAAGCAAGCTAAGATATTCCCTTACATACTAGAGACACCATTTAAAATACTAGAAGACTGAGTCTTTCAGTAACCTTAATTTCATCTCGAGAACTTTATGTACGCTCTTAAGACTCTATTCAGACTGCAGTGGCTGACATCCAAGCTGTTCAGCTCTTACGCTTGAGATGCAATGACAAATCTCTTCACTATTAACCTGCTTTCAATGCTCTTGCTCTTCTTCCACACAATGAGAAAGTGACAGACAGGGAAAGGGGGTGATTCTCTTGGACGGTAAAACAATTGGTTCAGTTATCTGTTGTTAAGACAGTACTCACTGTTATGTGATTGTAAATAAGCTGAGACCAGCCAAAGAGATCTGCTAATCTGTAGAAAGCTGCCAGTTTACATCGTAACAACTTCTCCCCTTTTTCATAAGCAATTGAATCTGATCCTCTCAGATCATTCACTGGTGTCACCATGCCAAGACCTGAAAAGGGTAGAGGTGGTGGGGGGGAAAACACACAAGTGTTATGTACTCAGCATCTGCATCTGTTAAGACCTAACAACATGTGTCAGTGTTGCAGGCCGCATACTATTACTAACCTACTAACCCAAGAAATAGACAGCAAATTTTAATTACCATAGCATTATAATCTATATTGCAGAAATGTATCTGTGATTACTGACATCATTTAATGTGGATATAATCAGAATTGTTTTCCTTCCTTATTATTCATTAATGCCAAGGTAAAAGGGGGTTCCTTACTAAAATATTTTTTATTCCTCTCTCAAACTTGGCACTACCCTTAAAATAAAGCTATTGATTGATATTAAAAAAATGCAAACCTAATTATTTCATTTTTTAAATAAGTAATACCGTATTCCTGAAAAGTATCTAGTAAGACAGAATCACAAATTCATATACACTCAATTAGAAAGAAAAAAAAAAAGCAGAGCCTACAGAAAATAGGATTATGGTAATGATTAGAAATACCATATATAAAACAACAGTGCAATTAGAAACATGATTTGGGGAAACTGTGGTAGAGTAGAACTACACCATGTTACAGTCTAAGTACAGCTGCATTTTGGAGCACAGACAGGGATTTGTGCTCTCTGAAGCACACCAACACCTGTGTGTGCACGTGTGCGCATTTCCTTTTTCCGCTTTGCTTCATGATGTTGCTTTTCTATGTGCCTTTCTTCTGTGAAGCAAAGCTAAGGAGTACTGCAAAGGCAAAAATAACTAGTTTCTAAAAGGCCTCTACTGTTACTAGATAATTAATGAGTATTGTATTTACCAGCAGACAATCCATCCAATAAACTTTAGCCGTATTTAAATGTTTAGACTTTCAACTATTGCTCACTTATCAGACTTATTTTTAAGATTAAACAGCCATTGATAAGAAAGGCAATTTGTGTGCATAATTTGTATCATTGGCATTTAGCAATTGAATTGATTCATTTTATGCTAACAGTCTTCCAGTGAGCAGGACAGGAAACAAAACCCAAACTGCTAGTTCTATGTTACAAAGCACTCACTCATGTTTAAGGCAGCCATTCCTCCTTGTGGTGCTGCTGGGTAGACATTGGGTACATTTGTTGTCATGAAATCTGCAATCTGCTGCAAGGCCAATAAGCCTGTTGGGTTCTTCCCTTTCTTAAATTGTTCTTGGATCATAGACTCCAGTTCTTCACAAAAAGCCTAGAAACAGGAGATCGAATATTGTTAAACACGATTGAATACTGTTAAGCACTTTTTAGCATTTTGATGGAAACATCTCTTCTACAAAACAGCTCAGGACTAATTCATGAATGCATACTATTACTTGCAACTTCAAAATGCAACATTTTCAATATGGGTACTTCCCCCTCCTCTCTCCTTAAACAAAAGTTCAGCAAGTAATACCAAAACTCAGAGCCTATCAATAGGGATTTGGGGAAGCAGGAAGTACAACCAATTTGAATGAGCATGAAGTCTGAAGGTAAAAGTAGCAGAACCAGAAAAGAGAAGGAAAGTTATCAATTTGGGACACTTACCAGCAAGGAAACAAGAACTAATAGAGTGCTCGGGAACAGAGAAAGGAACAGCCAGCAGCATTTAATACCATGCTTGTATTAGGAATTTGTTTACCTTTTTTTTTTTTTTTAAAGGAAAACAAAAAGATTTTTTACTATTACTAGTTGCTTTTTTTGACAAGAACACTAGAATTGTGTAATAAAAATTCAATCAATCATTAAATAAATCAAAATAAAATGGGTTATTACCTGAAAAACAGTTAGCTATACCACTACATCCCTCTTCACAACGAAGGCATGTCACAAAATGGCTCAAGCCACCCACCAGTTATACAAAGGGAACAAATGTTATGAAAACAGTTTTGTTTTGCTTCTTTCATCCCTCAGGGAAACTTCTTTAATATCAAACTGCAATCACTCACAGTTTATTAAAGTTCCCTGGTTAAACAGAGAATTCAGGAAAACGAGACTGAGGAGACAACAAAAATTTAACCAGGCAACATGAGAAAATCATGCCACAAAGGAATACTTGAACAGAAAGACCAACTAGGCAAATCACATGGGTTTAAGATGTAATATAATTCTTCAGTTTTATAGAGATAGTTATATAGAGATATGGAAAAGAGAGAGAATATTTAATACTGAAAAGAGGCAGACGTTTCTTCTCTTACTGGGCTTTGAAGAATCATGGAGACTCTCTTCTTCTGTTCCATCATGTTAAAATCCTGGCGAAGGTCAGGTGCCATATTTCTCTCTCTCAAATAATCTGGGTTATTTTCATCAACTCGATCAAAGTATCTCTCCTTATGAGGGGCTGTCGGAGGTGGTGAAGTCACCACCGCTGCACCAGAATCACCGTTCATAGCACAGCTTTAAGGATCCTGTGGAGTTGAGGGGGAACAAATGAGGACAAAATTAAAGAACTTCATTTGTGTCTCTTATTTCAAGAGTGACGCCCAAGCACAGAAAACACATTTGTGTAGAGCTTTTTCTTTCTTTCTTTTTTTTTTAAGGAGAAATATGAGATTTTTAAAAAATACAAGTTTAAAATGTAGGTAAGTATATATGCATAAACATATATATGCAAATATATACTACATACATGCTATCCAAATCTGTTATAAAAGTATTCATTTAAACCACTTGGAGGTCTTCAAGTTGTATACACAGTTACAGAATTCCCATGTAGTTGTCAAGCGCTAACTGCAGTAATAAGAATCACCCAAACAAGCTCACCCTACAACAAATTTCTGGGAAGATACTCAAAAGAAAACAAAACAAACAAACAAAAAGGCCTTTTCACAAACAGATTTTTATTTTAGCTTCATTCTACCACGTGTCCATCAATGCACAATTTTTGATATTGTAACAAAACCACCAACAATGAAGCCTAAAAATTCAGCTTGCATTGCTCACATGCAGTTTCCTTTTTTCATCCCCAAGAATCCCTCTATATAACATTATCCCTACTGTCTGGATACATTATAATGTCTACTTGAAAATATTAATTTCTATAATAGAAAATCAGATAGCAAATAATATTTATCTGCACTAGTAAACTGAACACGTGCTGGGAAAATGGTTGATGGCTCCACAAACCAGAAAGACACAGAAAACCACAACAGGCTGCCCTGCCATTATGGAAAAAATAAGGCTCTGCTCACATCCACAAAGCTTCAGTGTAGCAACAGTTCTCTTCTGGTGTAGTTCACTATCATTCCCAAGTGAGATAAACTCTAATGTCAAAAGCCTTTTTTCCATGATAACTGTTTTTATGCAAGAGCCTTTTCTAGCACAACTGTGTCAGCAAAAAAAAAAACCACCACACCCTTAACTGAAAAAGCTGTAGCTGGAAACCTAAGTGGAGAAAAAGCCCTTCTCTTGGAAATATTTATTCTCAAATATAGACAGACAGAGGAATAAAATTATTAGGGGGAAATATTCATAAATGCAAGTCACAATTTATAATGACTGAAGTTTTTAAACCAATCCTTTTAATACATATGTACATATAAATACTACAAAATCTGATAACCAGCTGCAACCAATGAGAAACACTTCACCAGTTCAAAGCAAACACTATTTATCACATGCTGCATATGTGTGTCCATATATGTATGTATATACACATACATAGAGGTTGTTTGTAACATAGATTTTTGTCAGGAAATATGCTTTATAAAGTTTAATATATATATAGAAAAAGAATACTTCTTTATGAAAAAAAATCTGAAATTAGTATTAATATTTAGAGTTGCTTTTACCCTTCAAAATCCCCTTCCTCCCTATCTTCTTCTGCCTCTGGAGCTAGTTTTAGCACAGTGTTAATTTAAAAGGGAGCAGCATTACAGAGTTAAATTTTTTAAAAGCAGAAAGATTTGGAACAGGAATGCTGTAAAACTGTCTGCATTGACATCCGGAACATCGAAATCCGGAAACAAGAAAAAAAATCATCCTTTTAACAGGTCACATTCCTCTGAACCCAGTCTCTAGAGTATGGAGATGCACATATATTTAAATAAGTTTTTAAAATGGGCAAGACAGTAAATAATAGCCAATAAAACCCTACATAACTTAAGGAAGAAATAAAAAAAGCTTTAAATCCCCCCCCCCAAAAAAGGGGGGGGAGTATACTATGCACATTTATAACTTTAACATTTAACAACTCTTAATTCTCAGAAGTTGGACTAGATCTATTATGCCTCAAGTAATTTATAAGCCCATGCTTCTTAACCTGTACATTATAAGCTCTATGGGAACCTTGAGAGGATTAAAAACAGCTCACAAATGCACACTAGGCAGAGCTCAGCTAACTACATTTAGTGGAGGAATCAAGTTGCTGCAAGATAATGCTGTAATGCCTTTTTACAGTAATTAGCTTTTTTTTTTTTTTTTTTCTCCTTCTCCACACCCTGAGGAAAATGATTTCTACTAGGCTGCTGTCCCGGCGGCCCTGGAACTAATCTAATGGCTCCCTGCCACCAACGGGACGGACCGCACCTCTTCAGCCAGCGTGACTTCAAATCCACTCCTTCGGATCCATAAAGCCAACACCCAGAGAAGCAGGAAGGAGGATCTGCAAAAGGCCTTGAGGACCTTTGGAAAACACTGCCAGCTCCAAGGAGCACAAACATAAGTTGGAAGTATTGCTATTTCTTCCCCTCATTTAGCAGGGTTTGAGGAAAATCTTGGAGGGTTATGGCATAAAACTAAAAATGTTGCCATGGGGGAAACTAGGAGGTGCCAGGTGGGAGCAAGGGAAAGGGCTGAGGGAATTTGTGGGTTTTACTCCATGGGAGCATTGAGGGCTGAGGAACTGAGAATTGACTTAAGAGTTTATGGGCAATGTAAAAATGGAAGTCAGTGAGCAGATGAAGAATATCCATCCATAGATAATAAGGTTGCATTTTCATTTGGTACCCGACTTAATTGGAAATTTGCACTGTTACATTTACTCAATATTTTTGAACTTTCTGTATTTTTCCTGTTCTTTAGGATAACATTCACCGACTTTGCTCCTTTAAAAGTTAACACAGGTATATAATAGGGAACCAGACTATATACTCTGCATTAGTTTCTGTCACTTTCAGCAAGAACGCTTTGGCACCAATGACCCTGGATTTGTTCTTGCCATTTCAGAAGTTTCCTCTTGAACCTCTGAAAGGAAAAGTTGGCACCATCCTCCAAGTCCAAGAACAAAGTGAGTAAATTCATGACTGTACTATTCAGGAGACAATGTACTTAACATCAAGAACAACCATGCTCTTTTTTAGCAAAAGTTCCTAGCTCAGGCATCTTCAAAATTTCCTCTGCTCTTTGTTTTCAGAACAGGAAGAGGCTATTTCAAAAACAAGGACACTGATTTAGCTCGTACTGAATGCAGCCTTCAGTGTCTTGCTCATTAGTAGCAGAAACACTACAAGTTAAATAGTGGATTCTTCAAAATTACAGCAATCCAACTACAAGGTTATCTCAAAGTAATGCATTTATATCTGTAATAATGTGCTTTAGTATCTGTGATACTAAGCTGGATTGGAGAACAAGAAAAAAAGGAGGAGAAAAAGCAAACAAACAAGTGAACATGCTATGAGATAGGGTCACAAAAACTTACTACAAATGCATATACTGTGTCATCAACTAGTTCATATTTTTGCTTTATCCAAAGCATTAAAGTCAGAGGACTTAACACAGGCAGACTTATGAGGAGCCAGAAGACTACATTACAGAAATGGCAAAAATTAATTTGGGCAGACCTGAGTCCTCAAACCATACAAAATGGTGAACATCTATAACAGTTTTTTTTAAAGATGGCATTATTTTCTCTACTGAAGGTCATCAATGTTTCTCATCTGTTACTAGCATTTGCATTTAAAATACTCTCTTAAAATGGTCAAGAACAAGCAATAAAGCTAGAAGTCTGCTTCAGATTAGGCACATGATTGCAATTAGACAGATTCTTGCCACTCATATGTAACAGATAGCTGCAGTGGATTGTTGTAACCTATAATAAATTAGAAGAAAAAAAAAGCCACATCTTGGAAATATGTTTTGAGGGAAAACATCAGAATCTACTTGTGTCTTCCTACTAAACAGGTTAATTAGGTCAGGTTATTAAACATTTTAAACTCTAAGTTTACTCAAGTGGCATAAACCCATTAAAAATTTATGCCAGAGTTTAGCTGGATAGATTTAGCTGCTATATTGCTTAAATATAGCTGTCTGAATTTGGTAGAACACACACGCACACACACACACACATATATATACACACACACATATGTATACGTAATTAAGGCCTTCCAAGACAAAGAGGGTAGAAAACACTATAAAAAAATCTAAGAGGTGCAAAGGTAACTTTTCTTATTCTACACCCCCATGATTTGGGCAACCACTGTACCCCAAAATGCCATGATTTGGGCAACCACTGTACCCCAAAGACCACTCTATAGAAAGCAGGCAAGGATGTATGGGAAGAAACACTGTACTGGCCTGACTCAGAATAGCCATTTTTAACTTAAACACTTTTTTTCATAGTTTATGTTAAAACCTGGATTCTCTGGAGGGAAATCTGGAAGGGAAGAGGATAATCTCTGCAGGATATTTCACTCCACTTTGCAGCAACTGATGAAGCAAAACTGCTCCCAGAAGTAACGACAGATCGAATTTTCAAAGTGCCTTTTACAATGAAGAGGATTCAGTCCCAAATCCAAATCTCTCCTTGGGAGATGAGCAGAGAAAACTCAGGTATCTTCCAAATGCATCACTCCAAGCTAATTAGAAAAGGAAAGAAAATGGATGGAAGATGGAAGATAACCTGGACACACATGCTGACCATGGAAAAAGAGGTAATGTCAAAGCAGCACCTGAAGGGCAGGCTCACAATCTTGCTCCAACAGAGCTTCCCTATGCAAGCTGGAAAATCTGTCAGACCATTACAATGATGATAGAGCTCAGCACCACTGCACCAGTAGAATAAATTTCTTCCTCAGACTTAGTTCAATTGTTATACTAGTGCAGGCATTAATTATAATAAACATGTTTCATAACCTTAATTCTATCTTCTTAGAATCAGCTTCCAATTCACTAAGGCTCAGGACCTTACACAGCATCATATTAGATCTTGCACATCCTGCAAGAAAGCAGGACTAATTTAGAGGAAAAAACTGCTTGGAGGTAGAGAGGAAAGGGAAAAGATAAAGACAGTCTCACTGCTAAAAACTGTAGCTACACTACCAAAACCTCTACTCACAAGTTAGGCTAAAGACCAGTCTGATCACCTATTCCTAAAACGTGTGTTGTGTGTGCACGCGCGCGTAAATGATCCACAGCCCAAGGTAAATGACATGTTGCTGAATAACCATTTGCGACTATTAACAAAGACATAAGAAATAAGTTTTATTAAAACAAAATTAAGTTCTTTATAACAGACAAAACTCCTCATGTAGGATTTTTTTTCCTCCCCCTGAGCCTAGTTTCTGATTTACAGCCTATGTCTTTATCTGATCATCCTCTGACTACACCCAGATTGGGGAAAAGGCACAAAGTCTCTCCTTATTACCTGATCACAGATAGAGATTTGTTTTTTCTGTTAAACAGCTGTGTGCTTCTAATGGAGAATTTCTTAATGCACAGAACACCGAGCTAGCTTAGCTGTGAGTAAAGGATAATACTTCAAAAAACCAAAAATGTTACAAATTTCTTTTCTTCTGAAAGACCCAAAGAATCCTTGATAAGAGCAAAAAGTGTTGATTAGAAGACATCAAAAAAGAAAAAAACATCTCAGCAGCAAGGTGGTGGGAGATAAGTAAGAAAAGGTGGGAAGAAGCGTTTGCAACAATCTGAGAATGGGAATAGAGAAGATTCAAAAAAAAAAAAAAAAAAACTGCAACTGTTAGCTCCCATCTCCTATTTACCAAGTCCCTTGTTCCTTCCCAATCGCAGCCTTATAACTTATAACTTTCAGATCATTTCCTTCTCCAGTTTTCTTCCTAAGCAGATTCCTTATGTTTGCAACACAAACAACAAAATAGGCCTTCCTAGCCTCCAAGGCACTGTTAAAGACAAAGTTTCAAAGCAATTAACTAATTGAACATCCCAATTACCTAGCTTTTGCTTTTTAGATCCGGTAATTTACTTTTTCCAAGTGATTCTTGTATTGCATTTCTGGCAATTCTCATGAAAGATTAAGAGCAGCAATGGCATAAATCATAATATACAACATTACACTGTTTTTGTAATGGGTGATAGAAAAATATTCTCTGAACAAATATCCTAAGCCATATACACCTTCGGCTGCCTGAAAAGCTTTGTATACAAACGAGAAATCAGGAATTTCATCAGTCTTTTGCATTTCCTCAGGCACAATGTGACAGTAGGAAGCATGTATTATTCACTGACTGCCTCTTACCAGTGGTCACAGGTGGGAAAGGCAGAGGAGAAACATCCCGTCTTTACTAGTTTTCTGGCTAATTAGCCACATAATTAGCCCCCTGCAGCTCACTGAGTAACATGGACTTGGGTGTTATGGTTCAGAGCAGGATCCTGGTTTTAAAATAAACTGCTTTGCTGAAATTGCTGCCACATTGACACTGAATTTTCTGTGTGCTGAGCCTGCACTTTAGACACTCCAAAATGAATCCTCACTATTGCAATGCCAAATAAAATCTGCCAAATTCTGCAGAAACTGGCTTGACTGCCATTTTATTTTGTATACTCCACTCCCAGTTCAAAAAAGCTTTTAAAGTAAAAGCAGAGAGAATTACCTAATGAGCAGCCTAATTCCATAAAATTCAATTTGGCAAAGCAGTACATTTGGAGACAGAAACTTAAGTCAGAATTTCTCAGAGCTGATGAAGCCAGAGCAGAACTCAATTCAGGAGCTACCATGAATCAGTAACATAACCTGCAGAAACAAAGCTGTGGCCAAGTGGTCTACTGCAAAGTCAAACTGTATCAAGTAGCAAAATTAGCTTGAAAAAAAATGCTATTGCAATATTGTCCACTTAAAAGTATATGAAATACTGGAGTTCACGGAAGGGCTGCAGAAAGGATCCAGAGATTAATAAGGAATTTTAGGAGTTAGGAGCTAAACCTGTTCAATTAACGAGAAATTAGGATGAGGAGTGAGCTGATCATGCTATACAGGTACACAGGCATGCAAATGAAAAAAAAAAAATGCACAGGGGGCTTTTCAATCCTGTCATTAAAAGTATTAAGAGATTTAACATTTCAGAGTGAATAGCAGATAAATTTATTTAGCCTTGGAGTGAGAGGGAAGTCTCCTAATCATATATACCATACCACTATATCACAGCTTTAATCCAGCTTCCAGAATATCTCATGCTATCCGTCTGGGTTGAGACCATATCCCTTCTGTTTCTGAAATCTATGAATCCCTCTGCTTTCTTAGGCTTCAAGAAAAAAGAAAAAAAAAATAGTAGTTTCCATATTCACATGATGCTTGTGTATTTGTAGCCTCCAAAGCACTTCTAGCACCTTTGCCTCTCTCCCCTCACAGCGTTTTTCAGTAACACCTTCCTCCATTGCTAAATTGGTGACAGCTGGAGATTGAATGTCAGACAGAAAGCACAAATACTCGGAAACAGTACCAAAAATCCACCTCAGTCCTTGCTCTTGTGCGCAGGTCAAACTGATCAGATTTGCAATTAGAAAAGAATTTCCCTCTGGTCATGCACAGCAACCCCAATTATTCTTTTATCATGTTCTGCAACACGAAGCATGAACATCAGAATCATTCTGGCATAACTTACCTAACAAATTTCAGCAACAAAAACTGCATGCATTCCTGAGTACGTTAGCTGTCTTGCTGCTTTGAAGCATTACGCAGTTTAGCTGTCCAAACCTTAGTTGCTTCCGTTATTTTATTTCTATTTTCATCTCTAGTTTTGCAGAAAATACCCATGACCAAAGCAATGCAGGCTCAAGTATTTTTTCGGTACCAATAGTCATGGATTGTGGCAAAAGCAGAAAATTACTAAAAAAAAATCATTTTAGCCATCAAGGTCATGAGTCTATGTAAATAAAGAGGTTTAACCCAAATACTGCTTATTTTTAGTTTTCGGTGAACTCGCATGCACTTCCCAAGCTTCGAGTCCAACACGCCAGTAAAGCCAGCGCCCTCAGATGCCTGAGCACAGGTCAGATCAGAGCACTGGCCTTCTCAAGGGCAGGGCCCTGGCTTGATTTAGTCAGTGTTTAAAAAGCTCAAGAGAAACTGATAAGCATGTCTGACCCCAAAATGAACACTAGCCCCACAATGAAATTATAAAAGGTGCCAAGCTTTGAATTCCAGTTCTTTATTTGTCAAAAACACATATTCATACATCTAGTTCTCAAAGAAAGAGCCAAAACCATCTGAAGCAAAACCAGATGATTAATTTGCCAATGTAACAAATCAAGCAATCCTCCCCCGGCCCAACTAACACAGACACATTTGAAAGCAGATTGCATGAGGAAACAAAACATTTAAAACCCATTAAATTCTTAGCAATATTCCACTTCCTTCTTAGGAAGGAGAGCCATCTGTCTATGCAGAGGCAGCACTTACCTGAGTACAACCTACTATTGCTCCACAGAACAGCAAGCTGAGGAAGATGCACAGTGGTTCCACCAGTGATTTTAGAGAGAAACGAGATGTAAGGCTGGAACTACTGTCAAAAACACGGGTTTATTTCTGCCCGTCACAAACTCGGAGATACTTTTAAAACATCGGGTCAAGAGAAAACAGCACACGGCACAGCTTCCTTCCTGCAGCAGCAAAGAAGCTGTTGCACTGTATGAGACCTGGTGCTGATTATCAAGCTTTATCAGAAGACAGGAGACTTAAGAGCTCATCTGACAGTACAAGCTGCACGTTGTCTAAGGAAAAAACACACACCTTATCTAGATGCAAAGACAAGAGGAAAGAGAAATTTCACTCCTCCCTCAGGAGATTCTTCTGATCTTAAAGGTCAGCACAGCGTGCCAAATGAGTAGGGGTCTCCACCACAAAGAACAGAGCAGTGTTGTCTCTCTTTTGCCTCTGTGGTTTTTACATGCAATACTTTCTAAAAATGTGGGCCACATTCTGGAGTTAGACAAAGAAATTTAACAACACATTTGTTAGGTTTTGAATAGGGATAAGATTCTGAAAAAAAAGTAACTGTTCTCAAATATATTTTAAAGAGCGAAGCCTTATTTTTAATGTTTAAATTATTCTGAACTTCCATCACTGCCACAGACACTCAGAATGTGCAGTTTCTATTAAGTATAAAAGCCTTAGTAGATAACAGAAATTAAACTCCAAAGCACATTTCTGAGAAGGAACGTAGATGCATTCCTGGCGTTTTAAAAATACAAGAAACATAAGTGATCTGAAATATTAATGTTAAAATGCTGAAGTTATAATGCAGAAAGGATCAACTGAAATGAAGCAGCACATATAGGATATCCGATCGGCCCCAATTTGGCCAAGATCCAGCTATTTCCATATAGACTGAATAGCAAGGGATGAGATTGCCGAAATGTTTTGGCAATGAATAAAAGAATCGTTTAGTCTTCTGAACTCTTCTACAAAAATAACTTTTACCAGAGCAGTCGGAATATATTCTATATTTTTACTCATTTGCAGGACAGGTAACAGGGGGTATAGAGTCTTCCCTCAAGTACATGAATGCAGAATGCAGTTTATTCTACTCCTTCTGTAGATGGGAAATGCTTTACAGTTTATTCTACTCCTTCTGTAGATGGAAGGAATGTAGAGATTATAAGAGAGATTAAAAAGTCAAAATATTCTAGCTCAAATTCTTTACTCATGAGAGACATTTATTAAATGTCATAATAAAATAACTCTTACATAACCTTGATTTGAATACAGGAGACTTACTGAAGCAAAGGCAGACTAAAAGCCCACAATTGTATCAGCTTTGCTTTCTGGCCTCACATAAACTATCAACATGCTCCTTATTACAACAAGAAATAGGGCCACTAAGGTTAGATTGCTCTAAATGATACCTATTTTTATTATGCTATGACATCTCCCATTCATTAAATTCTCCTCGTGTTGTTCTGGACTCCAGTTCTGTGTCACAGACTGTCTTGAAAGATTTAACTTGTGTATCCATCAACACTATCAATTAGTGGTCAGAGAATATGGCTTTCTTCTTCCCCCCCCCCCCCCTTTTTTTTTTTTAGTGCAGTTGCTTCTACTCCACTATGCAATTCTTACCTGAATTAAAGGTACACTAACATAATGCTTTTTTATACAAAATCCCATTTTTTTGTTGCTGGATTTCCTAAGCAGCAGCACCATAAGTCTGCATGCTCTGGCAGCATTTTCTGCTACTTGGAATGATGCAACAACACCCCCAATAAGGGGGTCAAGAATGACATGAATCTCTTCATGCTCGTCAGGAAACGCTAGCAAAGTTAAAAGCAGCTTGTGTAGCTACTCCAAGAGGTTATAAAACCAGAAACAGAAGGATAAAAAGACTAAGTAACAGAAACCACCACCCACTTGGCATCTGAGCCAGGTGGTTTTTTTGGACTTACTGTTCCTTGATGAATTCATGATTAATATAGCCATAATGCTGGAGATCCTACAACAAATTCACCCAGGAAAATAACCTTCATTATGAGACTGGCCGATTCAAGTTTTTGAGATACAACTACCAAATACTGATGATTAAATGCACCAATTCTACCATGATTTTGAGTCAGAAAATCCCCAAAACTAAGAATTGCTTCCGGGATTAGACAGCATGTGCAGATTATGTTTAGTTTGATATAAACCAGCAAGTTTGATGTATAAGAAGCGCAAATGCTGTTGATAGTTGTGCTTCAGTTAAAGTTAAAAGAGGGTCAAATCACATTACCAAAATGAGTAAAGGCTAACATAAAGACTGGAGATTTCAAGCAGGCTAAAAGCAGGCAGTAGAGACGTTGAATTTCTCATTAATTACTCTTTCACATCGAATTGAGGCATTTCTAGGTGAAACTCCCCAGTTCTTTTATAGAATTTCAAAGTATTGAAGGGAGAAAGGGAAGAAGAAAAATCTTGACAAATTTTGAAACTGATTTTTAGTCTCCTGACACACTAGAATTCAATAGACTTTTAAATACTTACATGCAAAAGGAAACATATCTGCAACATTTCATGCAATCTGAAATTCATTTATGGTGAATTTATGTGAATACAACGTGACATACCTAAATATTCATACTCTGGCTGGCATTCAAGAATTTAACTATCTTGCTGTACTAAGCTCTCTAATAGACATTTAAATTTAGGAGAATGCAAGCCTGAGTATGAATTTTGAAGTCAGCCCTCCATATGAGATGTAATAGAACACTTGCTCATGAAAACAGCTCCAAGATGTGAGCATCAGGTCCACATCATCACCCTATTTCCAAATTAGACAGCTCACAATAAACCTCCAAGCTTATTTAAATTCAGAAGACTCCTTTACTAATGCCTGATTCACCACCATGCAGAAGTTTAAGAAAGACAAAGTGGTTGGCACCATTCTCCATCCGCCCTACACTGAGAGTTTCTAAACTCTGCCCAAAACGCCAGTATCTTCACAAAATCTTGGAAGGGACATTAAGAGAAAGGCAGCCCATTACACAGTTTCTACATTCAAGATCTTATTGTTTTCCCTGTCTCAGAATGGTTGTGGCAACTTTAACCTTCACATTAAAGACAGATACAAGAGCCCTTATTGGAACTCATGTTCCTACATTAGGTTGTAGCTTGTTCCACATTAGTAAATAGGTCAGGAATCAATACCCCCACTCCCATGAATCTGGCTTTAAGAGCAACTCATTTCAGTTTATTTTTTTCTAGCACATCTGCACTCCCCACTCCAAAATCAGGCAACTTTGCTTCCTACTTTTGAGCAAACTTCAAGAGTCAGGCACATTCAGACTGAAAAAACATCTTCCTGGTCACTCTCTCTCCCTTGTCAGGCAAGTACTGTGCAATGAGCACAGCTGCATGCATGAAAATCGTACAGCCCCAGAACTCTCAGGTGACATTAGCACTGCAATGTGGAAACGCACCTGAGAAGGGGGTTCTATTCACTTTGACCATAGGATTTCAGTGTTAACATAGTTATTTTATTTTAAACTTTTTTCTTTGTTTTCTTCTTTGACTTCCCAAATCAAAACAGTATTGTCTATAAAACCTCTAGATTTTAAGACTTCAGGAAACATGGCCACTCCCACATTTTCTACTTGCATTACTTCCTAGCAGAAACTATTCTGGTCTCCAGATGGCTACATTAATCAGCTGAAGATTCAACTAAAAATAAAGAGAACACGCAAAATACAGAAGCCCACACATAAAATGTGGCAGGAGGATTGTGTTTCCATTGCAGGAGGGTGAGGTCTAACTCCAAAACTGATCTCACTATTACTTACAGGGCAGTGGAGCTTTACATACCAGCGTTGAGTTGATTGACACCAGGGTACTCTGCTCTACTGCCTCCAGAGTAGGCCCATTCACAAAGTGAATCCACTTCCAGACTGAGAAAACATGGAAGGGAGAAGCTCTCCCTTCCTGCCTTCCTAGACATCCAGTTGTTAAGGAGAACCAAGCCCAAGCCCATAGGAAATGGTCTCTCCAGGTTCAGCCCAATATTAGGCTAAGACAGAGAGGCTGCAGAACCGGTGGCACATGCCTGCTCTGAACAGTCCTAGTACTTGAAGGTCTCAGTAACTCTGTGTGGTTAATGTTTTAGAAAAACAAATTGAAGTTCTCGTTAAAAGAAATAGAACAAAACCAAAATCATGGCATGCCACTCTTGCTGAATTCAAGTCCCGATATAAGGCACAAGAGGTTCCTATTCTACATTTAAGCAAAGAAACAAATTAAGCAAACAAATCTTGGAAAGGATATATACTCTTGTTTGGGGGGAAACAAAAGCAAAGAGTAGAAGATTTTTCTGATTTATCTTCCAAAAGATCAAGTTGTATTTTAACACACATGTTCCTTTTGTAAGAGAGTTAACATTTTATACTAGCAGTGTCTAATGCACATTCTCTATGAAATATAGTGCAAATAATAGTATCTCAGAATACTTAACTCAGAAAACAAAGCTCACAGGTTTCCAGTCTGTTATCAGTTAACTAATAAAAATCTAAATTTGCCTACTTGCAATGCTAATAAGACTCAAAGAAAAAAAAAGATATAAATCAATCTTTGCACTTTTACGTGGTCTAGTTTAAAAGTGTATTTTAAGTATAAAAATTCAATAAAATTAACTTTCATAACCTTCTTAGCATCCTAAGTACATAGTAATGCATATTTTCAAACATAAATGTTCCTAAGCATATTCTCTACATTGAAAAAGCTATAATACATCTTGCTAAGTCCTCCACTCTTGAGACTAGAGTTGCCAAACAGTTTCAGGTTTGGATTGTTTTCTTTCATTACACAGCCCATTTCTAGCACACAACATTCAACAGCAAACCACGAGGCAGAAAGTCTAAACAATAAAGCAGGTTAAATACAGTTTTGCCAGTATTCAAATGAGAGTGAATACTTCCACACACGCAGTAAGCATTTAAATACTAATTATTCTTCACCAGCTTCCCAAGTTATAACTACCAAGCATTACTGCCTGGGAGTTCAGCAACAGCTCATCAGTTGATATGCAACTTTGCTGACACTAAACATGTGCAAAGTAACATTTAAATCCTTGATGCTGTGACCCTATAATTAATTTTCCATTAATTAAATCATTACGTGTGAGTAGAGGAATTTGAAGAAATAAAATGTAGAAATCAGTCTTATACATTTGTTCTGAAAACATTAAAATAGAGTTATCCTTGTGAATAAAGAAAATGCTGCCCAATTAAAGCACACAGATAGGGCAAACACTAGACAATTAACCGTACTTAAAATCAACAGGAAATTCAACCCACAGTTGAAGGGAAGTCAATAATACACATTATACACAGTCAGGAAGGAACCTTTCAAACATCATTAAATTTCTATTCAATCCTAACCAAACTACTTACTTTGTTTGAGCTTCCTTCCAAAGCCTTCAAGACGCACGCAGACAGAAAAAAAGAATAATGTAATTTAGCGTACAAAGGATAGAAACAGAGGTGTTTGCTATGTATCTGTATAAAGGCATATCCAATAACTTCCACTACTGCTATAGACAAAACTATTGCACAAATAAGCATTTACAAGTTGTCCTAGGTCTGAAATACATCCACAGGAATTAAAGTAAGATCTAACATGTCATAACAACTGAATAGATTAGAAAAATACTATAACCTTAGGCAGCATTAATTCCCCAATTTTCCCAATTACTGTCTTTCAGCCAAAGCGAGAAGGTAGCTTTTTATTTATTTTTTTCTTTTTCTTTCTTTTTTTTTTTTTTTTTTTTGGTCAAGTCTCTTTTCAAGCCACCATTTTTTTTTTATTATTGTGCAGATATACACGAGTCTTCCTTGTTAGTTCAACCACAAGTATGACACTTCCTCAAAAACAATTTAACGCCAAGCTTACCAAGATGGGCAGAATCTTGGGACATCAAACAATTAACAGATTGAATGAATGCAAACATATTACATAGTAGATTTACAATGTAGGGTATTACAAAAAAAAAAAAAAGACTATTTTAAACATCCTACTCTGTTCTTTAGTATCCCCTTAATGTAAGCATTTATGTATTTCAGGATGCAAGCATTCTGTTTCTTTACGAAACAGACCACCCGTGTTCCCCCTGTGGGACCCTATGTGGTCGAGTAACTGTATCGCCTCTGGGTCAATCCCCAGGCACTGTAGGGAACAACATGTTACAGCCCTTGTAACCAACCCCTTCTTAAAAACAGTTTCCCCCCACGCCTTCTACGGGAAGGATGTTGCAGATTCCTGTGCCTCTGTTGCTTAGGAACCATCTTTTTCTAATTTCCAGACTAGGTTTATTCTTGGCCAGATTATGCACATTGTTTCTTATGTTTTAAATTTATAAAGACATTCTCAATCTTCCTTTAGAACCCCATGGCATCCCACGAATCCTTCTCTGTACCTCTTCCAGTCCACATTTCTCTTTTCTTGAAGGTGGGTGACAGGAATTACACACAATATTCCAGATGAACTGGTACACCACAGAACATCAGAACCGTGTTATAAATTTAATGCAAGTGTTAGTAGGGTAACAACTTCTCATACTTTCCATAGTTGCTAACTTCGATGGGTTGGTCATCCTAGAATGGGCTAGCTTGGGTGAAAGCTTCATAAGGGAACAAATATTCTATATAGCTGCCACAACTAGCTGTATTTTCTGCCATATCAGAAGTTCAACATTCCCTAGTGCCAGAAGTAATAGCCAAAAATGTAACATCAATTAAGTCCTGAGCACTGCAGTAAAACTGAAATGGCAGGAATATAAGGATGCTAAAGCAAGGAATAGCCTTTGCACTTCAAATGTTCACTGCTGTAATTGTAAGTATTAATAGTTTACCGTGACTCTCACAGAAGTGAGTTTTTCTTTCTTTTTTATTTATTTATTTATTTTTATTCAGTTGCATCTTCTTTTATTTTTATTTGACTTATGCACAAGAGGGAAAAAATAATGTCCCAAAGTCTGCACAGGGCTAGAAAAAGAAGGCAAGTTATGGCTGCTTAATTTCACCTTCACCTCAGATGTTACATACCAAATTCAGAAATACTGCACAATCACTACTTCGGTTTGAGAACATATTGCACTGCAGCTATCACAAGGTTCACTTGAAAAAAATCAGCATTTTCAAAAATTAGTTTTGAGTTTAGAATTACTATAGCAACAGAAGGAAGGGGAGAGGGAAATTATCAGATTATTCTCTCAGTTCATCGAACTCTTGATGGAATAAATTTAGATCTGAGTGCCAATCAAACAAAACAAACCTGAATTTATCTCATTCATTAATGATTACCACATTAAATTAGGATTAATTTAAACAAACAGAAATTGTTGTACCAGAAGTAAATTAGCAAAATACAAACAGTCACAGCGCACAACACTACTTCATCCTTCTACCATTAAATACTTGATATCACAAGTCTTCAACGCAGTAATCAATGAACCAAAATTTACAGTATCTTTGACAAGAAGTGTCATTTGGGAAGGTATCTAATCTCAATTAAAGGTCTGCAAAACAAAGGAGGCAATGGAATTCTGTACCATTCCTAACTAAGTGCCTCCAATAATTACACTATCAAAAACGTGAGGTGGTATTCCCCATATGACTTGGGGGATTTAGTTTGTCATAGAACTAACAAATATTTCAACAACATATGTGAGCACACAAATTATTTAATGCCCTGAAAACCACGGAACACAGAAATTAGCTTAAACTCTTTAAAAAGGTGACCTTATGAAAGAACAGATCCAGGATATCCTGAGTAATTAATGTGTACATCTGCTTTCTAGTTTTCCTTGTATTTTGGAGTTACTTTCATCAATGCCTAAAAATAATCAGCATAATGCATACTAATGCAGTATCAACGTTCATTAGTGACTCTTTAGAAAAAGGGGGCTGGGAGATACAGTACTTTCACACTTTGGGGGGAGACTACCTGTTTGAGTAAGACATCCAGCCCCTTTATATTACATAGGACTCTAAACCCATTAAACATGAAGCCAAAACATCAAAAATAAGCCTTTTAGCTGCATTTGTTATTGTGAGCTTGTTTGTGGGGTGGAGGGATGTCTCCCCGCTTTAGTGGTACCACGCAGATGCTGCTAAACCTCAGGAGACTTTTCTATCAGCCAGATGTTGTAAGGCTGCCCTGATAAACTGCAAGGCAGGGGCATTTAAATTTTAACCAGGCTTCTTAGCCTTGTGCTCACCATTTCTGGCTTTCACTGACCAGCTGCCAAATTGCTCTTTATTTTCTGGTTGTTGCACAGACCAGAGGACAAGGCAAGAGATTCTTTTCCTCTCATTTGTGCAGCAAACTATTTTGTTCTCTGCTCTTGGATCATCCCCAAACTGCTACAGTGAGGGGGAAAAACTGGAGGCTCGCGGAAGGAGTATCAAGACACTACAGTGAAGCAAGGGTACAGGCAACTTCTGACTGGGGTTTTCTTGCCATTAGATGATCATGTCCATCAGCAAAACGGAAATGGAGTCAAGGAAGGAGTTTGATCTTAGATTAACACTAAAGCCTACAGCATATCCAGAAGTAGAAATCCCAGTAGTCAAAAATTACTATCTTGCACTATAATCATAGAAGCAACCTTGCTTTCAGGGACAGAGGCGAGCAGCTCCATGGGGGATGACTCACATAACTCCATAGTGTCAAGATTAGCACAGGTTCTAGAGTAGATGAGCAGGAAAAACAGACAGGCAGACATTCAGCTGCAAGTAGTAGCAATCAAAGAAAAACAGTATCATCCTGTCTGAATCCAGGGCACAGAAGTCCAGTGCCTTCCCTGACATGCAGAAGATACATTAGCTGTATATATAAACAACTCCCCATCCCTCCATACCATGTTTGAATCTAGACCTAAACTAGCATTACACATTAAGCCTACCCAAATGCCTTCCACTTGATCAACTGAAGGACATTCACGTCCTTTTGGAAAGCTCCAAAGGATGTATTACTGCCAAATAAACTGATTTTTCACCTAAATGAAATCAATCAGTAAAGGTTCATTTCATACACACAGTTGAAATGTAAGCACAATCTAAGACATTTTGTAATACTGTACTGTAAATATGCTACATATTCTTACACTATACTTGTGGCTATCACCACGTTATGAAAAATAGCTAACAAAAAAGAACATTTTCCTGAGGTCTCCATCATCACTTTCCCTAAATACTGCTCTAATTCTTAAGTTGCTCATGAAATGCACTACATTTTTCTGAAATGCTTAGATTAGCATTTATTTCCTGTTTAAAACATTTGAAAAGCCACCATCTAACACATGCTAATACATATTATTTTTAAGTCGGAGTGGGAAGGGGAGAGGGAGCACAGATACCTTGATACACAAATAATAGCCTTGAAAATTATATCAATGGTAAGGAGAAAATTAAGAAGAAAATTTAAGCTGGAATCAAAACAGAATCTTACATATAGACTAAACCTGTACTTCAAATCAACCAGAAACACTTAACGATGTTCAATACTTTGCAGTAACCAAGGTGTCTAGAGAAAGATGGCAGACCCAATGCTCATGATCTCCTCTGAACTGAGGTATCCTATGCTGTCCTAATAACTTAGCCATTTTTCCCTAAGTTCTCGTGCTCCTTCTACACTCCAAGCATGCCAAGTCATGCTCCTCCTTCACATGAGCGCGGCTCCACTCCCTTTGCCTGTGTCAGGGATAATGTACTTGATGGCTGTTTCTGAGCTACCTGCTTGATGAGTGGCCAGCAAGTGCATAAAGGGTAATGAAAAGCCAGATGTTCCTGCAGCCAGATGCCTCTGCCTCTCAAGACAAATTAGGACATGTGAACCTCTTAGTAGGGCGGGCATAGGTTTGGGGCTTACATTGCCATGTAACAAGTAGAAAGCTTTTGTGTTTGAAGTCACCACATCCCTATTAAATATAGGGCAACATAGCAAACAGAAAAAGAAAAGAAAACTTACCTAAAGTATGCTCTACCTTTCACTTGAAAAGTCAGAATGCAGTAACACTAACTTTACACTCTCTATGTTCTCGAAAAAGAAAAAGAAGACAATCTTTATGTATCTAGTTTTGCCCTGATCCTGACTGGTTTAAGTTGGCAAAATGTCATTAGCTATATCAAAATTGAAATGACAGTGAATCAAATCTCTCGATATGCAAGAAATAAGCAAGTCATGGCCTCCACAAAAACACCACAACATGAATTTGAAAATTTGTATGTACAAACAGAAAAGAACACCTCTCAAAAGCTCTAACATGTTTCCTCTATAGCTGTAAGTCAAGTTAGAGGTTTAGTCCAGATTTGTTTTTAATGTTTACTGATTCCAATAAAAAAAAAATAGAAGAGTTTAGGTAGAAAATCATTTGACTTTCACCTGTACAGTACATGAATAGATATGTCCCATGATTTAACACTATCTACTCCTTTGATGAGGAAGTATCAAAGATATCATAAAGTGTTACTGATTAACTGCACTTACTACTTGCTGTTTACATGATCTTACTTAGCAACTTCGGTCAGCAAAGGGAAGAAAAATATCTCTTCAGAATATTTCAGAGTTTTGAGTAGTTCTGACAATCCCAGTTTTAAAACTGAACTAAAAAAATTCCTTTCATGAAAGTTGTTTTTTAAATTAGTCTGCCAAAAGCTACTAGCAGTTGATATTGAAAATTTCTTTGATGTCCCACTGCAACCCATCTGAGGTTGAAAGGCAAATCTCTCACTAAATAATAATTGTACCCAGCAGAGCAGGCGGGGACCATTTCTCAAAATTCGATCTAATAAAGGAGGAAGTTAGCCAGGCGCTGAAGAAGCTGTTACTCCTGTTTAGCTACGCTTTCAAGGATACCATTTTAAGTCACCTCTTAGGGGTCAAAGAGAAAAGTCACCAAAGCCAGCAGGGATTTGTTCAGCTACTTTTATTAACTCTGGCCAAAAGAAGTGTATTTGAAGAAACATGCCAAATAAGCATCAGGACAAGGTAATGTTTTCCTGTTGGTCAGGAAGGCCAATTAAACCATACAGATGAATACTGCAAAACTCCAGTAGTGCAGAAACCTCTATCACTTTCAAAGGCATCTGCTTTTGCCACTGCTGATACAGAAGTGCTACGAGTTACCTGACAACTTTCAGATAGATTCTTCAGCAGATGCTGAGTGACCTGCAGGATGGAATCAGTGCTTTGGACTTGCACCCTTATCTACTCACAGTCAATTTTTAAATGTAAAGTTCCAATTGTTTTAGAAATTTTTAAGAAAAAAAATATATTACGAATTATTAATATGATGCTATTTGAGAGATTATTTTTTGCCATGTAGCATGGTCCATGAGTAATCCTAAATTAAAAACCATGAAAAAGAATTTAGCATTAATTTTGACTTTATTTCCTCATATTTCAGAAGTCCTCAGCACACAATGAAGAACTTGGCTAATATGCTAACCTTCATATTTACAGTGGGTGAGTTTGGCTAACATGAGTTTGCCCGGCAAAGCAAGACTGGACCATTTGCCCAGCAACTGTTTGGGATTTGCAAAGGCCTCGCTGTTCATCTCTGTTACAATTCTTAAGTAATTAAAAAAAAAATCTACCACTTAAAAAAGCAGCAACTTACTGCCTAACCTCTTCTAAGTTAGAAATACTTATCACTTAGAAATCATAGGCTTACAAACATCCAATCTGCTGAGAATTTTTTAATTTAAATCCTCCAGTTATAATATTTTATTCTTATTGACAATATTAGCTACTTCAAAATTCAGCTTTTTTTTCCCCACAGCTTTTCAAGGAATGTTGGGTGAGGAGATATGTCAAAAGCATTTCATGCCGTGAAGCTACTCTTCAAAAACTGCGACTTGAATGGGGCCAAAGTAGCTTAATCCTTACTCCTATGAAAGTCTTTCAATACCCAAATGGATTTGCCCACATAATCTCATTACGTGATCTGATTCCATACATGCAAAATATCATCCAACTTCTATGGTGAAACTCAGAGAATGAGAGCAGAGTTAAGTCGTTTTCTGTTGAAAATATTTGAAAAGAACTGTCAGACAAATGATTCAATAAATGACCTTCGGTATAAAGATTTAGTGAACCATACTCTAATGACCTTATTGGCACAACATGCTAGCAAAAGCACGAGCATGATTCAGTTGGAATGCTAGCTACGTTCAAATGAAGCATGTTTTCAGATTTCTCAAACCATATTTATTAACCTAACGTAAAAAGAAAACACACAGTCTACAACAGTTTTTGGTTAAAAAGTACTATACCAAAAAGAATCCTCGGATAACTATCAGTGATCCAGTAAAACCACAGAGTATTTAAACGTGTGCATTAATGCACATATCCTCGTCCTGCTACAGTGAAGATGTAAAAACTTCATTGCCTCTTCCCAAAACTCAAAGAAATCCACAGATTTTAAAACCTACCCTTGAGACAAATGCCAAAAGACATTATGTTAACTTAAGGTTATTCTCACACTATCATGTCAGATCCGCTTATTGAACGTAACCAAGAAGCGCCAGAGCGACCTGCTCCAGAAGTAAGGAGCCAGTCACACAATTGCATATTTTTCTAATTTCTTATTGTACAACACTGCCAAGAAGATTACTTCCTTGCTGAAGCACATATTCTACAATCTGACTGTTATATCAATCAACAGAAGTCTGTTTTAGAAATAAAGTTTGTATTTCTTTATTCTACTACTAAGAGCAAATTTGTTACAGTTAAGAGTTGATACCTATTCTGTAAGATATTCAACTACCTTACAAAAATGCAGAGCTGTAAACAGCCTGTGTCCATGGAGATACCTGTAGCTTTCAGCAAAACACATTTAAATCATCTAGTAGTAGCCACAGCTTGAAAATTCAGGAACATTCATACGCAAAAGGTCAATAGCAGCTTTTAGAAAAGCAAAGAAGAAAACAAAATCAGCAATGAGCCTACACCATTAACGTACAGCACTATTTCATTAAAGATTTAAACCCAGCACTATTCACAGCCCCCTATCTCAACACAACGCTGGGTATTTTTCCAGCCTGACTGGATTTTTTCCCCTCCCTAATTAGTAGCTTTACTTAAAGCCAGCCTAGATTACCAATCAACCTTTAAAACGCCACAGAGGCCGTATAGTAGTTACACGCAGGAGGAAATGTGACGTTTTCTGTCAAAATCAAGACACTAGAAATGCTAAATAACAGTCCCTCCAGCACAGAAAACACCACAACCGCCTGCGCGCTGCTGCTGCTGGTATCCTGCCAATCGATACCAGCACGCAAAAGCACCACGCTCCCATCCCCTTTTCCAACGCCGTTTTCCGCAGACTATTACTGGGGCCTTCCAAAGCCCACATGCTGGCGAGGCTCGGCTGCAGCAGCAGGTCACCGCGGAGGCAGAAGGGCTGCACTAGCAGAGGCTCCGCGGAGCGTGCGACGGGGGTGGAAGCGGCCGCATCGCCCCACACCGCCCAGAGCGGCGCACGGGGACCCCGGGATGCAGCAACCTCCTCCCCGCCTCATCCCGCTCTGCGGCCGGGAGCCGCCGCAGGACCCCGCGGGCAGCTATTTATTTGTTTGTTTG
>NW_010578609.1:64972-88292 GCF_000705375.1 Tinamus guttatus
CGTCCCCGAGCGCAGCGGGGCCGCCGCCGCCGGCTGGAAGCTGCTGCGCGTCGGGAGCTGCCCAGAAGCGCAGTGACCTGTGAGCGCAGCCGGGGCGGGAGCAGCGCTCGGGGCGGTTAGAGAAGCGCCCGAGAGCTGGAGGTGCTCAGGGAGCCGAGTCCCCGCTGTGCGGTAGGTGACCTCCCGCCTGCGCCCTGGAGGCGCCCCGAGGGCCCTGCCGCGTATGGAGGGAATCATTTGAGCTCTAGAAATGAGCCTTCTAGGGTTTTTGTTTTGTTTTAAGGAATCTTTGAATATCACTATTTGTAATATAATCTCGCTGTTTATCCTCATGACAGGAAGCAGTGTGCAAATTTTAACATTAACTTGTTTTCCACCATATTCATATGCTGTTACATTCTCACTATTATGTAATTTTAAAACTTGTTTTACACTTCTTCCAAACATGGCATTTTATCAAATAGTGTCTACCCCAAGCAGTCAAAGAGTTGTGGGTCTGGAAATGCGTTTTCAGAACCACTGAGCTTCTCGTAGCTGTTATTCATGCCCCTCGCTCTCAGGTTATCCACATGACCACAAGAAAAATGAGACAAATAGAAACCTGCCAGCAGAGGCTGAGGTGTTTGCAGTAGCTACAGACATCCACATGCTTCAATTTGGAGAATCCAGCCTGTTCCCCCTCCCCTGAGGAAACCCACCCCACTTACACGGCTGGCACTTTCTGGAAATCAATCTTTATTTGCTCATTGTTTAGATTAAAATATAATTTAAAAATAAATAAATACAATGGCCGTGGGAACTTGGCTTCCTGCATAGCTTTAAGAGCAGCAATGCCAAGAAAGAAGGTGCTGTTGAAGTCAGAAGAAGTTTCTAGAGGCTGCGGAGGGCAGCACCAGTTGTTTCACTGGCAGCACTGGCTTAAGGTGCTTGTGTAGCAAGGTGGCTTGGGCTGATCTTTATATCCACTTTGGAGTCACTTTGAACCACTGGAGAAGGGGGACGCTGCCTTTCTCCCCCTCACCGCAGAGCTGCCCAATGTCACAGGTTCCTGCTGCCCCCTTCCCACCTCTGTCCCGCTCCCATCTGGCATCACATCCAGTATCATGAGGCCAGAGAGTAAATTCAATCAACTAACTGGAAAAAAAAATGATGGCAAGCTCAAGGGAAAGATGTGCAAAGGCAGTTTCCTGCCCTGGTGGCCCAGGATTGCTAAAGCTGCTGCATGCAAACATCCATCCTGACAATTCAGATTTTGGCACGAGCAGCTTCCTGAAACGCCTCCTCCCCGGCTGCACCATCGTCGACGCTGGTGTAAAAGCTAAGTAGGAGCACGAGGGTAGAAGTATGAGGGAGGGTAGCACTGTGACAGCCGTAAACAGTCTGAACTACCATGGAATATATGCATAGTAGAAAAAATACAGGCATTCTCTGCCTTTCACACATGCTGAAAAAATGCACAATACTACAAAAATAAAGCAGAAACTATCAAGAAGCACTTTTGCACTGTCTGTATTTTAGACAAAAAGCTTTTTTTTCTCCCTAACTTTTACTAGTTATCTTACAACATTGCAGCTACAACAAAAGGTACAATATGTTACAATACACCATTTTTCAGCCTGTGGTATCTCTCTCCTCATTGAGGTGGTTATATGGCTTGTAAGGGCTCTAGGAAAAGAGCCAGGAAACGCAAGCCTGTTCCCAACAGACTAGCACTTGCCCTGTACATTGCTGTGTGCAGCCTGGAGAATGCTTACTGGTCCATAAATAAGAAGAAGAAAAAAAAACACTATAAAATATTTAGGGGTAGTTCAGTGTTCTTGCAAAGAGGAATAAGCTCAGTTCTTAAGGTGGTAGAGATGTTGCAGGTGCTGAGTCATCAGCAGTAAGTTGCTTTCTCTGCAGGCTCAGCAAGCAGCTGGATTCAGTTCAGGTTGTACCCTCTAAAATAAAATCAGTGTGAATGTGTTTGTTTACAGTTTATTTTCACTTGGATTTAGTAAGTATCATAAAAATAATTTTCTGTGGTTATTTTTACGCACTAGACCTCCTTACCTGACACAAACACTTCACTTTTTTTTTTGACCAACACTGTAGAGCTATCTGTGAGAAGCAAACTAAATGCATGTTACAGATCTGATATTAAGACATTTACCTTTTCCTTTAGGGAGGGTGCACCTACTCCAGGCAAACAGCTACAGGCCAGTTTTTTCATCTATTAGATGGGAATGGGAATATCCAAAAAGGTCTTATCCTCTTGACTGACTGTTGCCTTTCATCTCACCCAGACCTTTCTGACCACTTCTCTGTCTGACAAAGCACAGGTTTCTCCTGATAAAAAAAAATCCCTCCTGATAAAAAAAAAAAATATGAATTCTTCACTATGTTTTCCATGGGCCTTGAAATGGAAGTCTAAGCCTTGAAACTTCTTTTTCAGATACCAGCAAAGTAAAAGCTCTCTGCAAGGAGGTGCTGATTATTCAGAGCTTGTGGAAAAGGAAAAGTAGATGTAGGTAAATATAAATCTTTTATAAAACAAAAAGGAAAGAAAACAAGAAAAGAATTTCTAATAGTCTGATATCACTCTCCTGGTGTTGGTAAACGATTTAGCTATGTGTAACATTACTACTGGAAAGTTTGAGAGAGATTTTTTCCCTTGAAACTATTAAAACTAAGGACATTTGCTTTTTGTATATGACATAGGGAGTTATCTTAATTTCAAATGCATATAACAACTTTACTATCTCATAATTTATGCAGAGCATTACAAAAGTTGGTGAGTACACTTAAGATTATGCCCCAAATACTACTAAAAAGTTTATTTTTGGCTCAGCTGCATTCAGATTCTTTGTAAGATAGAAGATAGAATTACTTTTAAATGTTATTGATTTATGTAATAAAGCAGAATCTTTCTGATTATTTGAAGATAATATACAAAGACAATTGTTCAGGTCCAAGAAACCTGTTTGGTAAAACAACTGTGTAGAGAAAAAACACATTCTGATCTCCTTTCACAATCAAAAACACATTTGAGATTATTTGGGCTGAACTGAAGCAGCAGGTGGTGAAGGGCAGGACAGCTGGAACAGACTGATAATAAATGTTTCCAGATTTTAAGATGAGAGGCCATTTTGGCTTTAAGCATAAAAAAATATTGACTTTATGCTCAGAGAAGGAAAAAGGCATAGGAAGATTATTGCATGCTACTGAGATAAAATACAAATCTAGCTTCATGGCTTAGGCTGGTTAATAAAAGGGAGTGAGGTACAGTGACTGCTTTAGCCCAAATTAAAGTAACCCATGGACTTTTAATATTGTTAAGACGCTGTTCATGGGAGGCTTGTGGTTTGTTTTCCAAAATCCTTTTTCAAGCAAAGCTGGTTCCTTTAATTGAAGCATTAACGACCCAACAAACCACCATGTCCTTCCAGATGCGTGTTCTGTATAAGCTGCTTGTTAGGCTAATTATGGTGTTACCAGAAGAGCTGAGATACAAAAAGAGAAACTAAAACTGTCTTCATCATTTAGAAAAAGTGCCAGTAATGTAAGTTATACCTTTTGAAGAGACTAATTTGAGCAGCTTTTGGACTTAAAACAAACCCAGGTGAGAAAAAAAAACAGGGCAAGTTCAAAGCAATCAAGAAAGGGCTGAAAAACATCTGAGAGAGGTACGAAGCTTTGTAGTGTTAGAATATCAACCTTTGAAGTATTTAAATAGCATTTATTTTAAAAAGACTCCTTTCTAGTAGGTTTTCTGTGGCTAGGGCGTGGCTGGTATTTATTTGGAAAAATAAACTAATCTGAATGTTAGCACAGTGCAAGTTGTGCTTGCACAAAGCACAACTAAATCACTGAAGCCTTGGACAGTTTTTCGAGACCACACCTGGAGCAGCTTTCATTATTTGTCCTGTAGTTTCCATACAGTAGACTCTTCTTTTTTTTTCTTTTTTCCCTCTGTTCAGGTGGGTACCATTCCCATTGGTGGCCACCAGTTCAGCTGTGTATCTCCATCCATGCAGAAAGATGCATGGAAGTTGCATGGAAGAGCAGAAAGCTTTCAAGGTCAGAATTCAAGTGCATATCGAGTTTCCAATAAAAGAACCAACCGCGCTGAGATTTGTACACAAGGAAGTTGATGCAAAGTGGCTGTTAAAAAGGTAGAAAAGGTCATTATTCCAAGGGCCCTGCTTTTTGTGCACACAGTTATTGTTGTCATTTCTGTACAAAATACACCAACTTTAATATGATCATGCAGGAGCTGCATTGAAATGGATTCTTTAATAGTTCTAAGATTATCTGCTCATTAGGGCCATGTTGTGACCCAAGGGTTGGAGTACCTGCTTTCAGGATAACTAGATATTCCAGTAATGGAATAGAAGTGATAAATTGTAACCAATGTGATTTCTGATTTATTCAAGATAAAGGGAAGGAAGTCTGGAGGGAGCATTTTTTTAGAGTGACTATGCAACAAAACCAGCTTGGTATCCTAAGCTCACTGAACTTCAGTCTGTCAGTGAGATCAAGTGCCATCTACTCTGCAAAAAGTTCCAGTAGCATTTTAAATTGTGCAACATTTCAGTAACATCTTAATATTATCCTATAACATAGTAGCATTGCAATATTCAGCATTTAGTATGCACTTTGCATTGTTACAATAGAAGAACTAGGAGCTCTCCCACTTAACAAGCTGCAACCTCTATCCCAAGCACCTGTATTGCTTAGAAAAAAAATAAAAAAACACTTAACCTCAAGGATTTGAATATTTAGTAAGATGAAAAATCTTACCTCACAAGATCTGCTTGCTGCCAAGTGAAGTATTTAATACTCAGAACAATCAGTAAAAACTTTTTATTGTGTTATGATGTAGTAAATATAATTTAGGAAGTATTCAAATGCATGTAAATTCTCTCTCAAATTATTTTAATTTAGATGAATGTAAACATAAGTCATAAAAAAGTTCAATTCATTTAGTTGTCATCTGGGTTAAAAGACATTCAGCTGAGAAACTTTCCTAGGGAACATTGCTGCTCATGTGAGAAACAAGAGCAAAAGATGTCCTAAGCTTCTGAGACTTCTCCCATCGAGTTTTCACCTGAAGTTGAGCTTTACTCTCTAGCTTCTCTAGGGAGACAGGGCCGAATGATTTCCACTCAAAATTCAGCACTGTCGGTATTCCTGGTGCATGGAAGAGGTTGACCAGCAGATGTCACCAAATCCAAAATCATCACAGTCAAACCTTCAGAAATAAATGAAAAGGTCACTTTGAACTTTTCAAAGCATGACAGACCAGAGGCCATGAATATTCTCACTGCTTACTTGCACTGATGTAAAAATTGTTAAGTTCTCATCTAGACAACAGTGCACACATTTCTGACATGCTCAGACACACACACAAAAAAAGTGCACAGCACCCTCATTGTCACTGAAGACTAGCTTTTCTGGTCAACAGATCACCTTTCAAGATCTATTAATTGACAAACCCTTTTTGAAACCCCTATTTTCAAAACAACATTTTTCCCCTAAAAGAGCAAATTTCCCACAAATATCACTGATATCAGCTGACCTTTTGAATAAGTTCAGCTAGAAAAGAAACTGAAAGAAAACAGGCAGCCCTTACCCCACACTCACACAACACTTCTACCTTTTTTTAAAAAATTGGTACCAATTATTTTGATTTGCATCTTCCCAAAATGCCTTTTTTTTTTTGATATGGCAAATAACGTTTTTACACTTTGCTTAAGCTATTTTAAAGATGAGGAGCTTGCAATAGGTTGTGTAAAAGAGTGAGCGCTGATGAAGGAGAGGCCCATTGGAGACAGACTAGGCCTTCCTTCCCTCCACGGTCAGGAGCTGAGCTCCACCTGATTTTGCATACAACAGGCTACAACAGTTTGTAGGAACAAGCGCGACTGCAGAATGGTTGGGAACCTTCCTGCCTCCCCGCAGGGGTAAGTGACTTAACTACCTACCCTCCTGCTGTGGGTTCTGGAGATCTTGGGGAAAGCAACTAAGCTTCCTCCGAGGGAAGGGGCTGCCGGGTGCTGGGGACTGGAAAGGTCCTTTTTTCTTCTTGCAGAAGTCTGGAGACTGGGCTTCCTTGCTCAAAACATACAACCCTCTTCCTCTGAGATGCTCTCTTATTATGGTCTTACTTGGATTTAGTGTTTGTAGATAAATAAGCCTCAACTCTACATCCAAGGCACATAGAAGTGAACAGAAAATGGGCAATTTCTACACCCATAGTTGTCCAGTAACTGGAACGTCCAATTTCTGGAAGTGTTACCAGCTTGTTAACAAGGTTGACAGTCACAGACAGAAGAATCAAGCACTGCTTGACACAACTACACATAAAAGCACTAACACCCACACTCAGGAACTGCACAAGTTAGATGAACTGGGATTGAAAGTTTATCAGTTTCAGAAATACATATGTATTTATAAAAAAAAGGAAATTAACACAACAATCTACATATTCACAAATTTTGTATTACAAAGGTAAAGAGTGTTATGTTTTGAATGTTGGAATTGGATTACATACATATTTTTACTGTTTAAAAATCTTAAGAGTATATTGCTGCAAAACAAACAAAAAAGCTATTACAATCCTGTATCTGAATAGGACCCCAAAGATAGTATATTTTCATTATGATTGTCCTGACACAATGAAGTCAAGTTATTTTCAGAAAGAGCAGAATTTCCTCTGCAAACAGTAAATATAAATACTGTGTGAGGCCAGAACTTGCTCCACATAATAACTGGCTCATTGGCTGAACCCTAACACAGAAATTCATCTCAGAGAGGTAACGAGCAACAGGGATGCTCATTTAGAATATCAAATTTCCCATTCTGCTGGAGATCAAAGTACTGCGTATGTTTTAACTTACACTCACAAGAACTTTTAAGAGGCAGAGGTCGAGCGACTGGTATCGTGCCTGTGCGTCTCTCTCTCACAGAAGAGATGAGAAAAGGCAAGAAATTCTGTCTCTATGCGCAGCCCAACATTACATCCCCTTGCTAGGGAGAATCCCTATATGTTAGAAAACCTACTTTATTGTTTCCATAACCAAATTAAAATTTTATTCTTTGCTCAGGTTTTTACAGTTGTGGCCATTTAACTGTAACAAGATTCAATGCGATATAAACTTTATATAAACTTTAAAAGATAAGAAATCTGCTGTATGGGTTCAATCTCAGAAACTAGATAACCTCTACTTCTGTTTTAGGAATTATAGCAAAATCATTACAAGTCTTGTAAACATTATTAGAGATAAAATAATTATAACAGTACTTTCGATTTGAGAAAAATTGTTTAAAAGGTCATTAAAATAAATTTTCCTCTTTATGAAAATTCATGACTAGTGTAATTCCAACATAACCATTAAGTTCATTGTTTTAGGAAACCTAGCCCCAAAATATCTGGGAACAAAGCTTGAAAGCACCCTCAATGCATATCATTAATAGTACAGTTTGCTTGGTGCTGATAGTACAGTAAAAACAGTTTTTATTTTGTACACAACTACAAACTGAGTAGCGATTTTAATAATGAAATAATTATTAGAGATGTACAGAACATGGCAAGATGCTTTGCTGTCCTGCAGAGCGTGCTGAGAACCTGATCCAAAAGACTGACCAGGAGGTTTTCTGGGCTACATTCAATAGTGATTGTAATACCACATTTGGTGCTACATACAAGTTCTTAGATTTCTTCTTTTTATGTATTTGATTTTATATCTTTTATGAAGCAGTGTGAAAGAAAACTGCTAGTCAGGGGAGTTTCGTGACTTTCCCCTGCTCCCTCCCATTAACCTCACACACTCCTTTTTCTTATAGCCATTATAATGTTAGTGGCATCTACCCACCTAGTTCTGGGCTAGCAAATGGGGCTCCCATGGAAGGCAAATTGCCATTACTGAGGCCCGTGTGATCCACTGTTCCCTAGGGAGCATGGGAGTCACTGTGGGATGCCATATCCGAGTCAGCTGCACGGTCCCTGATCGCCATCAGGGCGGACACCGGAATCAGAAGTTACATATGGGATGGCTTAAAAAAAAAGCCACATTTCTTGATCATCTTTACCTATAGTAAACCAAGTTATTTGCATAAAAGTCCTTATTATTTACATATCAACAAGTAAAAAACACCAAACCTCTCGGTTAAGCACCAGTGCTGGCTGAAGGAGCAATGCCTTTGAGTCAGAGTATTAGTATTCCCTGTCACAAGTGAATTCTGATATTCTTTTAGAAGTTCCCCTTTTCTGCATAGGTTGTATCCTTAACACTTCTTCATTCACATCCGTCTGAGGAGATTGGTAATAGCAGCAGTTTAATAAAGGTGCAGGCATCACGGACAGCTTTCACAGCATAATCAGTTCAGATCTTTTTAGAAGAAAGAGCCATAAAAATTCACCACTCTGGATTGCAAAGTTCACCAGTTCAATAAACAGTTCGATAAAAGTTCAATAAGCAAAGTCTCATCCAGCCCAAGTGAGAACAAGTGGTTGGAGCAGACTCAGTCTGTGTGTGCAAACAGCAGGTAACCCAGCAGCGCCATCCAAGGGCACCTTCGATTCCGGGACAGCGGGGAGCCCGGTTCTCCCTGGCATCAGGGGGTCACACCAGCCACGTCATCTCGGCTTCGAGTACCCGTAAGGACACCGGAGAATTAGGCACTCGTGACTAGGCAAGACATGAGTGCTGTAGTATTCAACCAAACTCCCCATGTTCAAAAACATGATCTCTGCATCCAGGTAGAACTTGCAATCCTGTTGTAGAGCAAAAACATATGTAATCATTAGCAGTAATTTTTCCTAGTCATGGTGTTAGAAAAAAATTTAAAAAAAAAAAAAAATCAGCCATCATCAGTGGAACGAAGGAGAGCCTTCAAGCCAGCAACTGCTTCACAAGCTGTTCTCTCAGGCAAATGTCAATCTATAGAGGATTCAGGTTTTTAATCTTCCCACCTTTGGGATTTGATTGGATTTTAACTTTTAGTTCTGATTTACGCATACACGCACACAGTCGTCATATCTAGTACAGCTACTGACCTTTTCAAAGATTCTGTAGTTTCGCACTTTTTCTGCGGATTCATCCCACACAACCAAAACCTGCAAAAAGAAAATGCAACATAGTTATTCTATGATAATAGGCATATGCATCAATGCATTGTTAAGGAATTAGTTACAATCAGTTGACCAGCCTAGAAAGTTTTTACTGAAGTTAAAACAGTCATTGCCTCAGATTTCCTTTAAGGAAAGAGCCCATCGAAATTGTTAAGTACTTTACCACACGTGGGATACAATATCTCTAAACCAAGACTGTTAGTTATGGTAGTTTCTGTGTAGGTTCAGCTATTGCAAATTACCTTTCCAGGCTTTGTAGATGAGTTCCTAATACAGTATAATCCATTTTGTGGTTGTCCTCTTGGGCTATGAGCTTTAAATGCCCTAAAAAATACAGCAGTTAAATGTGTTAGCATTTTCTGAATCAGAAGATAGGATGCATATGTTCCTAAAATCCTTAAAACTACCTCTTCATCTGTAATAATAATTAATGGTATATGTTATCCGATAGAATTGGACTGTTCTAGCCTCTGCCATGCAATACTGAACATCTGGTTTTTCTGCCCATTTAGCATCCTAGCAGGACGTTTTCCAGATAGAGCAAAATCACATACTCTGCATTCTCAACCGATACAGGAACACTGAACTCACTCTCCTAAAAAGCAATTTTCATATTAAAGGGTTTAAAATACTAGTCTTTTGTTTTTAAACAAAAGTTACACCTCTCACAAAATTATTTTTCTGCACTACTGCTCAGCAGTGTTTTTATAGGATTTCTAAGCAACCATTGTTAAATTGTATCTACCTTTCAACTTCAAAGGATTCAGAAGTATTAAAAAATACTGAATTCGGCAGCTCAACCTGTAAGAAAACATAAAAAAAAATCACTATATAAGGGAAATTCAAAATCCTAGCAACTTGTTAGGCAAATATGCTACAGGAAGTTATTATGGTGTATAAATATTTATTTTTTGCTTATTTCTTCTAATAAGAATATTATAATCTAGTTTTTTCAAGGCATTCCTTAAACCTGAAAATAATCACACAGCAGTATGTTTTCATAAAGTTTCCTTTTCCGAAAGGAGGCACCCGAGAAGCTCCCCAAAGTATCCGTAATTAAGAAAAATAATTATCTTTGAGGCTGGATCATCTGCTTGATCTTACTTTTTCATACTCTTCATCCGAATCATCAGCAGGTTTGTTTGGCTTGGCAGGTAGTGCTGGTTTTTCAAATGAGAAGCTTCTGAAACTCTGCCCATCTGGTGGCGATCTCCTGGCAGAAACAGAACAAAAACTGAAGGACGTGTCCTCAGGAAACAAAACAAATATACACAAAGCACTGAAGGTAACTGAAGAGCAAAGTTCAGTTTAGGGCTTATCCAGGAATAACAATATTTCAGGTTGAAAGGAACCTCAGGAGGTTGGAACCTCTTATTCAGTCCACCCTCATGTACAAAGCACGTCCCCTTGGATTGGGTAGCTCAGGGCTGTGTCCTGTCAAGTTTTGAGCATCTCCAAGGTGGAAGATTCCCAGCTTCTCCGAGGCAGCTTGTGATACTTAACCAGCCTCGTGGTGAAAAGTTTTTCTTAGTTTTCAGCTGTAATTTCACTGATTGTGCCTTGTCTGTTGATTCTCATCCTATCACTGTGCACCTCTGAGAAGAGTTTCATTTTATTTTCTTCATACCCTCCCAATAAGGAGCTGTAGACAGCAACAAGGTCTTCCAGTAACCTTCCTTAAGGTTGGGCAAACCCGGTTCTCGGTATCTCCTCCCGTGTCATGTGCTGCAGCCTGTCCAAACACTGACGTGACCTCCACTGGGCTCACTTCAGTACATAAATGTCTTCCTTGTACTGACTTTAACAGGGTTTATTATTCATTCTTCAGAACTGCTAAGCAATGTGATGGGTAAAATTATCTTCGTCTGCCTCTGTTGCAACCAGTGTTGCTAGTGCTAAGTCCTTTACTAAAGGAGAACTTAATATGGAATGAAACACACATCTGTGTCCACAGGACTCTAAAATTCTTTTTGCAGTTGACTTAAGTTTTGTCAGGAAGGCTTCTTACTTGCTTACCAAGACTTACTAAGTCTTGGAGAGACACCCTCCCAAACGCACCAACTACTGATTTTTTATTATTATTAGTATGACTCCTTTTTAGAACTATTTCAGAAGCCAAGTTTGTTGTAAAGTTTTCAAAAACCAAATACCAAGCAAAGAGCACACTGCAGTGGGGCAGGGAAGGATGCTGCAGGGAAGAGAGACCGTCACCGCTGCAGATGTGACAAACAGCAGGTCCGTCACACAGGCATGCAAGGGAAAACCTGATGCGGGACGGCCGTCTCATACTTACTGTAGCTGGGGACACAAAGACTTCTCCGGTCTAGGCTTGAATCCTGGCCCAGGGGGCTGGTGGCCCGGCACGGGGGGCTTGGGAAGCACTGGTGGGACGAACAGCCCGGGTTTGCCGTGTTCTTTTGGCACTCTGGTGTCTGCCGGCTTCTCGGGGACCTGGGGCAGCTTGGGTTTGCTGCCTGGGAGCAGAGGAGGCGTTCGAGGCGAAAGGTTTAAGTTCTTCAGCTTCTCGCATCCTTCCGGGGTAGTGAGAACTTGGGGGAGAGGCTCTGAGGGCACCGAGCACAGCTCCTTGTTGCAGACAGGCTTCTTGAAGAGCGGCAGAGGGGGCACGGGAGGCGGCTGGTCGCTCACTCTCCAGTTTGGTTGCTGGCTCTTCAGGTTGGCGTCAGCGCGGCAGTGGATCTGGTGTTCTCTCACATTTAAGAGATCCTCTGCTTTGATATCAGGGAGGCTTCTTTTAGGAGGCGGCGGGGGCAAAGGCCCGGCCGGTTTGCCGAGGAAGGAGAGGGCCCTGGATTCTGCGAAGGCGGCTTTCCTCACGTGCGGAACGGGCGGAGGGGGGTAGGCCGGCGGCAGGACCAGGATATCTGCACAAAGATCACACCCCAGGAAGAAAGGCACGAGGAAGAGAAATGAAATACATCAAGAAACAAGACTTTTACATTTTCATTTTCCACGTGATTTAAGATATTTCATTGGCATTTGTTCCGACAGTACCTACAATGATGGGCAAATACTTAGCTTTCAGCACAATTCTTAATATTGTAGGCAGTAAAATCCTGCAACTTTTATTCAGGCATGGCTTGTCCTGACTTAGCAAAGAATTTTATCTTTGATAAAAATAAAGAGACCACATCAAAAGCATTATCCCTCCTCCCGGCCAGTGATTAGACACAGATTGCTCTGGGACAGGAGGCCTTCCAGAAAACATGCCCTTCAAGCACTCTCTGTGATTTTTTACTTGTATTGCCGAATTCTAAATACCTCGCAAGATGAGATACTTCTGCATTACTTAATTATTTTAACCTCTTACAAAGCTTTAGACATGGCTAAGCCTAGGGATGATTTGGCATTCTACACGAAGATGACCATCCATTAATGGTCATTTGGGGGAGGATTAAAATAAATCACATAAACCTAGGTCAGGAGTATCTGGTTGCAAGTAAGATTCATCCTCTTCCTCCTGGTCATAATCTGCAGATAAAAATAAATGTGTCAGACACTGATAAGTATTTCTGGAACCATGGAAGAATGTCAAGCATTTACTGCCTTTTAATAAATATTTTTCAGTTGAAGTTAAACATTTAGGACTTTGTGGTGACGCTTGGTAGTATCATATCCTGTCTGAGAAAAATCCAGATTAGTTGCAGAGATGCAATTACACTGTGAGAAATAAGTTGGAAAAAAGAAAAGCCCCATTACAGAAGCATTTATGAATTTGCAATATCGAATCCTAAGCAAGCTTAAGTGACTTAGAGAAGATTCCTTTGCCTAGCTCTGGCAACACAGAAGTGCATCACAGCAAACACCTTTAATGGCTTTAATGTTGCCTCTAACTGTATGTCAGAATAAGCCTCTTCAGGCATAACTTCTCATCATTGACTATGTCAGGAGTGGCAAGGACGGTGTGTAGCATTTCCCTATTCAAATTCATCAGAAACCATAAAAAATGAGAAAGTTGTTCTCGTTTTTCTAATTTAAACTCCTAGACCACTTCTGACATAATTCACATGGTCTCGGGTAGTGGTCAGGACGCCTGTGATTCCGAGTGGGATAGTCACATGCAAAGTGCTGCTGAGTCCGTTTTCTTCTTCTACTTTGCAACAATTGAACCGGATTTCCTCAAAAGCTTCACTCCCACCGGTTTTGTCCTAGTCAGGAAAAATAGCCAGGAATTTCCTTTCAGGAAATGAGAGTACTTGGCTCCACACCACCCTACCCCTGGAAATCTGAAAGGGTGGATGGGAAGCTGCCTAAGAAGGGGACTGTGTTGAACCTTAGGGCAACGTTTCTCATCGAATTGAATTTCGCTAACGTGCTCTTGCCTAGGAAGCAGGTTGCTGCAGTGTGCAGCGCACGCCTGCCCGACAGGCTTTGCGACGACTCGCTCCTGACCGAAAACGTCCGCGCTCAGCCAGAGCGGCTCCTTGGGAAGCGGCCGCAGCAAGGGGCCGACGTCAAGGGCTGGCTACAGGAGACACTGCACTAAGCTTCCTCAGGCAGCGACTCCGACCGGGAGCCGCCGGGAGGGCTGCCCTGCCCTATCTCCCAGGCCCAGCTCCCACGGCCCACGGGAGACCTCACAGAGCCGCCAGCACAACCGATCCTCCAAGCGGCTTTCGCTGAAATAAGGGCAGCTGAATCCTCTTGTGATCAAGTCAAATCAAACCCACTATGTATTTCCATGCTGTGACCCATCAACATACTCAATGTTTCACCTTTTTGCTGAATCTCTGAACTTTCCGACATGCAGCCTTAGTAAGTGTTTAAAACAGCTCATGGTGTCAAACGAGGTCTGAACCACTTCAGTTACCTTTTTTTTCCCTAGTGGTTTATGGTACAGAATATTTGTGTCCGATCCTAAATTATAACAATACTACATGCCTTTAACAATATGAATTTACAGTTCTCGGTTGAAAACTGAATTAGACATAGTTAGTAATATTTAAGTGAATTGGAGGTAGGCAGGGAGAAAGGATAAAAAAAATAAAAATAAATCTTGTTTTTCAGTGTCTACAATTGTCACCTTCATTATCCGCTGAGTGCAAATTGAATAAGACATAGTTAGTCATATTTAAGTGAATTGGATGTAGGCAGGGAGAAAGGATAAAAAAATAAAAATAAAGCTTATTTTTCAGTGTCTAAATTGTCACCTTCATTATCCGCTGAGTGGTGAGAATACTTGATATCAATGGGACGTTCTACCGAGCCATAGAAACTGTCTGCATCAGAACCAGAATCACTGCAAGAGAAAAGACAGGGTCCATTTGGCATCACTACCACAAGGGTCTTGGAACAGTAACACTTTCTACGCGCGTGCTGGAAAGCAACATTGGAACAACAGGGGCAATCACTCCTGCTTCTCAATTAGCAACCAAATAATTTGCTATCATTTTAAAGTTTGTGATTGTTTTAAACAGAGTTGACATTTTACATTTTCCTAAGATGATATATTTATGCCATTATATCTTTTAAAATATGTATTAGGAAGGCATTCCATTCTCGGGGCGTATTGAACCCGTTATTGATGGTACATTCTTCGTAGCTGCAAAGAGCCAAAAGCAACACTGTCAGAAGTAAATAAGGATTAAGGGCTCATACCTGAACTCTGTGACGGTTTCTTTCTTCTCATGGTAGTGATCTATTTCCCTCCTCAGGGACAGCATCCAGTTCTTCAAATGAAGAAACAGTATTTGAATTGTTAGACAAACATGCACTGCATTTGTTCTCTGCAAAGCTAGGACAACTAGGAATCCACCCTGAAATAATATACATACTAGCTTTACAGAATTATCAAGAGAATTTATTAGTCAAAAGATTTTTGACCATCTAAAAGTCTTTTAACAATGTATTAAAATATTAAACTTAGAAAAATTAAAAATTCATAAATTGGAAAAGTAGGTGACTGTTCATGCATCTGAGATTTCCCAGTCTGTGAAAGATTTAACACGCAAATATTCATTCCTTGGCTAAAAATAAAACCAGGAGTACGAAAACGCTACGACATCTGCTATGTTACATTTAGCTGTTCCTTAAATCGCACCCTGGCCTCGCACCAAGATAATATTTAGAACTTCAGGTGCGCTTTTCAGAGGAGCCCAAAGAACCAGACACACAAATTTCAGTGGCAGCTGAGCATCTCGTTCATGTGGATTTCAGGCAAGCCCAAGATTCACTTTCTTCTTTTGCACTATAGTTTTTCTTGACACAGAAGGATACCTTTCTTTCATCTTCAGAAGAAGCAGAAAAAAACCACGTCCGGTGCTTCTTGCTAATGTGAACCAACTTGAAAGGAAACACATTGCTTGACGTCGTCTCTTCAGCGGCGCGCATAACCCTAGGAAACACGGCAGCCAATATATAAGAAAACCTCATTTATAAAGCTAATTCTGTCACGCAAGTCCAAGCTGATAGAAAGCGGTAGCAGCCAATTTCTCCTTACTAAGAATAACCATAAAGCCCAAGAAATCACCACCAGAACCTGCACACGGGCTTTGGTAGCACTTCTACCAGCAGAGCAGGAACAGCGTTGGCAGGATAAAGCACTGGTTGAACCATTATCCAGACTTACACACAGATGGCTTAAATTAAGCCTCTTCAATAAATAATTTTAATGAATTATGTTAATTTGCAGGCTTCACATTACAGTAGAAATTATTTAGGCACACTGTTATTCTTATTTCAGAAAGGTTTTGATTTCTCCTCTGTGCCTACATTTTCCAGAATGCCAAAGGAGGGCCAATATTAAAAGTTAACTTACTTTTTTCCACTCTTTTTTTTTTCCTTATTAAATGCTATATTGCATAATTTTCTCATCTGAGAATCCTCTAGGGAGGCAAACAAACAAACATATCTAATGCAGTTTGGGAAACCTATAAAGCACAAGCTAGCATTTATATGGAAAAAATTACTGGGTCTTCTTTTGTACTTTGCCTATTTCCTCATACAATGCAGTATTTCCATGAGTCACTAATATTCAGGGAAGTTGGTTTGTAAACTTAGAAGAAAGATCATTGGAACCATTTGCTTTTTGGTCAGGTACCCAGATCAAGATGCATCTTGGGCAGGGGGGAAGCTGCTCAAGACCCAGCAGCTGCCACAATGTGAACTGCAAAAGTGTTTTCTAATTAGATACCACATCTTCTTAGGAGCCCAATCCTAATTTTAAACTGCCAGTTGCGGTTGGTTGCATCTGTGCAGCCCTACACAAAGCTGGAAAAGGAAGTGCAAGCTGCCTTACTAATTTGAGAATAACCAGGATGTCAGTGTAGGAAATACCCCAGCACTGCGGAGAAGGTAGCCGTGACTCAACAGGCATCCCTGCTTGTTCTGAGTCACTAGTGGACTCGGCACTCTCCCACCTTCCACCCACCCTAACATACAAAGGCCACTGAAGGAAAGGTCCAAAATAAACGTCAGCTGAAGGGTTAGAGAGTCCGTCTCCAACAGCGTTATGCAACCAGCCAGGCTACCAGGCGAGTTTCTTTCATTCCAAACTCTCTGTCAATGCTGGACATGTCTGTGCACAGCACTAAGCATCACCTGGCCCCTCCAGCTAGGGTTTGCACAGCCCTCTGATACAGGCATGTACAAGCAATGAGACAGTCCCCAGCATTTTACAAATCCTAAGGCATTTGTCATACCAACCTGATGGAGAAGCCAGCATCATAGCCAGCTTAGAGCAAAGGCTGTTTATATAAATTCATTCTGAATTTTTATTTAGCTACAATGTTATTTTACTACACACCCACAAAAACGTGCTGTAGTCAGTTAAAAAGCTCTCACATTTTAATAAATCTTTTCCTCAGTCTGAGAAACTGCAGTGCAAGAGACACACACACATATGCAATAAAATTCCATTGGCTGGGACCAGTGATGTGATATTCTCTACATTCAGTATCTGATTAGTTCTTTCTTAGCATTAAATTACAATAGTATTTTTCTGAATTTACTTTGGAATTCTACTAGTAGGACTTGTGTGCATGCCATGCTCAATCAGGTTGTGATAGCACTAATTTGAAAGCCATGTATTTTAGTCCTCACCTAAAAAAAGGTGTAGTTATTTTACATATATGTATATGAATTACACACACACCTATTTATAGCATGTAGGGAAGTGAGTCACAGACTTTGCACCCACATTTACTCGTTCATCGCTCTTGTAGTTAATTTAGTTTTGACTCTGACTTCTATTACCGAATGAGTAACTCCACAAATATTCCTTTTTCTAATGGTCACCAAAATCACTAGAATCAAAGATCACTTGTCTGAAATGATCCACATTTATCTGCCTGTGCAAAGTCTGCATTAAGTCAGGAACAAGAGCAAACCCATTGCAATTTTAGTTGTTTTACTGGATAAGATATAAAAGATGAAGGGCAAGCATTTGTAAAGCACAGAAAACACCATGCATACAATGTAAAGAAATATATCTCTTGGAAGGGGAGGTGAGTGCTTGACACCAACAACGGATGTAGCTCAATTTAACTTGGTTTGAAAACAAAACCGCAGCGCCCCTACTAAGCAAAGGGGGCTTGGGCATTAAACAGACTCTATGGCACTCACCTGTTATAACCATTTAAGGAAAATGCACCCTGTGGAGATGCAGATGTGCTGCTCTTAAAGTAGTAAATACACCCCTCATGAATAATCACAAATCTCAGAGGCCCTGAAAAAGATAAGAAGCAAGCGAAAAAATAAATCCCATGCGAGCACATTTCTAAGTTCTTTAGATAACCTGCCCAAGCGGAGTGGGGTCGGGTCCTGCGCCAGCCCTCGCGGACGGGCACGTCGGGACGTTACCCGCAGGAGAGCGGCCCGCGCTCACGGAGCGGAGCGTTTGCCTTCCTCCTCTGCAGCTCCTCCGGCCCCGCACAAGGGGCATCAGGTCACACAGGTCTGACCTTTACCGCGGCTTTTACCGGAGGAATAGGCTGAACTAAGAGTGCAGGCTGAAACAAGACGTGGTCCCAGGCTAAAAACACACACGCACATTTATGTTCACCCCTAAACCCCTGCACTATTTCCCTCTTTGCCTTCATCTCAGGTACATAAAGCTGGAAATTAAAGTGGTGTGGGTTTCTTTTGCTTGTTTTTGTTTTAAACAGTCAAGTGCCAACGCTCTTTCTTCCTTTGATAAAGGCAATAATAATATTTTCTTAATTGCATTGTTTCATTGTAAACAAGTATAGCAAATGAATAGAATATAAATAAACCCAAAGCCTTAAATTTCTTCCTGGAAATGGATTCTGATTCCAGAAGCAATTACTGTTATTAAATACAGCCTAATTTGGCAAAAATTAAGTTTCCACTTCACAAAGAGCAGTTCCCACTTCACAGAGAACAGTAGGAGATGGGGATTTTTAGCACAACAGATGCATTCTACTTGGGAAAGCAGCTAAGTACTAGTATCTTCCAGAAAAAAAATATTTTTTAAAAATTGATACATCTCTACTCCTAAAAATGTTAGTTTTGTAGGTCATGACAGGAGATTTAACTAAACATAAGAAAGTGAACCACTACACTTGTATTTAAGACTTGACAACAATTAAGGCAAATATGTCAACACATGCGTTTTATACAAACATTCCAGTACAACTTCAGGCCAGTACAGGCAAAGGAAGTGAAAGAGGGGCTTTATTAAAGAGCCTGCTAACACAAAACACATTCATGGCCCGAAAGGCAAGCACTTGAAACAATGACATTTAATGTAGTTAATACCTTTTTCAACTTACACTTCAAGATCTGCAGCTGGGTGCCTCCTTTCTTGTGCAGGTACCCTGCTTTGGTCACTCCTCCAGGCATCGTCAGGAGATTTTGGGCTCCAATTGCCTTCATGGGGACTGGCCAGACCTGCTCCTCCGAGGCCATCGTTCTGCAATTCAGAGTAATTAAAAAACTGTTCAAAAGTTACATTCTGCTTCAAGAAGCGAGTAGAGAGAAGCACAGTTCGTTTCCTTAAACATGTTTTCCAAGCAATTCAGCAGTCAAGTATGTAGCACAGACGGATGTTCATAGATTCCAGGAAGTTTGTGATGTATAAAAAACATGGTGCAGAAAGTCCCTATTTATTTTTATACAGCTCATAAATGATTGACAGTTATCGAAACAATGGACAATGATCAGTAAATGCAACTTAAATATTTATATTAAAAATATGGCCCCGATCTCAGCACTACGAGACTTATAAGGTGACCGATAAGAAAGAAAATCAGTTTCTTCTACAAAGTTGTATGTCACACAATTTAATTTTCTGTATAACAAGAGAATCAATATTTGGATGTAAGCAACTGCAATATCCACTGATAGTTACTGCTCATATTTAGATGTTTTACTGTAAATGAAAGCACATATTACATAATCCTACACCAAATGTCATATGTGACGCAGTCCACAGTGCAATTCAAGTTAACCCCAGGCTGCTGCAGGTTGCCATTGAATATATACAAGGTATTAATGTCACACTTCACTTGTGTAGTGAATTGTGTAGTGTAGGCAATTACATCTTTGTAATTACCACTCTAGTATTCTATGCATTACCAAAACTATTAGTCTTTCATGTAGCTATTTTATCTGTCTGATGCATCTCTAAGAAAGCTAACTTACTTTAGCTGGCAACCAGGGTATTTACAACTTATAGCCCTACCATACAGCAGAGAAAAAAAAATTATATATATGAAATGAATTTGACCCGGTCTGCTATCCTCAGGCCTATGGGTAGAGAGCTCTGCCAGGAACAGGCAGCCTAACAAAGCTGCCCTGCAAACAAAACCATTGAAGCAGTTTCTGCTCAATGATGGTTCAGAGTCTTGCAGAAAGGTCCGGGCGAGGGAAGCAGAGGGCTCATCACCAAGCCGCGCTCTGCAGAGCGACTCCCTTCAGATTCGGGATTAGGGATGCAGAACAAAGTCCCGGATGAAGCTTCTTCTTTTAGGAAGGGACACATCCACATTCCAACATTTGAAATTAATTTATGACTAAGTGATTTTAGTCTGTTTCTAATTACTTACAGGGAAAAAAAATACACTGAAAGTAGAACCTTTTTTATTCAGCCCAAAATATTGATGTTAACCCCCACATTAGTCTCAATGCCACCAAATGGCTTCAAACTCAGTACGGGCCTTCAAATCCCATAGCCCAAGAGGACTCAAGCACCTGCCCCTTAGAAGGGAACTGTAATCCCAGGGCTATTATACTCAAATACACATCAGAAAAGGCAGAGTTAAATGCCCTGGAGCAGTTATCCAAAATAACCAGGAAGCTGAAATTTGTGCCAAGCCAATGAAAAGCACCGGGCAACAGGGGCATCCCTGATAACCCAACCAAACCTCCCTAAGTAAATACTGAGAGCAAATAGGGGATTGCACCATGGTGGCCTTCTCTGTGGGAGCACAGTCGTTGGGGCCCCTGCTGCTTCTCCCAGAAAAGCCAGAACGTCCCGGGGGTGAGCAGGGACACGGAAGCAGAGGAACAGGCAGGTAGGGAATCCAGTCCCACAACATGAGGACTGTGATATAACTAGGGAGGAAGATTGGCCGAGTATCGGGTTCCTGTTCCTCTATTCACAATCATTTCTCCCTTTGACTTCCTACTATAAAACAGTCCTGAAAACGAGACTAAACCTCAGAAATTCCCCCTCCTAGCCAGCTGAATAAAGGGACATGCAGAACGCAGCCAAGTGTGTAATACACAGACAATAACAGCCTGATACTCCAGCCTTGTCAATGGATTCCCAGGTTGCTGTGCCTATTTTTTGGGTCTCGCTGTGTCTCATACCACTCCCAGTATCTGCAGGTTCCTCAAGCACCTTTCCCCAATCAGTTTTTCACTTTTCTAGATGGTGCCACACCAGCCTGGAAGAGCACTAGGTGCCATTCTGCATCATGTTACAGGAGCAAAGCTACCAAAACAGTCTCACTGTGGGATCCTTATTGCAGGGGTTGAAAAAAAAAAAAAAGAAAGAAAAGAAAAAAGAAAAAGAAAAGAAGGAGAAGGGTATGTTCTTATAGACATTTTCAGACAGAAGATCCACTCTATGGTTCCATTTGGCTCCCTGAAGTGGTTCCTCCCACTCCGGATGTTCCTTTTCCCATTCTTGAAATCCATCATGTGAAGAACAGATCAACACTCTCAGGTACACTCCTCAGCAAGTGTCTGGAGCCACCGGAGAGCCTGCTGGCTCTGTGAGCATTGAGAAGGGTATTTCCAGGCTGTGGCTCTTACGTACTAGTCTGACACTACCCCAGGTGAACGGTTAGCAGCCAAGTTCAGAGCAAGGGCCACCAAGTGCCACCAGGGCCAGGCGATGCTCCCCTGCGGATGGGCTGCCTGCTGCGAGCTAGTGACCAAGAAAATAAACGTGTCAAGTCCCAAACCCATCTCAGGGCTGTTACACCAGCCTCCTTCCCCACTGAAATGGGGCAAAGTCTGGACAACGTCAGAGCAGACAGCGAAGGGCCTTTTATCGCTCTGCTTCCCACAGGATCCTGGTGACCGTCTGATGGAGACCACAGGCTTTGGAGGAAAGCAGGAGAAACACCGGCACTTCACAGGCTTTGCCTCAGCATCCTGCAGCGTTTTCAAGGACAGAACAGCACTGAGGCTGCTCTCCAGCAGGGCCAGGTGCCCATGCAAGCGCTGCTCTACCTCCCTCATGCACCAACGGGGCCGCTGCGCTGGAAACCAGCGCGCCTCGCACGGCACAGCTAGTGCACCAGGCCTAGGGAATCTGGCTATCATCTGGCTGTACCTTTCTCAACCACCAGCAAGATACATTTTGGGTGAAAACAGAGCATCTGCATCATGAAACTGAACAGCACGGAGGAAGGCGCACTTACACACCTTCATCTATGAAGGAATTTTCAACTAATCCTCTCAGGCAACACATCTAAAATAGGCAGATTTGAGTATGAGGCATAACTTCATAAGCAAAAAAAAAAAAAAAAAAAAAAAAAAAAAAAAGAGTAAAACTAAATAGTTAGCATTCTGCCACACAAAATCTGGAACACATTATGGAAGAACACTTACCCCTCTTGGCCTTATGAGCTACTGGCATTCAACCAAATTAAAGCAAATTCAGGCTGATTCAACTAAGGATTGCATCCTGAAGGAGCCAGAGCCCTCCGTTCTTGCTGAACCCAAGCAGAATATATGGCAGATATGCCTATACCCCACAAGATGTGGAGCTGATCACAAAAACACCACTCATCTCTGAGGCTACAACTGACAAAAACTGTGTTAAAAGTCTCTCATGTGTCACAACAATACTGATGTTCTACCCTGGAGCCCAGTTTGGTCATGCTAGAAACAAATAAAAAACAGGCTCCAAAACTGCCTTAGAAAAATTAAACGTGATCCGAATTCATCACAAGCATCTTGATGCAAATTGTGCCCCAGGACTTTCTAAACTCCACAATCTCTCTAAATTCTCTGAAAATAAAACCTAGCAAAGGAAAGCGTTTGCTTCTGAATGTGAAGAAAATTTCTGAAAGTAAATAGAGCATTTCACATACAGCCCAGAGGAAGACTCAAGTTTGTCTCCACAAACCACTTACCCCAAAATGCAGTAGCACTGCGTGCCCAGGAGAACTGCAAGAGTTTCTCCGGGCGCTCTCAGCAAGTCTGAGCGAAAACTAGTTCTCTCATTCAATCTACACATCTACCAGCTGTTCCAAAAACTCTTTTCTAATTCTGCAGAAGTTTCAAGTCTGCTCTCCATTTATTCAACACCTTTTGGTATTTCTGGAACGGTGTGTCGTATTCCCCCCGCTTTTGGGGGTCACATATCCCGTTCCTTCACGCTGCTAAGAGCCCCTTGCTCAGCGCCTTTCCGGAAAGATTAACAGCAAAGCACAAACGCTGGCGAGTCCAGTAAAGCCTGCAACAGAAAGGGCTCCGAGAGCTAAGCCTGAGCTGCGCCGTTTAACTTGCTTTTCTTTTCAGGCAAGCTACTCCAGCCAACGCTCTTCTCATCGGTGCCCCTAGGGTAACTCATAGAGCAGATTCAAAGGTGAAGATTACTCCTCGCGGAGGCAACACTCTGCTCGTGGCGTCGGCCCGCTCCCCAGCCCGACGCGCTCACCTGGAGCCCATGCTGGAGCGACACATGCTTTTCCTGGCGCCGGCGGCCCCCGGCGCGCGCTTCCGCTGCGAGAGCAGAGCCATCAGGAGCCGGGCATCGCTCCCCGC
>NW_010578609.1:90409-106060 GCF_000705375.1 Tinamus guttatus
TTATTTATCTCAAGCTTACAGAACACAAGATTAAAACATTTAAAACCCATCTCTAACACTATGCTATCCCTGCCAGCATAAATTCACAAGTGTGGTTGCAAGGCAGCACTGAGAGCTTCCTCTTACTGACCAGTTTACAGGAAACTGCAAGAATGGACCACGAGCAAAAGCCGACCAAGAAGCTCTGCAACAGAGGCCGAAAAATGAAAGCAACAAGAAAATTCAAGCAACAAAATAAGACATTTTTCTTCAGTGATAGCAAGCAGCCAGCTCTGCAGTCAGGTTTCACTTCAAGGAACATTAGAGATCATATACACTCTACAGTGGTCTTTTATAGAAATATATATAGTCATAAAGCAAGGCAAAATTGTTAAAATTCTACCAGGTTTAAGGGGCTTGAATCGGAAAGAGATTGAGTTTTAGTGTTTTACTAGTTCTAGCAAAGCTGTTTCATACCAAGCTCATGGCAAACACATCCAGGATACGGAGGAGTCACGGATCTGCCAACAGCACATGCTGCAAGGGCAGATCCTAGGAGTGGAAATTCCACATTACTGCCCTTCCCGGCTCACGCAGGACTCGCGAGAGCAAGCAGGAATAACCAAGCAGCAGAGAGACTTCTGGGGGCTGATCTGCACGACGAGCACAACAACAGAGGGGTGAAAAAGCCAAAACTACCAGAAATCCTCAGTGCCAAATGAGCTCAAGTTCTTTAAGCTTCAGCTGTCTTGTCCCTCGCTCTGCTTACTACGGAAGAACTTTAAAAAAACCACCACAAAGCTGAAGCTTTGATAACATACAGCCGATTTTACACCCAGAAATACTTCAGATCAAGACCTTCAGAGTCTCTATTTATACCGTACTGCTGCTAAGCTACGAATATCTACAGTCACATTGCTGACTTGGGGCTTCAGGAGAGGCAGCCAGCACCAACCTGCCAAAAAGATGCCTTGCTTAAGAGAAAGTGTATCCATTTAAAAACAAATCTCTAGTTGTATTTTGGTTGTTTCACCAAACAACTTGGCACAGATACTATGAGATGATGCATTGACACTGACTTTGGGATATAGTTTGCATCATTTATTGCTGGGGTACCTCTAGACCAAAGCATCATCCCAAAGTACTTGCTGTGCATGCAGAGCCTGTAAAAAAGAAGATTAGACTCCACCACTGGAAGAGAAGAAGTGTCTGCAAACCCTCAGTACAACATTATCATTTAACAGACTCTCTTGTAACAACCTGCCCTGGAAAATAACCTAAGATGTCACAATGACATAAATGAGGATTGCATTAAAATCGGCGAAGTTATCCTAGCATATCCTAGCATAAATCTCCTGCTGGCTATTTTGAGGAGCTTTTTCCAGTTAATTTTAAGGGATTTATAGTGAACCAAAATGCCCCTCAAACCTACAAAACCTATTCCAGATGCATCTACCTCACGCCTGGGGGCAAGGTAACAGTACATTTCGTGGGTCCTGAATTACAAGATCTAGGAGTCCACAAGCCCACAAAAACACTTTGGTGCATACAGTTCCACACATAGTACTTCATTATTTAGAAAAGGGTTAATTTAATCACAAGATTTCAAACCTTGCAAAGCAAAACTTGCTGAAAACAAGTTTTCAAAGCACTTAAGATGGTGGGCAAGTTCCTGAAGACTTTTGCTGCATGCTTATCATATTTCTTGAAATAAATTTCAAGACAAGTTATCAAGATAAGACTTCCACACTCATTTAGCATTCAAACCAGATGGACAAGTTCTTTGTTCCCTTTTCCACGAGGACCTTACATACGGGAATGTGTTAAGCAGACTGCCAAGTAAATACTTCCAGGATTGTGATTAAGTGCTATCTTTCACAAGTGTTTGTAGCAAGAACCTGAACAAGGGCACAGTTAAACCTCACGTAACTGAGGAGCGGTACAAGCGTGATTGCCAAGGTCCTACTCCTGCACCCAGCTGCAAAGGGAGTTTCCACAAAATACACACGGCCATTGAAAGCAGGAGTTTCCACAAATACTTATTGCCCTGGCAGACTTTTTTCTCTCCAAGATAACACAGCTGAAAACTCATTGCTAGGTCAGGTTGTGGAGAATTGCACACAGATGTATCACCAATGTGATAATCAACTATTCTTGAACTAATCTTGGACTACAAAACAAGTTCTGCTTATATGTGAAAACATCTTTCAGTATTTAAGCTTGTGAGCATTGAGCTTTGGTAGGCAGAACACCTAGCACAGACCTTTATAAGGTTACTGGGTCACAGGGAGAGTCAAATATTTGCTGCTGATTAAAGAGTATATCTGATCCATAAATTTAACCAGAAGTATCACTATGGAGAGTTAAGTCTGATGCTGGGAAATACTTTTTCCTCTTTTCTTTGGGTGTTATTTAAATTAATCTACAGAATATCAGGAGCCCTGAGAGGAGGTGGGGAATGGGCCCACCTTAGGGGCTTACACTCGCGTCCACCATTTTCCATCATTTTTCATGCTGATGCATGTCAGCAGACAGACAGACACCACTCTCCCTTTCACTATAGGCTGGGCTTTTGTAAGCTTCAAACAGAACTCAGGCCCAGGACTACCATTGCCAGTTGAAGGGAGTATCTCACACGTCTGTGTGTTCATATAGGTAAGTTAAGGGCACAGGAAGCTTTCGGTCCCCTCGCACCCTGGCACCCACGCGGTCGAGTCCCTCTTCTGGCGGCGCACGGCTGCACAGGCAGATTTCACGCAGCTCCCCTCTGCAGGGCCCTGCGTGCACGGAGGGAGGAAGCCCAGCCTCTGCCGAGCCTGGGAAAACAGCACGAGAGCAACATTTTCAGGTTTGGTTTTGCTTGTAAAGACGCTCTGTGGCACAATTCAAAGACAACAGCATAACTGCAAAGACGCTGCCCCTCCGTTTTACTGCTGTACGACACAGCACATGTGCTAGTTTTTACCCAACGATGCGGTGAAGCATCTCGGAGGTTGCTCTTTTCATACCTGGAAACTCTGACTAGACACTAGAATCTAAATCTGAGTTACACTGTTATGGTTATTAGCTTATAGAATTAGAAACACTGACCACCCTGTGCTGCTAATGGAGAGTCCCCACCTCCAGGAGCCTTTAAACCAAGGTAGAGAAGAGAGCAGGAGGAAAATATTTGCTAAAAACTAACTAAAGTGTGAAGGTAAGTATTGTGCACAAAGCCTCACACAAGCAAATGGATGTACAAGAAACTCTGAATTTCTTTATCTTGATTCCAATGATCATTCCCTTTTAAATCACATCCTGAATTCCTCTAAGGGATGTCATCAGCCTCAAGAATTTTGCCGCTCCCATCTCCAACCACCCAAAGGGCTAAATCAAAGGACTGAAATAACCCAAATTTAAGACTATAAGCCATCGCCTAGGTATATATTTAAAAGAAACCACTCACTGAAAAGAAGAATCTTACTAAGCTCATTTCTGGTTTCTGCAAAAGCAAAAATTCATCTGTATCCATTAGCTCAAATGCAGCTGGGATTTTGAACATAGATTTATGTTAAATTGAAAGAAATGTACAGGGCAAAGCTGCCCCAAGAAAGCAGCACTGAACAAATAATTTTCACTTGAACAATATGAGGGAGGGGAGTCCTTTCGTATCACTTAAAGTAGGCCTATGGAGGTGCAATCACACCCAGTGGCCCTTCTTTTGTGTGACAATTTGGACCTCATCATTTTAAATCGTCATGGGGAGGATCTTTTATCAAAATCACTTATTTCAGAAAATGACCAACAACATTTTATACTCCTTAATCTTGTTTAAATGAACTCCAAGGGCAAGGATTAGCATGACACTGACCCCCTTCACTGAAGTTACAGAGGCACAAAAGAGTTCTTGCAGGTCTATCTGCAAGCACAGAAGAAACTCATATGAAATGCTTTATAAAACACATAAAACATTTCATTTTACAACACACCATAGCTTGTTCTAATCCAATATATTATTGACACAGTACCAAAAACTTTGCAGAAAATTCTAGCACCAGTTACTACAAAGTTCAAACTATAAAAGTGACATATAAACACATGACAGTAAGTTAAGTCTAGTAGTTTAAATAAAAATTCCAGATTCCATTTTGACTTAAAAAAAAAAAAAAAAAAAAAAAACCTCCAGAAAGCCAAAAATTCAGTGGTGATCATGAATCCTTCAGAGGTAGTGGAAAAGCAAGCAAATAAACAAACCCACACACTGCATCTAGCCTAGAGCACAACAACATACAAACAAAACAAAACAAAACAAACAAACTACCACAAAAAGTAACAGGAATAAAGAAACCTGGATTTCAAGTGGCTTTCAGTAAGCCTCTGAGCTGCAAATTCTCAAAGCCTGGCAAAATTTTCTACATTTATGTTGTTCTTACACTCCTCAGTAGGCACTCCGGTGGATATGACTCCATGCAGCCTGTATTCCCACGTTCCTATATTCCCACTGTAAATCACAGCACTCATTTTGAAAGCTATTCCCAGTTTTTTCCCCACTGACTTTCCTTTGGTAAAAGGAGAGGTTGGAACTTAACCCCAGCCAAGCTCAGTCCTGGCAGAACCCTGGGATTTCTGCATTACTCTACAGTCTAGCTAGGCTAACGCGATGCTGTGAAACATCTTCAGGCTAAAAGACGGAGGCAAAAAAAAAAAAAAAAAAGAAGAAGAAGAAGAAGAATCTAAATTCACTCTTAAGCATCTAATAACATTGTCTATTGTTTCCATTCTCACAGCAGCATCAAGGCTGGTCCGTGGAGCATCCAACCTCAGGAAGCTGCTTATCAAGAGGAGCCGCAAATCCCCTTACAGGGACAAACTGGTTACGGTAGAAGGGCTCTGCCTTCAGATCGCCCAAAACCTTCGGGGAGCCTGAGCAGCTCTCGCATGTCCAACCTCTGCTGCTCCATACAATTCCCACTGAAACTTGTGGGCATGACGCTTCCAGCGGACGCTTTTACAGTGTTCACACTGTCTTGCTTCTGTGCACAGCCTAGATAAGACGTTACAGGTACGAGCCACTTGCTGTGCACAATGAGGGGCTCACGCTGGATCTCACTTGCACAAAAGATATTGAGGAATTTAGGTCAATGGAATTAGTCTTGTTTGAACCTAACTAATTAAACTTGACATCTTTGTGTAGCAAATACGGTGACAGCTTCCCCAGATCCAAACCAACAACAGGCCATACATATTAGAGATGCATCCATTCAGCTGCACGTGTTCCCGGCACCACAAATAAAGGGTGGCCTGCAGAGATGGAGCTTTAAGGGAAAAAAGTGCTGTTTCAGAACCCTTTTTAAAATACAAAAGCTATTTGTCAAATTTTATATGGCCTTTGAAACAGCATAGACTGATGCACTTAATGCTAACAAAGTACATTTATTTAGTATCTCAAAGCAAGATGTATTGTAAATCTTCTGTGTCACATCTACCTTCATGAAAAGGGGGTCTCAGGTTTACAGCTGTGCTAGAAAATGCTGTTCAGACTGAGTAAAGAAAAAAAAAAATCCTCCTCTGCCTCCAAAAGAGATACTCTTTTAGAACACTCTCAACATTAAGAAGCTTTATAACATAGTTCATTTCCATTTTTTTTCCATTTCCAGCAGATCAAAAGTTACCATCCCAGCACTCTGCATTATATATCTGCAAAAGGTTGTGTACAGATCACCTACATCATTACATATGTTCTACTGTATTAAAAGGAACATTTCTGAAACATTTCTAAATGTAGTACCACTGCAGAATATTGAAGGTTAAGATATAATTGCAAAAGCACATACTGTTTATATGAATAATGATGAAAATAGAGACACTAATCATATTGCTCCCAAGAATCACCTGGAAAGAAAAAAAAATGAAACCAAAAAACAGTTTTTCTCAAAACTGCAAACTTTCCTCCACTTGTTACATGAGCTATAGTCTATATATGTGCACACTTATGCGTATAGACACAATGCACACACAAGTGTTATGCTATACAGATCATGTGTATGTGTGTATCTACATGTATAAAAACATCCTTTGAAAAGAATCATCTTAACCAAAAATCCTTCACAAGAAATAATAAAACTCATCTACTTCTAAGTCAGATAAAGTAATTTATGGTTTTAATAGCAGTAAAAGCCTTTCTCCACTTCTGAAACCGGGGACAGCAAAGGAACAACAAAACCATCGCACTTCCCTCCCACGGCTCCAGCGCCGCTTTCTTCGCTTCCCTCGCTGCCTTCCAGGGCGGCAGCGGGGACACAACCTCAGGGCAGGGAGCACTAGCACTGCAATTGTCAGACTTGAACCGAACGGCAGAAATTAAATCTCAAATTCGGTCAGAGAAAGCACCAGCAAGTATTTTCTAGTTACGCTAGAAAGTATACAACGTTGATCTTTAAGGGGTCCCTGTTGTGGATTGTATACCTGAAATCTTAAAGCTCAAACTTTGGGGCCATTTGAAAGGTTATGGGATTTTGCTTTGTTATTTTTTATTCTGTCAGAACTGTAAGGGGTTCAATTAGGAAACCATGAGGAATCTACTCTCCAAAACCATCCTCAATCCTCTTCATTCTAATGAAGTTAGTCCCCGTCTTCTCCTCTTCCTAGGTAATGTGGCAAAAATACTGCAAGATAAAACCATGAACCCCAAGGATGCTACAAAGAGTAAACAGCACTACAGCCTAACTCCTTAACACAAAATTAGAATCAATGCATCAATTCATCTTCTGCTTTTTATACAGACTTCCTGCGAGAGCTTCAAGCCACAACTTCATCTGCAAGCTGCTCAGGGACCTACACAACCAGAACAAACTAGAAAGAGAGGAAGAGTGTTCAGCATCACTGCTGCAACTGGGCAAGCCTGTGGGAAACAGCTTTCTCATAGGGTGGCTGAGACAGTAACCTCCTCCTCCAAGAGAGGGCAGGAATGGCTTCATCACTCCAGATTCATGGGTCAGACGCACTTCGTTCACCTGCCTTCCCAATTCACACAGAGCTGTAAGCGTGCTTAAAAGTAAAATCCAACCAGACAGCTACACTGCACACATTCTTCCCTCTCATTTTCCGAGACTTTTTGGGGTGACAGGAGTCATACGTGACAGTCAAGTCTCTCACACGTTGATCGAGCGGTGCAGCTGGCCTAGGCAGAGAACCACCTACCCCACTGACTCCCCCCTTCCCGTCTGAAGGGCAGGAGAACATTCCAGGAGGGAAAGCAATTCAAGAAAGCTGCCAGCCAAAGGGTTTCAAGCAAACACTTACATTTGCCACGTTTCACAGCAAAGGCTGTGAAAATCCCTTCTGCTCTGCTTTCAATGAGCCAAACCCTTCAATCAAGCACCTCACAGCTTCTTGGAATAGGCCTTCAGCTCTGGAAGAGCTCTAGCTCCCAGACAACGGCCTAGCAGGCAGCTTCCTACCCCTAAGGAATTACTAAGAATGATGCCATTACAGCCTTTTAATTCACAGGCTGGCAGATCTTCAGTAACTAATGTAATTTTCACTAATCCCCTACCACCTGCCAACCTCCTTTTGCTGGGGAACGGGATCTCACCCAGCACACAGGTGGCACGGGCAGCACTGCAGCACCCTTCCCTTCCCTTCCCTTCCCTTCCCTTCCGACAGGACCCCCATACAAGCCCAGCAAGCCCTTTACTCCTCTAGGGCCATGGAGCCCCAGCACCCAGCAACTTCTGAGAAGCAGCAACTGTGCCAGGCAGGAGGAGGAGGAACACAAATGGCCACGTGCTGCAGGAGGAGGGATGCTCTGCACGCGGCAGCAGGCACAGGGCCAGCGCTACCGACTAATACATGCAATCGCTCCGATATCGCTTAGTACTGGGGGTATTTGGAAACATGGTATTTGCCAGGCTGACAGCATTGTTGCCATCACCTCCAATGCTAGCAGAAGCCTGAAGGCCATGCTTAGCTTATTCCTGAGCAAGGTTTATTGATGAGGGGCTGGGGTTTGCCCAGTTTGGGAGTAGAAAGGGCACCTTCTGCACAACAGCTACCCAAATCTCCATACAACCATCCCATTCCACTCAGAAATGGGCACTTAAAACTGCACAGGGTTTTGGAAACACCTATTGGGGATGACACTGAGCACTAATTCACTGGCAAGCTACGGTGGAAAGCTTGAATGTTTAAACTTGACTGGTAAAAGATGGACATCTGCTCAGCTGCTGTCAAGTGTGGTCCTCCTGCTCCATACACAGCTCCAACTGCCTCATTCGGAGTATTCAAGTTTAGCAAAAAGGATCTGCCTTGATGTAACTAATTAAAGGTCCTATTAACAGAGGAAGAGAATTATAGACTGACAGTCTAGGGTTCTCTGTGCTAAGTTTTTCCTCTAAATCATTATCTGAGCATAAAGTTAATAATAATCATAAATGTATTTATCATTTTGGGAATATAGGAAAGTAGTTGGTGAGAAAAAGATGACAACTAGCTCTTCAACCAACGTATCTCGGGAGGACAGTTTTAGTAGTCCAAGAGAAAGCTAGAATCAGTCTTAAACACACAGATTTGGTCAGAACGCTGGGACTGCTTAGTCTGTGCAAAGGGGTTAGGAAGGGGTATGATGAAAGGCCGCGCTTACCTACAGCCTAGACCAGCTCTGCAACAAGATCACATCACAGTGGTACGATATGTTTTGGGGTTTTTTTTTTTTTTAATATAGGGTTGTTGTATTGGAGACTAACACTTCAACATTGCATTGCCCAGCTGCATGCGTGTGAGCTCTGCATTCTGGTTTGAGTGCCAGCCTCAATGTGTGTTTATGAGCAATTTCTGCTAAAGTTAAGGGGAACTAAGTAGGCTTTGAGATGGAATTCATTAGGATAGGAGATTTAAGCCAAAACATCCTTACTTCACAGAAGACTCTTAGAAAAGAGACAGAGAGTGCCCTGTACTCATGTCATCATGTTTAAAAACATGGCTCTTAGAAAAGAGACAAAGCAAGAGAGTGCCCTCTACTCATGTCATCATGTTTAAAAACATGGGAAATCTTTTAAAGCAATTTTAAAAGAACAAATAAAGCATTAGATTAAGGTTGATTTCAAAGGGATTTTAACTTGTAATAAAATTTATGTGTGAAAAATGGAAGGAACATTGCAGATCAAAACTGGTTTCTTCTTCCATAGGTTCATCAGTGCATAACCCTCAAAACACAGTTCACCAACTTCTAACCCAAAATATTTTTTTTCCTCTCCCCAATAGACTATCATTTACTAAACAGGAAAATATGCAAATATTTATCTAAAATTACACTTTCCAGAATGATGATTAATTTCTATCACTACAGTAGCTGAAGTTAAAAATAGAACGGGGAAACAGAGCTTCCTTCCAAACCACTATTTTTTTTCTGGTCTTACCAGTCATATTTTACCAGACAACACTGAGGTGCTCACAATAACCTGCTTCCGGCGCTCTCCTTCCTTTCTGTCACTGAGCAGCTACTACGTGAAGGGAGCAATATTGCATCCTTTTACCTTTGCCAGAATCTGCTGCAGGTTCTAAAATGCTGCCCTGAAGCTCTATATGATGAAGAAAAGACACATTTCTGTGGCAGATTCCAGTACAACAAAGTGTCCTGTTTCTGGAGAGGAAGAAGCTCAACTGGCTGGATAAGAATTGAATATGAAAATAGAGACTCATGTGTTAAATAAGAACCACTGGAGGAGGTCACTCTTATTTGGTTTGCATATCTCCAAATGCAAAGTGCAATGATAACACAAGATGAAGCTGCAGAGATATTTTATGTCACCTCAGTTTAAAAATAATTGGAGTTAAGTCTTGCTGCTCACTCTTATTTAAAGAATAAATCACTGAATTACAGCAGAGGTTCCTCTAACGAGAAAGACTGCAATCTAAAATACATTATGAACTTGTTTCTATCTGCTAAAGCAGAGTAATACAAAATATAGTTCAGCTGTCAGGTTCAGGTGGGCTAAACTGAACAGTGTAAAGGTGCATTTGCACCGGGATTAATGGCAATTTAGGCCACTAGAGCCCAAACTAAATTCACATTCTTTTCCCACTTGAGAGAAACCCCAGACAGCACCACTCTGCCTATTTTATTTCATTTTTGGCCATATAAACATTATATTTATATATAGGAACCCCAGATCTTCCTACTTCCTCTCTCCTCTCAGTCTAGCTCTGCCTCAAACTCCCGAAAAATCTTTTGTTTTTAGTCATCTCTCTGTTATATGAAAAATCACTTTTCATGACGAGTCTTGAAGCACAGTTCACATCCTCTCTCCCTATAGGTAAAACTTTAAGCAAAGATGTTGGAGGCAGTAGCAGATCCAGACACGCACCCTAGTGCCACAGGACTTGCCCACTCTTTTCTTTCCAAATACCGTCAGAATCAAGAATGAGGAAAATGATTCAAACTTCACAATACGAGTTGTTTCTCTGCAGCATGTGTAGACTCATCACTTAGCTGGAACTTGGTAATGGGCGCTTGGTCAGGCTGTTGGAAAAGCACCATCTAGTTGTAAGACAAGACATAAGCTGTACCAAAAGCAGTGATCCTGGCACCAAAATCTGGGAGCAGCAGGGTTTGACTAGATGATCTCTACAGGTCCCTTCCAACCTCAACCATTCTGCGATTTCTGCTCTGGGTATCTTTAATGCTATTCTGCTCTGCGTGTGAGCAGTTACTCTCTAGAAGACAATGCTATTTTTTTCCATTGTAAGTTGTACTGCAGTTGACACCTGGTGTTTGACTTTTAGTGAATATTACACTTAAATGCAGCAACATCATCAGGATAGGAAAGGGGAAGGCGAAAGAAAAAGCCACCAAAACCTGACTGTCATGATTCCCCTGAACGAGACAGCAACTCTCATAAGGAAGCAGCAAGGCTGTTATTGGATGGGGGAGCTGGGGAAAGCGAAGGGGAACAACCCAACAAACACAGCACGGAGAGGATGCAACTCCAACCACCCTCACCTTCACCCAGCAAGAGAGGGGCTCTGCGTAGAGAGAACCTCCTGCTGGATGAGCTGTCCACACTGGGTTCAGGAGCGCCCAGAACCTTGGAAAGCCAGAGCTGGAACATCTACGTACTAGATGTCACCTATTACTAACCTTGAGTCTCGCTGCTTTGTGGAGAGATTTTAGCCCCTGGGTTTTAGAGGAGCTTGTTACCCGTCCAGGCAGAGGAAGGGCTGAAGACATGCAACATGTGTCCCCAAACAACGTGAATAATAAACATCTTCCTAAACACACTATACAACTCCCTGTTTTCAGAGGCCCTGCTCATGACCTTGCACCCTTGTGGGTGCTCCTGCTTAAAGGATGAGCAGAACTCTAAAATGTTGAGGTTTTACTGATCAGAACTATTAAATTTTACCCAGTATGGCCACCAGATTTTTTTTAAAAAAATCATTAGCGTTGATATTTTGCCAAACTATTTCTTCTATATGTGTTCTGATGGAAATTGCTTTTTTCATATTTAAAGGAAAATGAATTGAAAGGTTCCCCATTTGAAGAGCCCTTACAGGCAAGTTCATGGTTAGGAGCCTAAATCCACGTTTCTCCTAGTGTTCTTCCTGATGGCAAAATCAGAGGAATAATGAAGTAGAAGTTTTTGTTAAATACATTCCACTAACTTTCATAGTTTGCGTTTGGGGTGTGTGTGTGTGTGTGTACCTCCCCACACCAAAACCACCCACAATGCCAGTGCTTTACAGTGACATACGTGACCTATACGTGCCCATGTCTGTGCACACCTGTGCCAGACAAGGTGATTTCATATAGACAAACCTCACAGGTACTTCAGCTGTGATGTATACTGTACAATTGCTATAAGCTCGATGACAACCTGATGGCACAGACCGCCATAAAGCTTTCGTAAAGCAATCCCAACACCACGTACAGATAGAATTTTCCAGGTGCTCTGTAGGGAAGGAGTAAAAGCCATTTCCATAATGTAAAAGTCTCTATAGGCACATAAATCCCTTTGGGGATGGTGGGAATTATCCCTAAGGGCTCAGGTACCACAACAACTGTATCACTGCCTACATAAATAAAACACTTTGAGTCTGTCACTGTAAAGAACAGAACCCCAAACTCCAGGCTTTCTGACCTAAAATATCCATGGAAATAATCCACAATTATAAATCAAAACATATACAGTTGCTCTACTGCAAGTGAGATTAAACTATGGAAGAAAAGTTTTCATCCCTTTAAAAATGTAAGGATCCAAAGATAGCATCTATTGGGAAGTTCCTTATTCAAGAAATTATGTTATTACTTTGTCCCTTGCTCAAAGAAAAGTAGTTTGCAAATTCCTGCATGCAGTAAATGAAACCTGCACTATTCAATCCCATCTTGTTAGCACTGGAACAGGCTGCCCAGAGAGGTTGTGGAGTCTCCTTCTCTGGAGATCTTCAAACCCGCTTGGACGCAGTCCTGTGCCACGTGCTCTAGGTGACCCTGCATGTGCAGGGGGGTTGGACTAGATGATCTCTAGAGGTCCCTTCCAACCTTAAGCATTCTATGATTCTATGATCTCTTTTTAAGAAAGGAATGAGAACTTTCAGAGTGGGAGTTTACGGAGAAGACAGTGTGTTTTGTGATGTTGTTTTCATGTAGTTCTGGTGGCTGCAGAGACAAGAGTAAAAAAGCCTTCAGGCAAGTCCTGGAGAAATGCTGTGGAGACACATCACCTCTCCTCACCAAAGTACCATGTCCTGAGAGTTCTGTTATCTGACATAGCTTAGTCATCTAAAACAAGCAATCTGATGATGCACGCACCTGTAACATGCAGTACCAACCCTTAAAGTTTCACAGCAACAATGCATGGTGTAGCAAGGAAACAGCCACCTTCACAACAAAAAGACAAACAAACTCCCCACTGGCCACACACCAAAATTTCAGCATCTTCAACTCTTTTCTCAACACGATGCACAAGATGCAACTTGTCTAGACACTCCAGCCTCAGACAAGGGGAAGGTGTTCTTATTAGTAAGAGCCTGTGGTGGTCATCCGTAAACATTACAGGAAACAGAAACCACATACGTGCATATGGAAATAGGTACAATTGCATACTTTATTTAGATTCGTCTTTACGAAAGTTTATCATCTCTCTCAAACTACCTCGAAAGGTTTTGTTAAAGTCCCTCTGTGATAACCAGGCTCCCAGCATTTGGTCCACTGTACTACAAGTTCAAAAGCAAACGTGAAGCATTCTCATCCGAAACGCCTTCATGGAACCATTTCACAAAAAATAATACATCCCTACAAGAACGCTCAGCTATGCAAGACAGAAGCAGCAGCCCATGGAGGTTCTGGGGGCAGTTTTCTCTCCTCCCTCAGCAATCTGGAAACATCTCACCCCTGCCGGAGGGGTCAGGGAGTTGCCCCTCAGCCTTTTAAGGCTTAACAGTTTCCTCCTCAGTCATTTAATGTTGTTGCCTTAAAGACCTCTAGAAGACTCTATCAGAAGACTAAATGCACTGATTCAGCCAAAACCAATTCACCCTCAAAGCCTCCTACCAGCTCCTATAAGGCCTCACGGTTGTTCACAGGGCTGCCAATCAATTCTTCCTGTGTGCAGCTCCCTATGAGGACTGGCAATAAGCCGAGACCCTGATCCTACAATGAAACAGACAAAGAGTTTTACAAGTAATGGGGTTACTTACATCTGCAAGTACTTTCAAGAGCAGGGCTTCAGCCAGCAACAATTAACTGACATGATATTGCAGGGCTGCACATTCCAAGCTTATGAAACCGCTGGATGCTCTGACAGAAGAGTAACCCAGTGTCTAACATCTCATGCCAGACGAAGTGAAAGATATGCCAACACCAAGACTATATAGTCAAGTTAAAACTCATACCCATTCCTGCAGCCTTAATGCATTGCAAGAAATCTATTGATGATCTGAGGACGATGGCTTGAAAAGCAAACAATGTGACCAAGAAGTTTTATGGATATCAAAACCACTTTTCCTGCAGATAAAATGACAAACGTGCACACGGGCTTTAGTCTGAACTTGGTTGTTCACGTTTGTGTTTCAACATTTAGCAGAGTAAGTTAACAGCTCCGGTGTGTTTCCATTTCCATTTAGTACTCATTAACCAAAGCAACTGCCGTGCTTGGTTTTCCACCAAAGGAGAATACTGCTTGTCCTCTGACGTGTATTTTACATAAATATACGGAAAGCTAGGAGCCTTTTCTTACAATCTTTTTTCATAGGTTAACTTTAAGTTTTCTAACAAGTTTAGATCGGATGTCTGGCCTTAAAAGGCAGATATTTGTCTGCTTGTGAGAGCTTACAGATCCATAGCAAACTGATTAGGCTGGTCTCAAACACAGCAGTTCTCACCTAGACAGATCTGTTCGTTGTGCCTGCAACTTTATCTGTCCTTACTGATGAGAAAAAACTTAAAAACCTCTCCCAGAATTGTTTTCTCTGTATTCCTTTCCTTTACAACTTCCAAAAAAGCTCTTTATTTTTTTGGCTCTTTTGTCATGAAGCTTGTCACACTTTGTGGAGAAGTTTATGGAGCACTGTGAGATTTTAAAACAAAAAACATACAAACAGGAAAAAGCATTTAAACCCACCACTAAGCTGACCCAGTTGTGACTCTTCAGGAATGGAATATTGGCAAGAGGTTCCTATTAATCAGATCTTTTGCAACAGCAAGATGGCTCCAGAATATAGCAACAAGAAGGGAAAGAAGCACGTGGTATGCCTTAAAGAAAAACATCAAGTTAGTTAACTGGGTATCCAAACAAATCAAACTGCAGAGGCTCCAGCTACACATCCCCTGTAAAACTGAGATTAAAAATGACAGAAAAGATATATAACTCAGACACATATTTACTTCATACCCCCATCCCCTGGGCCATAATGAAAGGGCAGAATGAAGCTGCTTTTGAATGAAAGCAATTGCAAGAAACTGAAAGGCTTTTTTTTTTTTTTTTTTTTTTTTATGAAGCTGCTTCTTGCAGCAGGAACCGTAGCAGCTTGACGTAGCCGATTTCACACTGGGACCGGAGCACGGCCGGTGTGCGCAGACTGGCCGCAGCTCGCACGCCGCCGCGAGAGGCTCTGGGCCAGGTTACCTCGTGGGTAACGACGGGGTTAGACAGGGCGCGAGGTCCGTTCTGCCCCGCTGCTGACACCGCGTTCACCGAGAACACGCGTACGGAACAGAGGGAGGGAAACGTTCACCTGCTTGCTCAACCCATTCCACACACCAGCCTCTTTAAGCCACTGCCCGTTTGCAATGGCCTTCCTTGCTCCGTAGTGATTTAGGTAGCAAAAATCCATAACGTGGACAGAGAGGACAGTGTGCACCACGGCTTCCAAGAGGACTTCTGAGCTGCGAAGGGGAAGATGCTATCTCCACACCAAATGCTACCTGAGGAGCATTTTTACTCTGCTGCCCGTCTTTAGAAAACCCTACCTCATCCTCAAGCACACAGCTTACGCTATCTTTGGACAGACACTGCGAGATTGCTCTTGACGGCTACAAGACAGAGCAGTGTCTCAGCCCCAGGAGGGAGCAGCACCACCCCCTTCCCGCAGCGCTCCCTGAGCGAGGCTCCGTTCTTCCCGCAGCGCTTTTCCCTCCCGGCCGGGGCGCTCCCGCGGCGGCCCCGGCTCTTCCCGCGCGGCACCTGCGCTGAGGCG